>JAZKJV010006835.1:0-600000 GCA_037367405.1 Ottelia alismoides
CACCTGCACCTTTCACGTAGCTCTCCATGGATGAGGTGGTGAGGAGGCAGCTTCCTTTAGCTTGGGGTAGCATATGAGGGTAGTACTTCTAGGCGGAACCTCTCTTCTTCTTATAGCGAAGGAAGTGCACCTCAACTTGGTCTAGTGGTGATGAAGTCTAAAGACAGAAGCCGTGGGTTGCAATAAAGCTTCAAAAGAGGGATAGTCTACTGGCTCAAGAGGAAAATTTCTTGTATATATGCTGCTCATGTAGATATGTTGTACAGATGCAATTGAAAAAAAAAAAATGCAAAAAGAACTCCAAAAAAGTGGTGGGTCGGATTGAAAATTTAATAATCCCACCGGAGTATGTATATAGTTCAATAAAGCAAAAGCTTATGGTATCCATGTTACATCTCATGAAGCTAGCAGCGGGAGACTCAGCTACACTGGCTGAGCTTCCAAAAGTCTATATTTCTTCCCCCTCTTCTTGAGCCGGTTGCACTTGAACTTAGAAGGGAATACCCCGCTTCTCGAGGAAAGAGTTGCTAGACCGAGGCATTAGAGTTACCAGGTTGGGGGAGGTTGTTTCTTTGTCACTTCTGAGGTGGGGAGCCACTATCACTTACACTGTACAAGTTAGCTTCATAGTCATAAGGGTTTGTGTATGGTGTAGGCTAGTTCTGACCAGGCTATTAAGGTGCTTTGAACCGAATTCTGCGACTATCGAAGGCTGTTGTGCTTTAAATTTGGTTCCCGACTAGGTTCCACACACATCCACACCTAAGGACTGACAGGAGCTCCAATCTCAGATTTTGTAGAGACATGCATTGCACTGAAAGCACCCCTATTCACTCTATCTTCTTTTCATTTTCCTTTTTCTTTCCTTTATTCTTCTGATACTTATTGCATAAGTGTTTGCTAGGGACTAGCAAAGGCAAGTATAGGGGGGTGATGAATCTCCCTTTCATCACCTTTATTCTGTCATTTTGGCCTTAAAAACCCCAGCAAATGCATGTAAATAACATTAATCTGTACATATTAGCATCTATTATTTATTGTATTAATTATACATAAAATAAGGTTTTTAAATGCCAAAATTATAGAATAAAGAGAAGAAAAGAAAAAGGAATAAAATATTGCAAATATTTTATGACCCTAACCCCGAGACCAAGGCCAGCATGGAATTGGTCGACAAGGAATAAAGTAGGGGGAGATAAGGGCCAAGTATACAATAAATACCTCATTTATTTATTCATCCATTTATGCATTTTTGACACCTATTTTGTATAGAATTATTTATTCATCAAATTAAAATCTTTTGTACATGAAAGTTGTAGATAATAATGTAAATAAAAATACAAAATTGAGTTTATGTGAAAATAATATACAGTGTACATTTTATACACAAAATAAAAAGCAAAAATCTCAACTTCACAGACCCATATCTTGCAAATAAAAACTCCAAATCACCCAAACTCACCTTTAATTGTATATAGCATTCCAAGAACTATTTTATAAAATTAGTTCCATAATTTTTGGAGTCCATCTGTGGAAGTTAGGTTTTTGGCCCACATTGTATATAGGACTGATTAAAATATTCATTTCATTCAATATTCATTATTTTTCTAAATTTATATTTGTAATATCTTGTAAATAATGTATATAATTCATGTACATATTAAAATTAGAAGAAAACTAAAAAGAAGTTGTGAAATAAAAAGAGCCTATATAATACATAGGCAAAATACCAATGCAAAGTATGTATATAAATAAAAGGGAAAACATTCTTTAATTATTTTATTCATCTATATTTTTCTAAAATATATATATTACACATAACTTATTAAAAATACAAATCCAAAATAAAAACAAAATAAAATTCATTAAATAAATAAAATGTATATAATATATAGGTAAAATACCTATAAGTATACATACATACACATACATCTAGTTATTTAAAAATATAAATAAACTCTTAAAAATAAAATAAAAACATATTTATACTCACAAAAATAAGTTATAAAATTATAAAAATAAGAAACTAAAATAATAAAATAAAATAAATAAACTAAAAATAAAATATACCAAAATACATATAAAATACATACATATACACATTATTGTAATAAAACCGTAATAAATAATTCATAAAAATAAATAAAAATCATATTAAAATACTACATACAATAATAAAGATTTTTTATTTTATACTCGAAAAATAATAAAATCATTTATTACCTTAAATAATTCATTCTTTATTCCTCCAGCCTATTTTGTCTTCTAGCGGCCTCCGTGGACCAATCGCGTGCCACCAAAAGTTGACCTCGGGTCAACTCTTCTGACTCAAGGATGGCCCCTCTGACAAGTCACGAGAGGTCCCTCTTCCTCGATTTTCACGCCGATTGTGTTGCTCGAGGGTGATAAGACCCTTCATGAGATTTGTTCCTCGAACATCCACGAATCACGCCGCATCCCATGATTCCTTGTACAGCATCTAGATTCACCAAGATCTGCCGGCCAATAAGGGCGCAAACTTTGCTTATAAATAAACCCTCCGACCTCCTCATCCATTTTGGCCTCCCTTTCCGTCGTTTTCCACCGTCTATCCAGTCCTCTGAGGTTCCTTGTGACAGGAGGGTCCTCCTGGAAGCTTCAGGCAGTTGGAGGAGTCGAAGGAGCGCCCACGGCCGCCGCGTCGCCGGAGGTCCTGCTCCCTGGTCGCAAACCAGGTATAAGAGCTGATTTCTTCTCGTTTTTAGCTTAGCTTTAGTTTTTATTTTGTAGTTTAGCTCTTAGAGTAATCAGTAGAGCCTTAGGTGCTCGATTAGACCAAGATCGAAGTTCGCCGGAGTTTAGCTCCGGCGAACCTCTCTACTCTGATTGGCACGCTATCCGACCCTTCGTTCCACCCCATCGCCTTCCCCTACGTATTCCCCACGCACCCACGCTTTAAGATCAACCAGAGCTTGCCCAGCTCTGCGAATCGAGGTCCTCCCTCCTCCCGCTTCGCCGGACCTCGCCGCCCTCCACCTTTCCCCGTTCGTCTACCCTAAACCTCGGGTCGAGGAAGACCCCCTCGAGCCCCTCTTTCATTTGGTGCAGGACCCAAGCCGAAAGGAGCCCTTCGGGGCTCGATTCAAGTCCATTCGAGGTTCCAGGACCCCCTCGTCTTCCCCGAGCTCGTTCAGCCGATCTAGGAGGTCCTGGACCTTCTGGAGTATCTCGAACGGTGCGCACCGCTTCGCCGGACGCCTGGAGACCACAAGCAGCAACATCGAGCGCCTGGAGGCGGAGGAATCACCGATCGAAGTCAGGGAAGTCAGCTGTTCTTCCCTGTTCTTCGTGAGCAGCAGCAGCCGTTGGATCGAAGGGACAGCCCCAGTTCTAATCGGGGCCGTCCATCTAGCACCAGCCGTGGCCGTGCGATCAGATCTCAGATGCAATCACAGCCACGGATCGCCGAAGGGGTATCGAGCGTCGAGGGCTCGACACGTGGTCAAGTGAACGAAGATCAGCCGTCCATCAGCGCGCCTTTTGGGGGTAATTTTCACATTCGACCCCCGCCTTTTTGTATTTTATTTTTAGTCCTGTAAATAAATAAGCACGTTATAATTAATGTGGATATTTTGCATGAGACCCCCTGTACTGTTTTGATATTACTTTTGGGTCCAGTCCACGTCACCTCACGTGTCGTCCCACGTGAGGTGGGCTTTTTGCATAAGACCCCCTGTATGTTTGTAAATTTGAATTTAGTCCAGTAAATAAAATATTCAGTATATTAATTTTATGAAAAATTGCAACCAGGACCCTGAACTTTCTGATATTGCATTTTGGTCCCTGTGGGTGCGAATCACGTCACGTGTAGTCCCACGTGGTGGTTTTAAATTGCAAGGGGGGCCCTGGCGGGTTGGGTTATTTGGTTTTTGGTCCTGAAAATCTCAGAACACGTTATAATATTTTGGTGTTTTTGCACATGTGCCCTGGATGTTATTTTATTTGCAAAAATACCACTGCCAGGCTTAATTATTTTTGTGTCTTTATCCATTTATTAAAAATACCTATTAGGCTTCTAAAAATCCACAAAAATTAGGATAGGTGCTCTATGCCATGCTTGTTCACGCACATATTTAGTTTGCATTTTTGCATTTTTCCTAATTATTAAAAATGAAAAAGAAGCCATTTTTGCACTGATTAAATTAGAAAATACAAAAAATTAGCAAATGTTTTTGAAAAAAAAAACTCCAAAAAATTATACATGATATATTTATATATATATTGAGTCCAGAAAATGAAAAACCCTAAAAATATGAAAAAGAAAATTAAAAAAATCATAAAACCCCAAAAGCAACATAAAAATTAGAAAAACCCTTTAAAAAACCCTAAAAATACATTTCTCTCTTTTATAATTATCTAATTATATTATTAATATGTGAAAATTAATTTGGGCAATTTTGGGTATTAATTGATATTTTTTAAACCCAAATTATATACGGCTATTCAGTTTAGTCCTATATTGTGGACATTTTGAAGTGAAAAATACATAAAAATTAGAAATATAAAAAAAAATAATATAAAAAAAGGGTTAAAAATATAAGGCTATATATTAAGTTTTTATGTTTATAAATATATACATATATTCTATATTACTTCTCTCTCTCTTCTTATATATATATATCTCTCTAAATATATATATATATATAGATTATATAATTAATAATATAAAAGGAAAAAAAAAGCATAAAATATGAAATCAAAATAAAAATTATAAAAACAAAAAAAAATATATATATATATATATATAAAAAAATTTTATAAAATTAAAAACCCACATAAAAACAAGCTTCACACATGGATGACTTGGTGATACTTCTAGGCTACGCATTTTGTATTGCTCTCTGTGGTTCGACCTCTACTGCTTGTCACTATACATTTTGTTGTAGAGTAATAAAAATTAATTCACATTTATTTTTTGGACTTAATTGATACATTCTTGCTTTGTGGGTTAATTGTTGATAACTCGCCTTTTATTGAGGGTCGCCACGACGACATATTCAGACCTTTGATAAAAAGCGCGTTCATCAGGTGCCTCCGTAGTCATGCGGTGGGGTACAATGCATCCTAACTAAGTTCCCAACACGTCCACTTAGCTCCACTTCACTATTGTACTTCTGATTCACAAAATATATTCCAATCCGCAAATCTTCGTGACTAGCCCAATCCTCCTTATGCACAGGAGATTGACATCCCATTCAACTTCATTAACCACATTTCCCGGAACTCCCCTCTTAGCGCTCCCACTCGGAATACTGACCAATGTGGCCTACATTGGCCCGTACACGAGTGTTAACTCTAAGGACATGTGAAACACTAGCCGACCAACCATGACTACTTGGCTTGCGCTCGAGCACCGGGCTAAAGCACGTAAGTGCCGAGGCCAACACCGTCAGATCAGCACCTCGGTGTGCCAAGCAACATGTCCCCCAACCATCGCAGCTATAGTAGCAGTTGGGATCGCGGTCAACTAGGCTTCTACCTGGGGCCCCAAGGGTGCATGCCCCTCCCTTGGCGGAAACTACTCCACTGTCTCGTGAGGATGCAGTAGAGATTTCATTGATGGATCCTACCCCATTGCAGGAGATGTTTTCCTCATGTAGAAGCCATGTATCAAGCCACAACTATTGTTAATGAGGCAACTCATGATCTTTAACTTGGATTTTTCATTATTATTGAGAGATTTTTCTCAACTACGTCTAGTGTACAGTATCTTGGATCTCATCTAATTATAAACTCTGAAATTTTTTAACTATGATGCATGAGATAATTGGATCTCTTAGTGGCACAAGAGAAATGCAACCATATGCAATCAATAGCGACAGTGACATGGGCTCAAATAGGAGCAAAATATGCAACATATGAAATCACTAGACGCAGTGGCATGGGCTCAATTGGAGCAAGAAAATGCAGCATGTGCAATCGGTAGCAACATGCAGCTGAATAAATCAGCTACAACAGATTAGAGATATATGTATGAGAAGAAATCCATAATATTGAGTATGTATGCATCAAAGCATATGCTCCATCAATATCAATGAGGGATTTCAATTGTATAGTATTTTTTGTGAAATCCGTGTAAATGAAACCTATCAGCTCTATTCCTGGAAGAGAAGAAATCCATGTATCCTTGATCCCTTAAATCACAACAATGGTCTCAATCCTAACAGATTTCGAGCAACAATTTTTTACTCAAACCAATAAGGGTAGTTAGTTTGGTCTCCAATGAAGGGATGAGGGCAGAATGATAAGCCTAAAATCAGTCTTCTTTTGCTTTAATTGCCAAGCCCAGATGCAGGCCTCCAGTCACGATCAATTCCCAGAATCTTGTGCCTGCAGCTGTAGGCACACTCGTAACAAGATCACATATATTGGATTTGATGATTCCACTATAACCATAAATGTATTTGCTAAAAGTGAGCAATTAATGAAGAATGGGAGTTAGGATAATCACCTGACCCTTGTCAGTTCTAGTATCTAATTCTACTACTTCTTCTTCTTCTTCTTTATATGCACAATAAGCGGAACCCATTTCTCCAACTCATTGATCATTCCTCCAGGTCACTGATTTCTAGATCATGAAATCTATGTTATTTCATATTAGATCTTTGGCTTTTTAAATTTGTGTAGTAGATACGCATGCCACCATAATATGGGTGACCCCCTTCCAACAAGTCCCCAGGTATTGTTTCTCATTAGTTCCAGATATGGCATCATAATTGATCAGAGTTCGGTTCTTGAGTTGGAGCATGGTCTTATGATCAGGTCTGGGATCAAGTCTTCTTCATTGCTTATCCCTTATTGATGAGACGTCTGTGATCAAGTTCTCTCAGATGTGTAGATCACTCCTAATCCTCTCTAAATATATAGTTCAGGTCCTCCAGGATCAGGAGTGCAGGGAAGCCTTCCCAGGTCACTGTAAATCGGGCTTGATCTCTTAGATCTCTACCTAGTTTGTATTAAATCAAACTACCCCTTTTTATATATCCCAATTGTAGCATGGCCTCTTCACGATAGTGGTGTTTCTACATGCAACCATCCTCTGAAATAGGTATATTTTACAAGCCACTACATAAGAATAACATGTATTTGAAGTCATCCATCTTGACTCACGTATGCTACGAAACTTGCTCACATCCCACAACTTCGTTGAGGCTCTATATGATCACAAATTGGTTCAAAATCATGTGGATGCCCACAGCAAGAGGAAGGAACTTCGTACCTCAAGAAAACTTGCACCTCGGTTTCTCCGTCGGTGAAGAGACGATGCGATCGACACTTCGTTCGTGATGAAAACCGCACAAGGGGACGTCTTGGACTTTCTCTACGTGATTGCGGTTTTGGATCGCCGATTCGAGGTACTCCGGTGACGTTCCGGCGAGGAAGAGAGATGAGGGAGGGCTGCAGGTCGAAGGGAGGAGGATGTGCGGGCATTCTGGACGAGATGGGTTTTGGGTTAAGGGATTGGAACTCGGATTCGGACCGGGTCCGGATCCGTATAGGACCCCTCTCGTAAAAATGGTCATAACATGGGCTCCAGAACTCAGATTTTTGCATTCTTGGACTCGTTGGAAAGTTATCGACGAGCCCTATGCAATGGAATACTCAAATAAATTTTTTGAACCCTGGAATAAAAGCAGATTTACAATTAAGCCCAGATGAAGCTGGATTTTGCAAATAGGTCCCTGCTCGGGTTTTGGGGTTTCACATTCATGAATCTCTAGATCTCAATGAAATCCGTCATCTTCTACTTGTGCTAGAAGCTCCAAGGAAGACATAGATCCACGAGCAATCGAGGTGACAAGACGACGACATAACTACGAATGCAATTCTCTCAAGAGCTTAAGGTGGACGACCACCCTTAGAGAGAGAGAGATGGTGTGAGAATGAGGTTAGAGAGAGAGAGTAGACGTGCATATTCTAAGGGCTAGGGTTGGCCTTCTTATATATTAGTTTGGAAGTCCATGGATCACATTCCATGGGATACACAAAATCAATGGTTAGATTGATTTGTGTTTTTAATCATTGACCATGATCATTGTTGTCTAAAACAACAACTTATTAATTTACATTAAATTAAATATATGTTGCATTATCATCACCATAATTTAACTCAATAAAATTACTTATCAAAAGATAATAAAAAGGATAATAATCCACTCTTAAAAAGGGGGGGGGGGCGTCACCCATGGCCAATTCAAGTGTGACGCCACCCTTTTTATTTGTGGATTTTATCTTCTTTTTATATTATGTCATTATATCTTAATTATTGCAACAACATTTATCTCAATTATATCACTAAATTAATTGCAAATTATTTAGTGTATATTTCAATCATGCCATTTGAAAAATTGTGAAACACATTCACAATCCAAACAAAAATATAAATTATATTTCCAATTAATTGCTTAATGTGAATCCAATTCGCATTAACAATCAATTAATAACTGTTATTTACAGAGGTTCTCTCTCTAATATATTATAAATCATATTTATAATATACACTGATATTATGGATAGCATGGATCATACTATCCACCATTAGCATTTCCCAGATAATTAAATCTCATGTAATTATCTTGGATAATCATTCTCATAATACGAATCTTATTCATATCATTCTTGATAATTAAATCTCATTTAATTATCATCATCTTGTTGCTTGGATACATAAATTCATCAAAGGAATTCTTCTTGAACTCTTTCAAGAATAGTGTGCTTTCTCCACAGATACTTGGAGATAAGGAAAGAGCGATTGTATTGTTCATCGTATAGTGACTTGGACATTGAGATCATATCTCAAATCCCAATATTACAGACCTCTCATAAGATGCTTGATTAAATCTAGTTCGTAAACTTAATCTTCTTGTTGCATCTGAATCTCATTCAAATCAATGTCCAACACTTGGACTAAGATCAAGTTACTTCTCTATTGAGGAGTCACTAAAATCCAGACCTGTTTCATCACTTCCTTGGAATGGAAGCTTCATGGTTACACAATCGTTTATGATGACATCACCCTCATGTATTCCCAATACCTGTACATCCTGCATAACAGAAGACCTTAAATAAACCCGAAGTTATAGATCTCTTTTAGACTGTTACCTTCAAGGTTTTATCATTAAGATTCTCATTTGATCATTGGGATTTGGTTATCGATCATATGCTTTCTAAAAGCACATATCATACCTCTAAATTCTGTCAAGCTTCAATAAGCTAGACGACCATGAATGGAATTTATTGATCCCAATATCTCATGAGTGATCTCATGTCTTCCGGTTCAGAAGTGAAACTGTATGATTCCTTTGAGAGATTTATTACTCATATGCCCTCATATGCACACCAGTTCGCCAGTATATAGACCATGGTTAGGTCAGCAACTTATTGGTCTATCAAAAGTACATACTCAGACATATAGTAACACATCTGTCTCTGGTCAGAGGATGTGTGCCTTTATCGCGACAGCATACGAATGTAGGACTTTGGTTATCTTGATCTCGTTAAGTCAACTCTTTGACCTAACAAATCTGACACCTCCGAATCTCTATTCCTATGCAAAGGACCTGGATCAAGAGGTCGGTCAGATATCAGCCTTTAGAGATAAGATTGCCATCTCCCACTCAGGATGGAGATCATATCTTGATGATCACTTGATGATGCTTGATGAGTCCTCAATCTAACTCTTTAGATATTCATCAAAGCACCAACCTTTATGATTCAACAATTGAATCAACAACTTTATGGTGTCAAGACAAACAAGGTACATAACCCCTATTTGTACAGAGGGACCTTATAGTGCATTTATTCACTTAATTTCAGACAGGAGTGAAAATAAACCAATAACTTTTACTGATATATCAAACATTACAATAATATTTATAGTAGGAAGGGTTCACTCAGGGCTCACATGTACAACACTTACCTGGTCCAGTTTCAATGAAGTCGAATGACTTGAGAGCGTGGGTTCTGAGAAAGCTTCAAAAGAGGGATATTCTTCTGGCTCAAGAGGAAAAAGCCCTTATGTAAATGATGTTGTGAATAATATTTCAAAAAATCCAAAAAAGTGGACAGAATTGAAAATAAAAATAAAGTACCTGTCGTAGTATGTATATATGTGCATGGAAAATAAGCAAGCTTGAGCATCAAAGTTACACCATGTGAGCCTGCAACTGGATGACTTGACTACATTGGTCATGCATCCCAGTATAGGTAGCTACACTGGCCACGATCCATTATTTTCTTTACCTCATCTTATTGAGTTGGATGCCACTTGAACTTAGAAGGGAATACCCCCTCCTCGATAACAGAGTGCAGATTGGGGAATCATTGGGTTGTCATATCGTAGAAGTCAGTTCCTTTGTCATTTCAGTTGGGGAGAGCCACTATCACTTACACTGTAAAAGTCAGCTTCATAGTCATAAGGGTTTGCGTCTGATGTATGCTAGTTCTGACTTTGATATTGAGGTGGTTGAACCGACTCCTGTGGACTCTCAAGGGTTGTTGTGTTTTAAATTTGGTTCCCGACCCGGTTCCCACACACATTCTCACATCAAGGTCTAACTTGGGCTCCAAAACTTTCATTGTGAAGACAAGTTAATAACTCAAAGTCATTTAATCATTCATTCTTTTTCTTTTCTTCTTTATTCTTTTTGTACTTACAACATAAGCATTTGCTAGGGACTAGCTAAGGTAAGTATAATGGGGTGATGAATCTCCATTTCGTAACCTTTATTCTTTAATTTTGGCCTTAAAAACCTTAGCTAATGCATGTAAATAGCATTAATTTGTACAAAATAGCATCCATCATTTATTACATTTATTATATAAAGGGTAAAATGTGTATACCCCCTAGGGGGAGCTAACTTAGCTCCCCTCGCCTTATTTTATCCATACTTTTATTTTTTTGAAAATAAAAGCTATGTAAATTCATTATTATATTCCTATATGTCATTAAAATTTCATACGAATAAGAGACTCCTACGACCTCCATCCAGACGGGGTCGATTTAAAAAATCCTGTGACCGTTAAAAAAATGATTGTCTGGATGGAGGCCGTAGGAGTCTCTGTTCACGCGAACTTTTAATTACACAATATAGGGATATAGTGATGAATATTCACAGAACAAATTTTCAATAAAAATAAAAACATGAGAAATGGGCGGGGGTAGCTAAGTTAGCTACCCCATGGGGGCAGCCCCATTTTACCCTTATATAAATAATACTGTTTTTAATGCCAAAATTATAGAATACAAAGAAGAAAAGAAAAAGAAAGAAAATGTTTAAAAGTATTTTTGACCCTAATCCCAAGACCAAGTCCAGAAGGAAATTGGTCGACAAGGAACAAGTAGGTGGAGATAAGAGCCATAAATAAAAATAAAAACCTTATTTTTTCATTCATTATTTATGCATTTTCGGAACCTATTTTGCTCTTTAATATGTTTCTTCAAATAAAGAAATTTGTACGTAAAAGCTGTAGATAAAAATGTAAATAAAAATACAAAATTGAGTTTGTTACAAAAATAATAGACAGTGTACATTTTATACACAAAATAAAAAGCCAAAAATCAAACATCACCCATATCTTTCAAATAAAAACTCAAAATATATCAAAATCACCTCTAATTGTATATGATTTTTCACAAGATATTTAATGGTAGTCGTTTTATATTTTTTTGGAGTTACTGTGTGAAAGTTAGGTTTTGGCCCCCTTTTGTATATAAACCTGATTAAAATATTCTATTTATTCATTATTTGTTATTTTTACAAATTTTTATTTTTTTAAAATTGTGTAAATATTATTCATAACACATACGCATATTAAAATTAAATTAAACCAAACATACGAAGAAAAATAAAATAAGTCTATATACCAAACATAGATGAAATACCTATGTTACAAAGGTATATAAATAAAAAGGAAATATATTCTTTCATTATTTATTTATTCATATTTCCTAATATTGTTAATATTATATATATATATATTAAAAATACAACACTAAAATAGAAATCATCAAAATACATTAAAATAAAAAGTTGAATGGGAACAGGTAAAATACATATAAATATATCTACAAATATACATATCTATTTTTAAATGTGCAAATAACATCCTAAAAAAATAAAAACATATTTATATTCACAAAAACAAGTTATAAATATATAAATTAAAAGGAACAATATAATAAAAATAAAATATACAAAATAAAAATAAAAATGCACAAAACATAGATGAATATACCTATAAATACAAATAATAAAAATTAACTATTAATAAATTAAGCCAAAAAATTAAAAATCACAATAAAATACCACATAAAATAAGAAACATTTTTTATTTTAAATTAAAATATTAAGAAAATATTTTATTATTTTGAATTAATTATTTCGAATAAAACATGCTTATTTTGTCATTTAGTGGTCGACATGGACCAATGGGGCAGCGTCAAATATTAACCGAGGTCAACTGCCTCGTCTGCTCTGGATTTGTCACACAGCAACATTTTCCCGCAATTTTCGCCCTTTTTTCTTGGGCATCTCGTCACCCAATCATTGTTGATCACTTCATACAAAATGACCCAATAATCGTTGTACATTCATACCATACCTTCTAATCACGTGTACATATGCTAAAATCATAGTTTTTCCACAGTCAATAAGGCTTCTCGATTAGGTTTATAAATAAAAGCCCTTCTCCTCATTCAAATTTGGTCACTCTCACGAGCCTAGGAACCTCTGACTTGGATCCCAATCGCCTTCTCGTGACAAGAGGAGGTGTTGCGTACTCTGTCGCCTTCTCGTGACGGTGGTCGTGGGTCGTAGGTAGGGGCACACCCACGACCACCGTCGTCAGTGACCATGCTCCCTAAGCATCCCCCGGGTAGAAGAGATGTTTCTTCTCCGTTCATTTTGCGATTTATAGTCGTAGGCTTAATTCCCTATCATTAGTTTAGGAATTAGTTAAGTAACATAGTCTTTATTGATCCACTTGTACTTCGTCGGAGTTGAGCTCCAGCGAGCTCCTCCGCACGTCATCAATGCCTCTCCTATGTGTTCCCCCGTGCCCACTTCATTCACGATCATCCCACGATCATTCCGTGCTTCTCGTTCCCCCCGGATCCATCGTAGAACTGGAGATCTAGGTGCTCCAATCCGCCATTCACCAAAGCACCTCCGCCCGCCTCACACCGCTTTATTCGCCCATCAATAAGGCCTTCAGAACCCCTATTTTCTTGCATGTAACTCTTCTGTAGGTTCGGAGGGCCAAAGGACACCAAAGGGAGTCGATTTTTGTATGAACGGAGGTTCCTGGAGCTCCGTACTTAATCGGGCTTTCCAGGATCCTACACAAGCTCCCGGACCCTCGTGTGACCTCCAAGAGCTGCGGACAGCCTCCCGGGACATGTAGAGCCTCTCTCCATCGAAGAAGAACGTTAGAGGAGGGAGTAAATTGAGGGCAAGGCTCGGGGAAGAAGCCCTTCTTCTCCAATCTTCCTGGAGAGCAGATACCGTCGAATATGGGGAGGCTCCCCAGATTGAACCTCAACCATCAGATGCTGCCCCACCATCACCGTAAGATCGTTCCAATCGATCTAATCCTTGCTGTCCAACGTTGAAGTGTCATCGACTGTTACAAGCACGGCACGTGTATAAGTGAAGCCATCCAGACTATTCGCTCGCATGCAATTAAGGGGTAAATTGCAAAACCAAGTTCTGTCTTTTTGTATTTGTTATTTAGTCTTGTAAATAAATATAGCACTTAAAATAAAGTGGAAATTTTGCATTGAGGACCCTGTATTTATTTTAATTACAAATAGGTCTGGACCACGCCTCCTCAGGTGTCAACCCACGTGAGGTGGCAAAATGCATGTAAAGCCTTGTAATTTTTTAATTTATTATTTAATACAATAAAATAAAATTCACATTATATATTTTTGTAAAAATTTTCATGTGGCCCCTGAACTTTCTTGTAATTGCATTTTGTCCCTCCTAATGTGCATCACATGTAGTCATACATGATAGGGTAATTTGCATGCATGCCCTGATGGATTTTGTAATTGATAAATAGTACATTAAAATGTGAATTTTGTTGTATATTTTTGGTGTTTTTGCACAAAACCCCCTATATTTATTTTTATTTGCAAAAATGCACCTGTCAAGACATGTATTTTTGTGTGTTTTATCTAATTATTAAAAATACCTACAATACTCCTAAAAATTCACAAAACTAGCGATAAATGCTTTATGCCTTATATGTTTACGCTATTATTTTTAATTGTCATTTTTTTGCATTTTACTTATTTATTAAAAATGAAAAGGAGCCTAAATAATCCCTATTTACATATTAAATTTATAGAAAAATATCAATATGTTTTAAAAAATTACAAAAAAATTATATATAGTATATTTTGTTATTTATTGAGTCCAGAAGATAGAAATCTCTAAAAATAAGAAAAAGAAAATTTATAAAATAATAAAGCTCTAAAATCTAACAAAAAATATAAAATTTCTACAAATACCAAAAAAATGTTTTTCTTTTTTATAATTTTCTACATATTATTATTTATATATTAAAATTAACTTGGGTAATTTTCGGATTATTAATTTATGATTAAAATATATAATTTTAGGTAATTTTATGTTATTAAAATATAAAACTTCTCCAAAATCTATGATTTTTAAAACTCAATTAATTTTTGATTATTTATTTATCCCATATTTAGGATATCTTTTACTTTAAAAATACATAACAATTAGAAAAAAATCAAGAAAAATAACAAAAAAAATTAAAAGAATATCTTCTTTACGGTATTTTGAGTTTTTTACATATTTATATGTATATAGTACCTATATATTCCTTATACTGTATTTATACATATACATATATATGTATACATATATTTAGATTTATATAATATTTGAAGAAAAAATGGAAAATATAATAAGAAAAACAAAATAACAAAACCATATATATATATATATATAATGTAAACCCCACAAAAAGACCTATATAAGTAAATGACTTGGTCTTACATAAATAATAATGGGTTCCATTTTGATCTCTATGGTTCGACCTCTACATGCTTGTCTACTTTGCACTTTATGGTTAATTATTGAGGGTTAATTGCTTACTATCCAGGGAAGCTTGAGCGTCACGGCACCGACTATTAATCCGCCTTATTGATTAATACGACCCTCAATTTTTCTGGATTATCAAGTACCTCGTGTCGAGGGAGTCATCCATACCATTCTTGTAGGACCCACTATTGTGAGAACCGAGGAGTCTCCAAGACCGAACCTTTATTGTTCACATGAGATTATCATCTCTTGCTCTTCTCATTTTTCCTCTTGTTCATATTTGTGTCTCACTACAATGGTTGCTTAATTTTCTGCTTAATTTTCTTTTATTTCTTTTTCTCTATTTTTCATAACGGTTATATAACACATTTCTTGTTTCAAATTTGTTGCGATGTCATAAGGAGCAAGGGGGCGCACCATAGGAGAGCCGATGCACCCTGAGCGAGGCGGAGGCCGGACGTTCTACACTGATCGATAGGAGAGAGAAACCAAGGAGGAGTAGGAGGACCAAAGGACATCTTAGTTTTTAGACTTCTTTTCATTTTTTTTCATTTTTGTATAAATTTGTAATATTTTTTTACACTTGCCCTTTTTATAGATACTTTAGACATTATTCAGGGACTGTTTCAATACCGGTGTACTTGGGGGATCTTACCGGATTTTTGTTTTCTTTGACTTTATTTTGATTTGTTTTCTTATAGTTTTCATATATGTGAGCTCTAGCTTTAGGCTTCTCTTTGTTGATCCATGATGTGATTCGGTCCACATCCCTAATAGAATAACCATTCCTATAGACAAGTTTGGACTTAGTAAAAATAACTGGTCCTTCACGTTAATATATCTTAGTTTAAATTTATGCGTGGATCATATTGCATGTAGGTTGCTGGAGTAAAGTACATCTTCTATCTTGTGTATGCATTCATAGTTTTCTCACGCATCAGCTTTTCCCTCTTCCTCCCACTGTTTTCTTTAACTTCGGAATAAAGAGAAATCAGAAAATTCGTTAGACATGCTTTTATTTGAAAATACTCAAAAAAAGTGACAACCAAAAAAAATGGGACTACTAAAACAACTCGAACCTAAAATGAGTGTAACATCACATTCATTGTTTTGGGGGGAGTAACCCCCTCCATATTTGCATGTACTCTTCCGATAGAATGAGGCACATACACGTAGGGAATAGAGACCAAATTCCTAGACTTGTTCCGTAAGTGCTTGGACTTTGACTCTCGGGTCATGTTATTGTTGCAAGAACTTGCCTCAAACATTAATAGAAGTAGTCATGTGGATAAGATGGTGGATTTCCTTAGAACGACTCCTAAGATCTTACAAGGATAGCTTTCTACTTGGGGGGTTCATTGAATTATTTATAGTCTACTCTAGGAGACTACACCTATGAGCTTGCTAATATAACTATTTTACCACTAAACTCTAAAACTAAAATGATCGACGATCGAGCTTTCACGGTCATCATTGTGTTGAGTTGGTGAATAAGGGTGTTTTTTCGGATCCATTATATTCTAGTACATATCTAATCTTCACTTTTTTCTACATCACGATGACAAGCATGTAGTCTTAGGTTGCCTCTGGGGGCACCTCTTCACTGCACACCTCTCTGTTAATCTAGGGCAGTTCCAGAGAGCTCTGCCAATCTCTCGGAACCTAAATGTTGTGCTTCCTTCTTGTTTGACCTTCATGATACATCACATGAGGAACATCAGCAATACGAGCAGTTCTTTATTGACTTGGCAATATATGAGGTCTTCTCTTCAAAGAAAGAAGCACCTATGAATTTTTTGATGGATCCACAAGATGGGAGATCGATACTCAGACCAACAAATGTTTTAATATTTGGATGGGCTGAAGGGAAGCATGCATTTCTTGATTTGATTGGAGTTTCTCCATTAGTGAGTCCTATAAGGAGTGATTTTATTGCGGGATACGCTGCACATATTGCTACCTTGGCTAAAGTTGATAAGCAAGAGAAGGCTTGTATTGATAATCAACATATATTCATTCCTTTTGGTTTTGACACCTTCGGATTCTTGGCAATTGAAGAAATATGGCTCCTCAAAAGGGTCCAAAGAATTATGCATAGAATTATTATGGTTCACCGACCAATAGTGTTGTATTTTGAAGAATTGGATTTGCCATCCAAAATGGATTGGCAGCGCTGCTTGTTGCCCGTCTCCCATCAATCTCTATGTAATTTTTTACAAGTAGTACGTTTCCATAATTTTCTTTCACGGGGTTGATTAAAAAAAGTATGATGAGATGGATCAAGAGTAGAGCGAGAATGAGGAGACAAAGATTCCAGATGTATTTGATCAGGCTAAGATCAAGAAAACCCTCCTGGCATCCATAGAGGTGATGCAGAAACATATTAGGGACGGGGGTTGCTCATGACAGAAGTGAGGTAGGAGTTGACACAGATGTGTGATGGGAGAGCAGATAGAGAGAGAGCAGGTTGAGGAGGAGAGATACCAGAGGACCGAGCAGAGGACAGCCATAGACGCTAGGAGGAGACCAGAGTAGAGAGACCTTTGTAACCATAAGGGAGTTACATAACCCTGGTGCACCTCTCACTCATAGGTGGATTCAAGTACCTACCATTCTGGGAGATTTTGAGCTTTGTCCATAGACCATTTAGTCGTTGCCCAGGTTCCATGGGCACATCAATGAGGAGTCCCATCAGCACTTAAAGGAGTTCGACATGATCTACAATATAGTCCACGATAGGCTGGTTGACGAGGATACCATCAAGCTGATAGCCTTCCCATTCTCCTTGGTTGAGAGAGCAGCCTATTGGCTGAAGCACTTGGGGAGGGTTGTCACTACCTGGCAACAAGTACTATCCACTTAGTCAGACCAACACAACGTGCGCTATTATCTATAACTTCACCATGACCCCAACGAGCAGTTCCACAAGGATTGGGATCTATTGAAAGATTTCATTAATAGGTGTCCCCATAAAGATATTAGAAAACACAACTTGGTCTTGAGATTCTTTTGTGGGATGACAACCGAGCTATAGGGGCTTATCAATGCCTCTTATTGAGGATCCTATTTCTCAAAGGACAAGGATTAGGTCTGGGCAATCTATGAGGAGATGGTTGAGAACAAAACTATTATGACCCAGACCCATGTCTACACTTAGGGGAAGTCTCCCCACCTGATGTTGTCTCACCATAGAGTTACACGTATAGAGGACGGTTCATCTTCCTCTTCCACTACCGCAACACTAGTAGAGTCAATATGCAAACAAGGGCATTATTATCCAGAAGTTGTACTGTGTGGAGATTATTAACAAGAAGGTGTACCAATGCCTTGATAATCTCAACAAGGTTGATGAGTTGGCCAAGAATTTGAGTGACCTGAAGGCGTATATTATGCGCCTTCAAGAGGCACGGACGGATTCTTTGCGATCGTCTAGGTCACATGCTCATAATGGGAGTAAATCTTCACATTCATCCGCCTCGTACAAATGGGTCCACCATATTCAAGCGGAGCATGTTTAACTAGTCCTACAGTACTAGTTTCCACCACCGCCTTCACTAGATACACAGATGGTTGTGTACCACAGTGATTAACCATCAACATCCCTTCCCCCACCATTGCACGAGTAGTAGGAGTCGTTGATGGAAGTCACTAGGATTGGGTATTCCAATTGCTAACAGCAGCCGGTATCCATCATGGTTACCCAAGCTTCAGACAGTCGATGAGAGGTGCTCAACCCCAACAATAGCCTTCATTAGAGTTAGGACAGGGTACGCAGAAGTCACAACCACAATATTCCCAGTATACCGTTCCTCGACCCCAGTATCATGGTCAGTAGTAGAGGCAGCATCAGCATCATTTCCAGTTATAACAAGGACCCCCTCACTCGTACTCGCAGCAGTAGCATGGCCAGCCTCAACATTTTCAAGAAGGTAGCCGATCCAGTTCCCATGCATCTTCATATGAGAACCCATCTTTAGACAACCTCATCTGTATGCTTATAGAGCATCATACCACATTTAGGTGAGAGATGCATGAGTTTTGCAAAAAGATGAGAGACATCATCAAGGGAAAGGCCTCCACACACGCACAGATTGAGCCAAATCCGAATAACCAAAAGAGGAAACCTAAGCAGGTACAGTCTACAAAGTCCACCACATCTAGTGAGGTATTAGACGTCATTCATTTTTTATATGATGCTATTCTTGTGACACTTAGGAGCAATAGAGAGATAGTAGGCGGAGCCACATCTTGGCAACAACAGGATGCCCATTCAGGAGTGCCAGATGAGCTAGAGAGTGGTTCTCATTCCATTGATTTTGATGTTGGTGGTAGTGTGATGCCTCCAAGAATGATGACCCAGAGGACATTAGTGAGGTTGTGATTTTCCCAACTACAGATGGTGATAATGATGCCACCCACCTTCAGGATGATATAAACAACAATATTTATGGTGGTGTTGATGTCACCTGTATTCCACATTATGGGACAGAGCGCGGTACTAATGCCAATTATTCATATCTTGTCGGTGGTGTTAATGCCACCACTTTCATTTGGACAAACACTCCAGTTGTTTTGACTTATCTTCCTATACTTGAGGATCTTATTCTTAGAAAAATACAACATTTTGAAAAATAAAATTATGAATGGAAATGTTTTCGTTTCTTTGAGTCCATCTTATGTGATCGTTGATGATGCTTGTAAGGATTCCAGCATTTGTATTCTTAGAGACCGACTCCTACTCTAGATCCTTGAGTTTGGTACAATTATCCCTTTCCCTCAAGAATTTCACTTATGGAAGGGTCAAAAAATTGAATATCCCAAAAAGAGACATCAAACAAAGTTCAACAAGCAGATGGTACATCGATTCCATATTCATCTTAATCTTCAAAAGGTATTAGAGCACATCCATCTCTTCTAGAAGAATCGTAAAGTGAACACCACAATCAATAGGAAGAAGATGTGCAACAACAATGCAGAAGATCCATGTTCTTACCCATGCCACATGCTTCGCCATCCAGAACCTTTTACAGCCTAGAGGCCAGATGCAGGGGATCCGTATGTCAAATGCCACATTCACGAGCAACGGTTTGATCGTAGTCTATTAGATAGCGGGTCTCCGATTAACCTTCTTCTGGTAGCCTTACTTGATCGCTTCGAGTTTGGTCCTCTTAGACATATCAAGACCGCACTTCAATTTGCAGATAATCTGCTAAGAGGCCGATGGGGTTACTGAAGGATGTTGTCAATATTCAGGGCCTAAAATTCCCCATGGGCTTCATCGTGTTAGACATATAGATCCCTGAATGCGTTATATATACCCTGATCATATTTGGCCAACCATTCTTGGTGATAGTAAAGGTCGTGTCTTATCATGATAGGTAGAAGGTATACTTTCGTTTCGAGGGCGAAAGCATACAAATATGGATGATTAAGGAATTGAGAGCTAGAGATTGAGCTTGCTAAAAGCAGACGGGCCATACATCCACCACGAGTGTAACATTGTGATTATAGATGTTGAGGTAGTTTAGGAAGATCTAATTTCACGAGATCTTGTTGCATCTTCAAAATCTACATATTCACAATCATAAGATAATTAGGGTTCAAAGAGCACACTTATGGAAAAACATGCTTTAAAGGCTGGGGATGCAGATATTGGTAGCGAGGATCATTTTATTTCATGTAGTTTAGATTCAAACCCCTCAGATTCAAACATAGAATTTGACTGACAGGAGTTTGATGGGAACCTTCTATGTTTTGTTTTCCATAGAGCCTATAGTTAGGATGGAGACAGTGCTAGTGCAGTTGATAGAGACACCATTAGGGAAATCTTGATTGAGTTCAAAGAAGCAGCGAGATTTTTTGCATTTAGAGCTGGTAGCTTTCATGCAAACATTTTAGAGGTCTGATTTACCATCTCCCACATGCCTAGAATTGAAGACCTCACCACAAAGCATGAAGTATCGATTCTTTGCGAGAGAGCAAGATATGTTTCTAGTCACTATCTCAAAAGATTTGACTGATGAACAAGAATCTCGTTTGATGGAGGTTTTTGAGAGAAACAACAAGGAGATTGGTTGGTCTATAATAGATCTCAATGGGACAAGTCTAGCTTTGTGCTCCCAGTACATCTATCTCGAGGATAACGCCAAGCCATCTCATGAGTTTCAGTACATGCTCAACCTGAATCATTGAGAAGTGGTTATGGAGGAAATATCCAAGTGGTAGAGCGCCGATTTTATATACCCCATCTCTGACTCCAAGTGGTTCAGTCCATTACATGTGGTTCCCAAGAAGATGGGTATCTCTACATTTATGAATGAGGATGGGGAGGATATTTCTAACCCTGTACCCACTTCTTGGCGTGTATGTGTGGACTACCAAAGACTAAATCAGGCCACAAAGAAGGATCACTTCCTGCTACCATCCATTGATAATATTATTGAGATATTAGTGGGGAAGAGGCCCTATTGCTTTTTTAATGGTTGCTTGAGGTATAATCAGGTGGCCATTGTGTCAAAAGACCAAGATAAAATGACATACACATGTCCGTTTGCGACATATGCTTTTAGATGGATGCCCTTTGGACTATGTAATGCCCCAGCTACATTGCAAAGGTACATTCTTTCTATCTTTTTAGATATGGTATGTGAGTTTTAGAGGACTTCATGGATAATTTTTTGGTCTATGGTTATGGCTTTGATACTTGTCTTTTTTGCCTAGACCGTGTGCTTCAATGATTCATTGAAGTTAAACTTGTTATTTCTTGCTATAAGAGTCATTTTATGGTGAATTAAGGGACGTTCCTTGGTCACAACATCTCCAAAAGGGGCATCGAGGTCGATCTGGCCAAGGTAGATATCATCAAGAAGTTCGCTCCACCATCTAATCTGAGGCAGTTCTTGTGTTTTCTAAGGGAATGGTGCTTTCTACTCATGGTCCATTCAAGACTTCAGTCATATTGCCTAATCGCTTATTGGCCTTATCATGAAATACACTGAGTTCCTTGTAGATGATAAGTATCTTTTTTATTTGAGACTCTCAAGAATCTTGTTGTGCAAGCTATTGTGCTTCAACACCCATTTGGTCTCTCCCATTCAAGATCATGAGGGACTCTTCTGATTACCATAGGGGTTATGTTAGGATAGAGGAGGGATGGCCTTCCATTCTTCTTTCACTGCACTAGCAGTACTTTGGATGCCGCCCAACGGAACTACACTATTATAGAGAAGGAGATACTAACAACAATCTTCGCTTTGGATAAGTTCATATCTCATATTCTTGGAACTAGAATGACTATTTACATTGATCACACCACATTAATGTCCAAGAAGGATGCTAAGGCACGATTTACTAGATCGATCCTTCTACTCTAGGAGTTTAATACTGGGATTAAGGATAAGCCTAGAGTCAAGAATGTGGTGGAGGAACACCTCTCCCTATTAGAGCATCTTGAGTATTCAGAGACTACCACACCTATTACTGAGACTTTCCCAAATGAGGAGATTCTTGCTATCACCTCTCTCCCTTGGTATGCTGACATTGTGTATTGTTGCCAAGAAAGTTCCACAAGGTTGAACTAGGCAATGACTTAAGACTTTCCTCACGAAAGATAAGTCATACCATTGGGAGGATACCACCCTTCACCATGAAGGATGGGTTAGTGTCTGGTATCGGTGTATTCATCAGAAGGAGCACCACAACATCCTCATGTATTACCACAATATCGAGGCAGGAGGACATCACTCAGGGAGAAGGACATCGCATAAGATTCTTCAGTTGTCCTCTTGTGGCCAACACTCTTTAAGGATTCAGATGAATTCGAGAAGAGGTGTACTGACTGCTAGAGGATGGGTAGTTGTTGTCATAGAGTCATGATGCCAACGTAGCACATTCACTTATGTGACGTTTTTTATGCATGAGTGACGAGCCGTAATTTCACCCTCTTAATAATGCAGAATTAATCACTTCATTGCACCGGGGTAAAATCATGTACGTCAAAAATAACTTCGAAATTATGTATCAAATTAAATGCAAAGCAGTTGAATTTATATTTTGCATGGGCAAGTCCAAGGTCGAACTCAGGGACACAAGCCACTTATGTAATATTTAGACTCTTATAACTTGAATTAAGTGTTGGATTATCGAGTCACAGGTCATAAAATGCATGAAGACACAACATGATGCAAAAAAAACACACGAAGATATGCCAATTTTTTTAGTTTTTTAATGCATGCGACAAATGCAAATAAATGCAATGTTATAATGATGCGAACATACCCTAAGTAGACAAAATATCTGAGCCATAAATACTAGTCAATTTCTACTTCAATTATGAGGCTAACCTCATTAATGGAATAATACAATGCATAACAAGCAATATACGAGAGACACTTAGTTTGGATTAAAGCAATAAAACTCAGAGTGTTAGAACGGTAAATGAACTATGCCATTAAAAGGACAACTAAATTTCCTTCAAAATGCAAATAAAATCGACTAAAAAGGAGCTAGGATGATCATGATAATGACAAAGGAAACCAGGGGAATAAATGCAAGAAAAAAAGAAGATATCTAGCAAACAGGTCCCTGGAAGGGACTAAAATGTAAATAGTCCTGAGGCCTTCCTTGATATTTAGCCTCATGTGTGGGGGTATTTTTGTAATTAAAACCAGCAAGGGCTTGAATGCAAAATCCCCAGCCTACATGTGACCAATATGTGATGGGAAAGATTTGGTTGACGCCTCGTCTCAGAGGAGGTTCGACGAGTCTTGGCGTCCGACTCGGGCTTAGACGAGGCTCGACGACCCCCATCCTAGATGTATGGGGTAGAGGCTTGGTGTACTGGCATGGACGCATATGAACTATTCGATCTTAGAGATCGGGTAGTCCTGTGATTTATGGTGGAGGCGACGTGGCTGAGTGATAGTTGTTGGTTGGACACCGGGGGGTGTATCCAATGACAGTTGTAGCTCCTGAAGCTACCTCCGCCGTCGCGAGGCTGGCGGCGAGAATGGGACTTCGGTGAGGTCCCTTGAGCTCTGCCACCTTCTTCTATGGTTGATGAAGCTCCATGGAGGATTCTGGAATATTATAGACCGTATACAAAGCTCAAAGAAATAGTTGGAGGTCCTAGGGGTCATGGGTAAAGCTTGTACGCTGGAGGCAGAGCTCGCACATTCCTCTCGATGAAGCTCCGCTATTGTGCAATATTCACATGCAGATTTAGAGCAAAAGCCGAAGCGTTGTACGTGGAGTGCGGTGAGTGGTATGAAGCCTATGCGAGTAGAGAGAATGGAGGCTTAGGTGTTCCTACACCATGAAGGGCGGAGCAACTTGGATCAGAGTGTTCAGGTGTGGGGAAGGCGAAGAAGGTGATCTCTGGTGGGTGCGCGTGGATGGGGGATGAGTGGACAAGCTCTATTATGGTTAATGGAAAGTGAGGAGGTGTAGGGAGGCCTAATTAATTAAGATAACTCAAGAAATAAAATGTGAAGAAGATCGAAGAAAATTACCTGAGCGATGGCAGATGAATTGTCTGTACTCCAGCTCCTGGGAGGGGCCCTTGTCATCGATGGATCTCTACAGCAACTGGAGGCAGCTAGGCAGGGCTGAGCCACCGCGATCCTGGCCTACCATTGTCAGGGGTCAATGTTGGGGTTCTTCATCATCGTCGCTCCTCCATCGGTCCTGCCCCTATCTCGGGGAGGAGGAGAGGGGCCGCGTTAGGCCCCGCGTAAAGGTGGATGAAGTGTTGAGGCGACGACAACGATGTATTTAAAGTTTAAGCTCGATGGTTTTGGTGATGGGAGGTGTGGTTTGCGTGGAGATTATGGAGCGAGGGTCAGGTTATGAGGTGACCCACGAGGCTCGCAAGGATGGTGGAGGATGGAGATACAACATGGAGGTGTCGGGGAGTGGAGACAGTGGTCGAGGACACAAAGGAAAAAGGAAAGGGCAAGCGATCGTACGAGATGGGCGACGTGTGTGAGTGGGGGGCCTCGAGGTAGTCGACGGTTTTTTGGTCGTTGGATCTTGTGATCCAATGACCAAGAATAGCGTGCTAGTGAGTGGTGTGGATTGGATCGGGGGGCTAGATCGAAAGTTGTAAGGTGGTGCCACATGGCAAGAGTAGGTGAAGGATACGACGAATCCTCAAGCGCATACGGAAGCGTGTTGAACGCATCTCATGCGATCGGGGCGACTAGTAGCACTAGTCACAAGGTGCACCGGAATTTAAAATTTTTAAATTAAGAGATGAAACCACAGGATCTCAAGAACATTTCTTGGATCCTTTCATCAAACCACAAAGTATTAGAAATACCTCTTGAAGCGTAGTTGTGATGACAAGATCTCTAAAGCAAGAGATGCTCTTGACTCAAGTCCGATCTACGAAGATGGCACTTGCAGGCGCAATGATGAGACACGTTCCTCCCGCAATCCTCGATGAAGATCCAAGCTTTGAATCCCCTACTTTCATCCAACGAAATCCCATGATGTAGATTCACGAGCAATCGAAGCGACAACACAACGACGTAGAGACGACTGTTATTCCCTACAAACAAAAGGTGGACGACCACCTTAGAGAGAAAGAGATGGCAAGAATGAGAGAGAGAGACAATAGACGTGTAGAATGAATGTCTCTCAAAGGGCTAGGGTTGCCCTCTTTACATACTAGTTTGGGAGTCCATGGATCACAATCCATGGCATACACAAAATCAATGGTTAGATTGATATGTGTATTAAATCAATGGCCATGATCATTGTTGTTCAAAAAATAAAAATTTAATAATTTGTATTAAATCAAATATATGTTGAATTATCATCAACATAATTAAATTCAATAAAATAAATAATCTTAAGATAATGAGATAATAATTAAAATGGGATAATAATCCACCCAAAGTCATGGGGCGTCACCCATGACTAAGTCATGGGTGACGCCACCTCATGATTTGGTGGACTATCTCCTCCTTTTAAATCATATCATTATCATTTGCAATATTATCCACTAAATTAATTCCCAATTAATTAGTGTATATTTATTGCAAAATTATCCACTAAATTAATTCCCAATTAATTAGTGAATATTTCAGCCATGCCATTGAAAATATGTGAATCATATTTATAGCGCAAACTATATTGTAAATTACATTTCTAATTAATTTATTAATGTGAATCCAAACAATTAACAAATGCTATTTACAAAGATTCTCTCACTCTAATATATTATAAATCACATTTATAATATATACACAGATATTATGGATAGCACTATCCACAATCTGCATTTCCTTGATAATTACATCCCATTTAATTATCTTGGATAATCATTCTCATAATATGAATCCCATTCATATTATTCTTGATAATTAAATCTCATTTAATTATCAACATGTTGTTTCTTTGATACATAATTCATCAAATGAATTATTCTTGAACTCCTTCAAGAATAATGTGCTTTCTTCACAGATACTTGGAGATAAGGACAGGGCGGTTGTATTGTTCCACGTATAGTGACTTGGATATTGAGATCTTATCTCAAATCAAGATCTTACTAACCTCCCATAGATGCTTGATTAAATCAAGACCGCAAATATAATCTTCTCATTGCATATGAATCTCATTCGTACCAATGTCCAACACTTGGGCCAAGATCATATTGCTTCTCTACTGAGAGAAGCCACTAAAATCCGACCTATTTCATCACTCCATCAAAGCGTCATGGTTATACAATCGTTTATGATCACATCACCCTTAGGTATTCCCAATACCTATACATTCTGCATACTGGAAGACCTATGACCAACCTGAAGATGTAGATCAATTTTTACACTGTCTTCTTCAGGGTTTGATCACCGAGTTTCTCAATCTTTGTCATTGGGAATCAGTATCGATCATATACTTTCCCAAAGCATATGTCATACCTTCAAATTCTTGTTATGCTTCCAAAGCACGATGACCATGCATGGAATTTGATCGGTCCCAATACCTCATGAGTGAGCTCATGTCTTCTGGTTCATAAGTGAACCTGTACAATCCCTTTGAGAGATTGTATTACTCATATGCCCTTACAAGCACACCAGCGCACCGGTGTAGAGACCTTGATAAGGTCATCAACTGATTGGTCTGCCAAATGTACATATACAGACATATAGTAACACATCTGTCTCCGGTCAGAGGACGTGTGCCTATGCTGTGACAGCATTCAACATAGGACTTAGGTTATTTCGATCTTGTTACGTCAACCCTTTGACCTAACTAATCTGACACCTTCGAATCACCATTCCCATGCAGAGGACTTGCATCCAGAGGTCGGTGAGATATCAACCTATGTGAGAAAGGATTGCCATCTCCTACTCAGGCTGGAGAACATCTCTTAATAATCATTTGACGGTGCTTGATGAGTCCTCTATCCAACTCTTTAGATATTCTTCCAAACACTAGCATCTATGATTCATTTAATGAATCAACAACTATATGATCATCAAGATGGCCATGATACATAACCCTAATTGTACAGAAGGACCTTATAGTGCATTCATTCATTTAATTTTAGAAAGGGAGTTAAACATCAATAACTTTTATCGATAAACATATATATTACAATAACATTTATTGTAAGAATGATTCTCCTGGGGCTCACATGTCCAACAATCACCCACTAGCCCTCAGAACCATTCAGACACAATCCGTAAACCCATACTCATTACATGATGGTCGAAAACCTTATGTGTCAGAGGTTTGGTAAGAGGATCAACAACGTTGTCGGTAGAGGCCACCTTGGTGATGATGATATCACCACGCTTTTGAATCTCCCGAATGATGTGGTATTTCCTTTCCACGTGCTTGCTCTTTTGATGCCATCTGGGTTCCTGGGTAACGGCTCCCTGTTATCGAAGAGTAACGGGATGGTTGTATCATAGTAAACTACACCAAGCTCCAAGATGAACTTACGCAACCACACCGCCTCCTTTGTAGCATCCGATGCGGCAATGTATTCAGTTTCTGTTGTTGATTCCGCCGTAGTGTCCTGCTTCTTGCTTCTCCAGCTCACGACACCACCGTTCAACAGGAAAATAAAACCTGATATCGTCTTTCGATCATCAATATCCGAGTGGAAGTCTGAATCTGTATATCCCAAGACTTGGAGACCACCATCTCCATAGACCAAGATGTAATCTTGCGTCCGTCTTAGATATTTGAATATATTCTTTACTGCATTCCAATGTTTCTCTCCATAGCAGGATTGGTAATGACTTACCACTCCCATTGCATTGCAGATGTCTGGCCTAGTACACATCATGGCATACATTAAGCTTCCTACAACTGATGCATAGGGGCATCCAGTCATGGCCTTCTTTTCCTCAACACTTTGAGGAGCCATCCCTTTAGACATATGGATACCATGTCTTAAGGGGAGGAATCCTTTCTTGGAACTATCCATACAGAATCATTCAAGAATCTTCTTAATGTATCCATATTGTGATAATCCCAATATCCTCTTTTCTCGATTTCTGAACAACTTCAGGCATAAGATGTAAGAGGCTTCTCCAAGATTTTTCATCTCGAAGGTATGGTATAGCCAAATCTTTACACTGGTCATCATTCATGTATCATTCCCAATGATAAGGACATCATCTACATAAAGCACGATGAACACAATGGTGCTCTCACTAAGCTTCTTGTACACACAAGGTTCATCATGATTCTGCACAAAATCATAACACTTTATGGTTTCGTCAAATATGATGTTCCAGCTACAAGAACCTTGTTTGAGCCCATGGATGGATTTATTTAGTTCCATACTTTTCCATCCTCACCTATGAAGCCCTGGGGCTGCTCCATATAGATATTCTCCTTGAGGTATCCATTGAGGTAAGCTGTCTTGACGTCCATCTGCCAGATGTCGTAGTCAAGAGATGCAACTATAGCTAGCAGTATCCTGATGGACATAAGCATAGCCATAAGAGAGAATGTCTCATCATAGTCAATGCCTTCTCTCTGTATGTAGCCCTTGGCTACAATCCGTGCCTTGAAAGTCTCTACTACCATCAGCTCCGCTTTTTCTCTTGAAGATCCATTTATACCCAATGAGTTTTACCCCTTTAGGCGAATCCTCTAGGGTCCATACACCATTCTTATGCATGGAGTCAATTTCTGACTTCATTTCTAGCATCCATCTATCCATGTCATGATCCGCAAGTGCTTTATCGAATGAAGAAGGATCATTGTCAGTCTCTCCTGACACATGGAATCCATACATTTCAGGTGTTGCAACCACCCTCGAACTCCTTCGAAGAGGTATGGGTGTTTCATCTTTATTTATTTCTTCAGTTTCTGGTTCAGGAATCTCAGAGTCCCCAGGGGATTCAATGAGTTCCTCTACTTCATTTCTCTCTTGACCTTTAAGGAAAGCATCCTCTAGAAATTTCACATCCCTAGAGATAAAGACCTTTTGGGTCTCATGTTCATAAAGCTAGTATCCAATACCATATTTAATATACCCAATGAAGTAGCACTCACAAGTGCGAGATTCTAGCTTACTTGCATCCACGTTCTTCGCGTGGACCAAGCAACCCCAAACCCTTAAGTGTTTAACACTTGTCTTGGTACCATACCAGAGCTCGTGAGGAGTCTTGGGTACAAACATGCTAGGAATCTTGTTCTGGATATATATTGCAGTCTCTATTGCATATCCCCATAAACTAAGAGGTAAACATGCTTTGCTCATCGTTGAACGAACCATGTCCATGATGATCCTATTGTGTCTTTCAGCAACACCATTAAGTTGGGGGTTCTAGGGGGAGTGATATCGTATACAATTCCTTTCACTTTAAGATATTACTTGAATTTATCTGAGAGGTACTCGCCCCCTCGGTCAGATCGAATCCGTTTAATGTTCCTATTGGTTTGGTTCTCAACCAATGCCTTAAACTCTTTGAACTTTTCAAAGGTTTCAGATTTATGACGTAGTAGGAAGATAATCCCATATCTCAAATGGTCATTGATAAATGTCAAATAATATCGATAGCTATTTCGAGTCGTGGTATTGAAGGGACCACATACATTAGTATGTATTAGGTCAAGAATACCTTCTCATCTCGTAACCTTGTTACGAAAAGGCATCCTGGTCATTTTACCTTGAATGCAATGTTCACAGGTAGGTAAAGATTGAACCTGTAGAAAATCTAAAGGTCCATCCTTTATCAATCTATTGATCCTATCAACAGATAAATGACCAGTCCTTTGATGCCAAATCATATTCGAATGATTTCCATTCTCCCTAGATCTTTTAGGATTTTTATTATCAGTGGTAGCACTACAAGAATTTCCGCTTTTGCTGGCATTCAACTGTCATCGACGTCACACTAGGTTCAGTTTTGCTGGACGTTAATTATAACGTCCACACTCGTAATCTCTCACGATATTGTACTTTAAACGTCCATATATGTTAAACACATGTGGACGTTTTTTGATCAAACATCGGATCATATGTTATCAAAATTTGTTTTGACTCCCGCCATCCCGCCATTTCGAATTCCTACCAAAATAAACCTACACCTTTTCGAAACCCTAGACTTTTATTTCCCTCTCACCAAGAAACATCTCTCAAGGACGGTTGCTGCTCTTCCCTCTCGCTTCTCTTCCTCTGACATCTAGATGGTTGCTCCTCCTCGATGACAATGAAAATCCCGCCTTTGGGAGGTCTATCTGCAGGACGACAGAGGTAATATTTTTCTCTTCTTAAGGGCGTATGTGCAGGTTTTGAGAATTTGCGGGGTTTCTTTTACGGGTCCATCTTGGCATTGAGGTGGGGAAGGTGATGGAGGTCGCTTACAGGTCCATCTTGGCAATGAGGGAAAGAGGATGGAGGTCGGGTACGGGTCGATTTTTGCATGAGTACGGGTCGATCACATCTTTTTTCTTGATTCCATCGTGATTCTAGTAATGTGCTTTCCATTATGACACTTTTTCTTGATTCCAGTAATATAATCATATATTATTTTGATTAGATTTGGGTGTGTCTAAAATATCAACATGATTAGATTTTAATTCTCATGAGTACATGTTGGATGTTTTAAGGTCTCGCAGTGTTATATTCTAGAATCTCAAATGAATAGATTGTTTTATAATCTCGAATCTCAAATGAATATGTGATTAGAGGCATCTACATGAAAATATCACTATTATTATTTTTTGTAGATCCTTATTGTAAATGTTGAACCACATATGAGTAAATAGGTCATGTACTCATATTACGCATGACGGGTCCTGTAATTATTCAAGATGTTGATCCTTGTATTCATAACTTGTTGTGATACAACGGGGACACTGTTAATTAGGTGTATCATCTTGCTTATCATAATGTATTTTATTAATTTTAACATCTTGTATTTGATTCTTATTTTGATGCAGATACGATATATTCTGAACGTTAATTTGGATACAAAAAATTGGATCATAATCATGTTTGGACCGTTCGGGAAGAGGCAAAAGAAAGCTAAGAGTAGGCAACTAGAATCCATTGCTCAAAGTCAGCATAAAACACTGCCAACACCTGGACAACTATCTGAGTGTTGTCATGCACCTACAAAGTCCACTCAACTAGGCCCAGATCAAAGGCCATCTACTATTCGAACAAGAAGTAATATATTTTTGTTATCATATTATACTTAACTTGTTTCATGATATTAACTTGTTATCATATTATACTTAACTTATTTAAATTAAATGCAGCCCGTCGAAGGGGAAAGTCAAGGGGTATCATATTAGCAAAGTACGCGGAAGTTACGGGGCATAAGCCGATTATCAAGATTGACATGGATGGAGGTAGACCTCTAGATGCCAAGCAAGCAAGTTACCTCCAATTGATTTGCGGAATCGCGGCAAGAGAGGATGTTCCGTTGGTTGCAGACTTCAGGGCCTTAACCGACGCAGATCTCCGAGGTGCCTATAATCGAATCAAGGTGTGCAATTAGCCTTGTGTATCTTATAAAATTTGGCAATACAAAAAAAATAATTAAACATTTTTCGTATAGACTCTAGTTGAAATCGAGGGATTTGATACTGATATAAGAGTAAAAGAAGCAATCAATCGTCGATTGGCTAAACATATTAGGGAGCGCCGGTACAATTTGAAGAAGGATTGGATAAAGAAAGGAGATGCAGCTAGGCCTCAGAATGAGCCTATTGAACTTTGGAATGTCTTGGTCCAAACATGGCAAGGACCAGAACATGAAGTAAGTCTATAATTGGATGAATATAATTTAATGTCAACATATGTTAATGATTTTAACTTTTATTTTGTGAATTTTTTACCATAAAAAATAAGGAATGGTGTTAAAAAAATCAGGATACGCGTATAAACGTCGTTAAGAATCTTTCAACCACTGGATCGAAGTCATTCGTTGTCATTCGACAAGAAACAATATGCATTCTTTCCATCCTAATTCTTATTTGATATATTAGTTTGATGGAATTCTCATTACTTTTGTTAATCATGTAAGTCTCGTGATGAACATGATGGTGGACCATGTGGAGAGATACTCCTATTTAAAAAGACAAAGTTTAGGGTTGATAAAAAAGGAGAGGCACCATTGGATGATCTTACAGGACAACATGGACATTGGTCAACACTTGAAGCAAAAAAGACATATGTAAGTTGTCTGAGTAAACAAACTAAAGTAACCATGTAAGTTTCTCTTTTTAATTATTTTCCCTTTTACAGAGTACAATGTTAGAAATGCGTGCTAAGGCTGATGCAGAAGGACGATCAATTAACGATGCCGAGATAGCAAATATTGTACTACGGAATGAAGGACGCTCTGATTGTCTCATTGGCAGGGGGCAGGGACATGTACCTAAAGGAAGAGGATGCCGTAGGTCTATATCCAATCAAGAGGATGTAATCGAGCAAAGGATTGCGGAAATTCGACGAACAATGGAGGCAACTCATCAAAAGGACGTGGCAGCACTTCAACAGAAAGTGGTGGATTTGGAATCACAGTTAAGTACAATTAATAAGAAGACATCTGCAGAGCTTCAAGATCAAATTGTCGCTAGAATACAAGCATATTTTAAGAATTATCCGCTAACTGATGGGTCGCCACAGTCACTTTCTCCACTTCCGTTTTATGGTAATTATTTAAAAATATTTCTCTCTCTCTATATATGTATATATATTAACAATCTCTAATTTGTTTGTTCTTTATCAGATGCTTCTCAATTGCGATTAAGAGCCAAAAAATCTGGTGGTGTTGATCCTGACGCAGAGACTGAAGAAGATGCCTAAATAGCATGTTATCTTTATAGGAAATTTATGTACTTTTGATTTGTATTTTTTGGAACCAATATTTTGGAATTGCATGTAACGTTTAGCTAATATGCGACTTTATTTTTATATTTAAATGAATGAATCAAATCTTTCGTCGATCATTCTACATCCATATTCGATATTATTTTGGTTGTGCCCACCAATTGTCGCTCGCTCTAATAAGCATTATTCATTTGAAAAAGTAATAAACCTTGAAAGACTTCCATACACGCTGAAATTTGTAGACATGGACTTTATTAACGAATAAAAAAATTATTCAGTGGGGACATTCTAAAATGACCACATTTTACATACACCGATGTTTATTAACGTCAACATAAACTATTTCTGTTAGGATGTTTCTCACAAACATCCACCAAAATGACTAGCCGGTGATGTTTTTAAACGTCCTTGAATTTGAATCTAATTAGATGTTCTCCATTAACGTCCAGAATACTCTTTCTAGACGCGGCTAGCCCTACAAAATTTTTGGATGTTTTTAAACGTCTCCACAACTCTTTTCCGACGTTATAAGCAATCTGAGCTGACGTTAGAAAACATAGGTACAATGTCTTTTTGTACTAGTGTAGTGACATTTATGACACATTCATCAATGCACAATTCATAGAGTTCACCAGAAGTCAGAATACCTTCCGCAATAAATTGATCATGTTAGTTAATGACTAACTTATTACAGAAAAGGAAGGAGTATCCATATCTAAAAATCTTAGATACATATATCGAATTCCTCCTGACTTCAGTTACATAAATACACTCTTTAAGTACTAAGACTCGACCACTAGATAACGATAGTCAGCAGGTCCCGAGGGCGACTGTTGTAACACTTGCACCAGATCCCATCTGGATGACTATATCCCCTTGCTCCAGATTCCTAGTTTCCTTAAACAAATGCAACAAATTGCATACATGAACAGAAGCACCAGAATCTATAACCCAACTTCCTTATCGTCCAACGAGAAAGCTAGTTTCAATGATGAAAGTATATTTCATACCTCATGGGGCTTTACCTTTGTCAGCCGACTTCAGGTAATCAGGGCAGTTACGCCGCCAATGCCCTGGCTTCTTAAAGTGGTGACAGACGTCGGTCTTCTTCGATGTCATTAATGTGGAAGCACTAGAAGATGAACCAACTCCTTGATTCTTCTTATTTATCTTATGGGCCGGGCCCTTCCGAGAACCTTCCTTCCGACCGCACTTTCCTTTTGCTTGTGCAACCATTGCACTAGCAGAGGGGCCATCCTTCGTCATTACATCTTCAGCAAACTTTAACGCAACTAACAACCCAGCGTTAGTGAAATCACCTTTGCTCATGTGATATGACACGATAAAGTTGTTGAAAGACTTAGGGAGCGACAGGAGAATGAAATCAGCCTGTATATCAGCATCCATGTAGGCTCCCAGGGTTACCAATTCAGAGAGGTACCCAAACACTTTGAGTACGTGTTCTCTGACAAAGGTCCCTTCTCGCATCTTGCAGCAAATAAGCTCTTTCATCACATTATAGCATTGTGTGCGGTTTATGTCACCGAACATTTCTTTCAGATTCAACACGATTTCTTAGCAATGGTTCATTTCCACATGTTGCTTCTGAAGCACATTGGACAATGACCCAAGGATATAACATCTTCCCAAGTTATGATCTTCATCATATTTATCATTAAAAGATTTATCTTCCGCAATCTTAGGATTTTGTATATTGTCCTTGGATAGCACATACGAGATGCGCTCCGCCGATAGGACAAGACCCAAATTTCGGATCCAATCTGAATAATTTGCTCCGGTCAGCAGATTGACCTCGAGGAGCCTACTTAGGGGGTTCATGGACTTCATATTCTGAAATTAAGAATGCACTATATTAGAACATATAAATAATTATATATTCATTTTTAAAATATTTGATTAAGGTATTTTTAATCAATTTTGTCTTGCTATGTCAACTTTGAAACATTATTCCCTTGTCATCTTTCAAATTAAGAGATATAATTACCACTATATCTCAAGCAAGATCTAGGATCTCCTCTCTATCTTTATCACATCCCAATAATATGAGAACTTGTCACTCGAATATAGAGAAGAAGAAACACATTCCGCCTTGCAAGTCCAACTTGCATTTCCCAATTTGGTCTTTAACACCCTTGCCCACTACCCCTAAGATGATGTTGACCCTTTGTTAATTGAACCAACCGTCAACATGCTTAATACTCACTATACACAATCAAATATTGCCCCAATAATATGAGGAGTCGACACTGGGTTCACTACGTATACGACCTTACTCTTTCGAGAAGCAAAGATTCCAATCCAAATAAATCATATATAGGATCTGTCACTTTGGACATGTGTCTCCTATATATAATATCTGGCGACGAAATCCTTTGCCTTGAAGGGAGACAATGGATGTCACTTATGTGATCCTCCACCTCATATTCAAATTGTAATAATTAATTATCATGAATGATATTCGCATAATTAATTCTTCACGGGAAATACAGATCTATTCATAATAGAGTGTTTATTGGATATAATTGATTAAATCACATTAAATTAGTCATCAATCCAATTGTCAATCAACAAACATGATTATTACTTGAATAGTAGGTATAAGATCAAAGTACGTATTATTCGAATTTTAATGATTAGAAAAATACACTTTGACTTCTCCCGTATTATCGAGTCCCTACCCGTTGTCATGGCTAGTATCGACGGGAGTGAGATGGACTACATCCGGTGCAACCCGCTACCCAACGCTCCCCGACTAGACACCATATCCACCTCAGGAAATGAGAATGCCAGATAGATCATTATGTACTTTAAGATGCTCATCGGTTTTTCAACCGAAATTATACCATATAATATTCATAAAAACCATTTTGATAATATTATAAGGTGTTTTTATAATCAAATCCCCAATCCTATTCAAGCAAGAGGATTTTGGATGTAAAAATTATCCTACAACTATTGTAGGATAAAATAGGGTTTTGCATGAAAACAATGTTTATTGACAACCAGTTATGATCAAGATCAATTATCTTATCATCTTGGTTAGAGGAATGTTATTCAATGAAATAAATATCTCTTTAAATATTTCACAAATATTTATCAATAATCATTTCTTCAAATTAACAATTAATTTTCATCAATTTATTTGAATGACTTATCACAAGGTTCATCATAAAAAAATGTCAATTTTCAATGGTGACCCCTACTCACTAAAATCAACATATTTCGATCAATTTAAATCCAAATTATGCAAAATCAGTTCCCTAAGAATTTTATGTATGATAGAATCCAAGTGATATTTCACGCATTTCTAGGCAGATCAAAATAGTAATTAACTCATTAATCATGCTTAGATGCGCAGTTCCCGCAACTATGAATACATGTTTATTCAAAGGGCCATATCTTGAGCAAATAGAATCCAATTTTCATAAACTCAGATCCTATGGTTTCTTATTTAACGGGGAACAAAATCCAATTGAAAAATTCATGTTTAATTTAAACAGTGCTGAGAAATTCAATTAATCATAGCTGCAAAAATTGAAATGCAATAAAATTTCCGCAACCCTTTCAAACCCAAGTCGTCCGCAAAACCTTTTCCGACCTAAGGCTCTGATACCACTTGAAGGATATGAGGAATCCGCAAGCGCATCACAGAAGCGTGTTGATCGCATCTCATGCTAACGGGGCGACTAGTCGCAAGGTGCATCGCAATTTAAAATTTTTAAATCAAGAGATGAAAACACATAATAACAAGAACATTTCTTGGATCATTTCATCAAACCACAAAGTATTAGAAATTTCTCTTGAAGCATGGTTGCAATCAAGAGATCTCTAATGCAAGAGATCCTCCTAACTCAAGTCCGATCTACGATGATGGCATTTGCGGGCGCGATGATGTAACACGTTCCTCCCGCAATCCTCGATGAAGATCCAAGATTTGAATCTCCTAATTTCGTCCAACGAAATCCGATGACGGAGATTCACGAGCAATCAAAGCAACAACACAACGACGTAGAAACGATTGCTATTCCCTCAAAACATTAGGTGGACGACCACCTTGGAGAGAGAGAGAGATGGCGAGAATGTGAGAGAGAGAGAGTAGGCGTATAGAATGAGTGTGTCTCAAAGGGCTAGGGTTGCCCTCTTTATATACTAGTTTGGGAGTCCATGGATTACAATCCATGGCATACACAAAAACAATGGTTAGATTGATATGTGTATTAAATCAAAAGCCATGATCATTGTTGTTCAAAAAACAACAATTTATTAATTTATATTAAATCAAATATATGTTGAATTATCATCAACATAATTTAAATCTATAAAATTAATAATCATAAGATAATGAGATAATAATTAAAATAGGATAATAATCCACCCAAAATCATGGGGCGTCACCCATGACCAAGTCATGGGTGACGCCACTTCATGATTTGGTGGATTATCTCCTCCTTTTAATTCAGATTGTTGTCTTTTGCAATATTATCCACTAAATTAATTCCAAATTAATTAGTGTACATTTATTGCAAAATTATCCACTAAATTAATTCCCAATTAATAAGTAAATATTTTAGCCATGCCTTTGAAAATATGCGAATCATATTCACAACCCAAACTAAATTGTAAATTACATTTCCAATTAATTGCTTAATGTGAATCCAAACAATTAACAAATACTATTTACAAAGGTTTTCTCTCTCTAATATATTACAAATCACATTTACAATATATACACATATATTCTGGATACTATCCACAATCAGCATTTCCTTGATAATTAATTCCCATTTAATTATCTTGGATTATATTTCTCATAAAATGAATCCTATTCATATTATTTTTGATAATCAAATCTCATTTAATTATCAACATCTTGTTGCTTGGATACATAATTCATCAAATGAATTATTCTTGAACTCCTTCAAGAATAATGTGCTTTCTCCTCAGATACTTGGAGATAACGACCGGGCGATTGTATTGTTCCACGTATAGTGATTTGGATGTTGAGATCTCATCTCAAATCCAGATCTTACGTACCTCCCAAAGATGCTTGATTAAATCAAGACCGCAAATCTAATCTTCTCACTGCATCTGAATCTCACTCAAACCAATGTCCAACACTTGGACCAAGATTGGATTGCTTCTCTACTGAGAGGAGCCACTAAAATCCAAACATGTTTCATCACTCCCTCGAAATGGAAGCGTCATGGTTATACAATCGTTTATGATCACATCACCCTCAGGTATTCCCAATATCTGTACATCCTGCATACTGGAAGACTATGATCAACCTGAAGATGTAGATCAATTTTTACACTGTCTTCATCAGGGTTTGATCACCAAGTTTCTCAATCAAGGTCATTGGGAATCGGTATCGATCATATGCTTTTGCAAAACATATATCATACCTTCAAATTCTTGTCATGCTTCGAAATCACGACAAACATGCATGGAATTTGATCGGTCCAAATACCTCATGAGTGAGCTCATGTCTTTTGGTTGATAAGTGAACCTGTATGATCCCTTTGAGAGATCGTATTACTCATATGCCCTTACATGCACATCAACGCACCGGTGTATAGACCTTGGTTAGGTCATCAACCTATTGGTCTGCCAAATGTACACCCTCAGATATATAGTAACACATCTGTCTATGGTCACAGGATGTGTCCCTATGCTGTGACAACATTCAACATAAGACTTAGGTTGTCTCGATCTCGTTAAGTCAACCCTTTGACCTAACTAATCTGACACCTCCGAATCACCATTCCCATGTAGAGGATCTGCATCAAGAGGTTGGTCAGATATCAGCCTATGTGAGAAAGGATTGTCATCTCCTACTCAGGCTGGAGATCATCTCTTTATAATCATTTGACGGTGCTTGATGAGTCCTCTATCTAACTCTTTAGATATTCATCCAAACACTAGCCTCTATGATTCATGTAATGAATCAACGTCTATATGATCATCAAGATAGCCATGGTACATAACCGTAATTGTACAGAGGGACCTTATAGTGCATTCATTCCTTTAATTTCAGAAAGGGAGTGAAACATCAGGAACTTTTATTGATAAACATATATATTACAATAACATTTATTGTAAGAATGGTTCGCTCGGCGCTCACATGTCCAACAGTCGGTGCGGGTGGAAACGGACGACGATAATGAGATCGGGGGTATGAATGAAGGGCTGAGGAAGCGGCACCTATGTGTGGTGGGGATGAGGGCATCGGAGGGTGATCGTGCGATGCATGAGGCACCACATGGTGAGCTAAGGTGAAGGTGGAAACTGAAGGTTGTGATTCGATCTGGCCCTTCATCTAGTGGCTAAGAAACGAAGAGGAGTGGGTGGCGCGGATCAGATGAGGATAGGATGATCGGATGATGGGAAAAAGAGGGGTGCGAGGCGCATGAAGAGACGGGACACATGAGACAACCAGAAGGTGCCACATGGTCCAATCATATTATTTTGACGAAGAATGTGAAATAAGGAGGAGGTCGAATTCGAAAAAACTCAAAACATGAAATTCTAGATCTCGATGAGATCTACAAGTTTCATGCTGACCAAAAATGGAGAAGAGTCCAAACAAAGGTAGAAATATTTTTGTGAGCGTTTTTAAGGGACTAAAAACACTGTGATTTCTAATTTGATATTTTTTGTAATTTTAATTTATTCAAGGGGTTAGATAATTACAAGGATTAATCTGGTTTGTTGACAATTCGTGTAAGCTAGGGGGTTAATATCCGTAAAGTAATTGCAAGAAACTGGGTTAGTCAACCCCCTATACTTAAACTACCCTTGTCCCCGAGCACCATAAAAATGAATGAGCTGGATTAACCCCTTGTGCATGTGCGTACATGATCTGATCCGTTAAAAAAATCCCAATTTTTAGAGATCCACAATCTCAGAGTTAAACCCAACCTTAATCAAGAGGCATTTAATTCCTCTAATTTTCCAGACTCTCTCTTTGATGCAAATTAACTAAGGATATTAGCTTAAGTGCTGACTACTTTCATGAGAGTAGATTCGCAATGTCACCCAAGGTCCCGGTCCAAGAAACTCTCCTAAGGACCTAATCCTCAAAACTAGGGAATAAACCAAATATTGCATTCAATCCACCATCTCTTTAGTTTTCCGACTTAAAAGTGTAGGTGGCAGGCTAGATTGATGAAGGGTTTGGGACTGTGTAATTTATTTTCTCCCTCTCATTGGAACAAGGATCCTCTCAAGTGCCTTATTACTCAACACATTTTTTTGGTGTCGATTAGTGTGTTTGTCAAGAGATGTTGGAGTCATGTGCACTTCTTTTCTTGGGATTACACCGGGTGTGCTGTGTTAAGAAAAACATTTTCAACACCATGTTACATGAATAAATATTTTCCAAACATTTTAAAAGATTTTTGAAAACAAGAGAAACTCATTTTTCAAATCATTTCAAAATTATTTTCTCGAAAATAGTGTAACATAATATAGACAAACCTTGAAAATAATTGGATCCACTTAGTTCAAAAGATTATACTTTAGCCAAAAGTTTTAAATTTTTTAAAAATTTCAAAATATAGCTATAGTACATATATTGTATATACGATATACCCCCTTGGACCTAAACTTTGTTATGTCCTCATAGCACTAGATGATACCAAACCATATGTCCATTTAACTATAGAAAAGAAAAGTATACGGTAACTGAGGTGGCCTCCCCATATACATAGGTTCGAAATAACCTAAGTATCAAGGCAAGGAAAGATGAGTAAGAAAATGGGATTCAGGTCCCCCTATACTTAGGCTTAGAGTAGCCTAAGTATAAAGATGAAGAGTTGATGTTAGGGAGACCTGAGGTGAACAAAAAAGAAGGATAGATAAACAAATGAGAAGTCGAATCTTCGGAGATTAATGGAGTACTTAAGGACTAAGGGAGGGTTTCAGAGGATTCATGGCTCAAACAAGCATGCAACATCCTTTGATTTCACAAACTCACACATGAAACCGACAAATGTTGGTTTATTATCTTGTAATTTTTATTAGTGATTAAAACATTCTAATTTATGCAGGAATCAAGAGAAAATTGAATAAAAGTAACTTACGTAAACAAGGATGTTGCTCTCTCGAAATAAGATTTTACTCCATTTTAAGTTGACTTGCAACTATCAGGCCCATTTTATTTGCTTAGGGTTATCACTGATGTAAGGTAAGTGCACATAAATAAGGAGATCATCATCTACCACTCATTCCCATTTTCCATTAACCTAGGTGATCAGGATAGGAAGGGAGGTCGAGAAAAGTCATGCAGTCGACAAAAATCATGACCTATGCTAAGAGATAAAACATGTAGTGTCTTAGCAATATTCTAAAACTCGAACTGAACTGAGAACCAAAATCATATGTATGCAAGTTGATGAAAAACTGCACCTATCATTCTTCTATTAGCGGGGAAGAATATCTTTTAATTTATGCTAAATGAAGAGATGTCTACGTGCGTCTTGATCAATTTTGTGTCTTACCTACGATCAAACACAAAGGATAAACAGTGAAACATGCTCGAGGAGCTGCGTGCCTGATCCTAGGTTGACACTCAAGTGGGGTGATCCCCACACAACTACGAAGAACTTCGTTCATTTACACGTGCGAGTCTTCAAACGAAGACTGAATTAAAGACTATTATTGCATGAAATGGGATATAATGCAAGACATCTTTTTCTTCCATTTTTCTCCAAAGTTGCTTTTATGGCTCCTCATAGCGGGGAAACACTTGCTCCTCACCTCCTTGAATGTCAACGGCCCTGCCACAAAAGCAAATGTTAGATATCAATCGAATTTTTTTTTATGATGCAATGCAACATGAACAAATTGACCTATGAATTAAAATTAACACATAATTAAATTTATAAAAATCCAAACAAGACAAAAGATGAGCCGTGTCCTCGGCAACGATGCCATTTGACGAGTCGTAATTTCACCCTCTTAATTGCAGTCGGGTAAAATCAAGTATGTAAAAAACCGCTTCGAGATTATGTATAAAATTAAAGGCAAAGCAGTTGAATTAATATTTTTCTTGGGCAAGCCCAAGGTCGAACTCAGGGACACAAGCCTCCTAAGCAATATTTAGACTCTTATTACTTCAATTAAGTGTTGGATTAATTAAGCATAGGTCAGAGAATGCATGAAGACACGACATGATGCAAAAAACACACAAGATATGACAATTTTTTTATCCATTTTTAATGCATGCGACAAATGCAAAGAAATGCGATGTTATAATGATGTAAAACTACCCTATGTAGACAAAATATCTGAGTCATAAACATTAGTCAATTTCAGGTTCAATTATTAAGCTAATCTCATTAACGAAATAATACAAGGCACAAGAAGCAATATATGAGAGACACTTTGTTTGGATTAGAACATTAAAAATCAGAGTATGTGAATAGTAAATGGACTATCCCATTAAAAGGACCATCAAACTAGCTTCAAAATGCAACTGAAATCAACTGAAAAAGAGGTGGATGCTCAGAATATTGACAAAGTAAACCAGGGGAATAAATGCAAGAAAACACGAAGATATCTAGCAAATAGGTCATTGGAATGGATTAAAATGTAAATACAAATAGTCATGAGGCCTTCCCTGATATTTACCCACACGTATGTGGGTACTTTTGCATTTACTAAAACTTGCAAGGGCTTGGATGCAAAATACCCCAGGCGTGCCCGTGAGTTTTGGACCAAGTTGCAATATGGAGAAGTCGGCGGGACCTCCATGCAAATTTCCCCTGCCTACACATGACCAGTACGTGATGGCCGAGGTTCGGTTGACATGTCAGCTCGGAGGAGGTTCGACGAGGCTCGGGATGCAGCTCGGGCTCGGACGAGGCTCGGGCACCCTGAGCCTGGAGGTACGGGGTAGAGGCTTGGTGTGTTGGCGTGGACGCATATGAACCATTCGGTCTTCAAGACTGGGTGGTTCTTGTGACTTGCGATGGGGGCGACATTGCTGAGTGATAGCCATTAGATGGACACTAGGGGGTGCATCCAACAACAGTTGTATCTCCTAAAGTTGCTTCCTCCACCGCGGGGTTGGCGGTGAGAATGGAACTCCGGCAAGGTACCTTAAGCTCCTCCACCTTCTTCTGTGGTCGATGAAGCTCCATGGAGGATTCTGTAATGTCAGAGACCATCTACAAAGCTCAAAGAAGCAGTTGTGGGTCTTGGGGGTCGTGGGTGAATCTTGTACGCCGGAGGCGGAGCTCGCACATTCCTCTCCAATGAAGCTCTAGCTATTGTGCATTTAGGCACCTGCAGAGTTAGAGCTGTAGCTGAAGCTTTCTGCGTGGAGTGCGGTGAGTGGTATGAGGCCTATGCGAGAAGAGTCAATGGAGCCTTAGGTGTTCCTCCACGGTGAAGGGCGGGGCGACATGTGTTGGAGTGGTCAGGTGTGGGGAAGGGGAGGATGGTGATATGTGGTGGGTGAGCGTCAATGAGGATGAGTGGAGAAGCTCTATCGATGTTCAATGGAAGATGACGAGGTGTTTTGAGGCCTAAATAATTAATAGAAATCAAGAAAGAAAATGCAAAGAAGATCGAAGGAACTTACCTGAGCGATGGCAGATGAATTTCATGTGCTCGAGCACCTGGGAGGGGCCCTGGTCATCGCTGGACCTCTGCGGGAACTGAAGGTGCTAGGTGGGGCGGAGCCACCACAATCTTGGACTACCATGGCCAGGGGTCGACACCAGGGGTCTTCGTCGTCGTCGATCCTCCATCGATCCTCCCTCTATCACATGGAGGAGGATAGGGGATCGGCTAGGCCCCGCGTAAAGGCAAACAAAGTGTGGAGGCAGCGACGATGGTGTACTTAATGTTTAAGCTCGATGGTTCTGGTGATGGGAGATGTGGTATGCATGGAGATTATGGAGTGAGGGGGAGGTTATGAAGCGACCCACGAGGCTCGTTAGGATGGTGGAGGATGGAGCTATGACATGGAGGTGTCGGGGAGTAGAGATGGTGGTCGAGGACATAGATGAAAAAGGAAAGGGGAAGAGATCATGTGAGATGGGCGAAGTGTGCGAGAGGGGGGCCAGGAGGTAGACGACGACTTCTTGATCGTTGGATCTCGTGATCCAATGACCATGAGTGGGGCGCTAGTGAGTGGTGTGGATTGGATCACGGGGGCAATATCGAAGGGCGTAAGATGGTGCCACGTGGCGAGAGTAAGTGCGGGAGGAAACAGAAGACAGTGATGAGATCGGAGGTATGATTGTAGGGCTGAGGAAGAGGTGCCTGCATGTGGTGGGGATGAAGGCATCAGAGGGTGATCTTGCGGTGCATGAGGCGCCACATGACGAGCTAAAGTGAAGGCGGAAACTGAGGACTGTGAAATAATTATTCTGAAGAATAATGTGAAATAATAAGGAGAAGGAGGTCGAATTTGGAAAAACTAAAAACATGAAAGTTGCAGATCTCTATGAGCTCTAGAAGTTTCATGTTGACCAAAAATGGAGAAGAGGTCAAACAAAGGTAGAAATATTTTTGTGAGTGTTTTTAAGGGAATAAAAACACTACGATTTTTAATGTGCTATTTTTTTTATTTTTAATTTATTCAAGGGTTAGATAATTACAAGGATTAATCTGGTTTTATTGACACTTAGTCTAAATTGGGAGGTTAATATCCTTTAATGGCATGAAATTGGGTTTCATCAACCCCCAATACTTAAACTATGCTCATCCCCGAGCATCACAATAATGAATGAGTTGGATTAAACCCCTTGTGCATGTGCGTACAAGATCTGATCCGTTCAAAACTTCGCAGTTTTTAGAGATCCACAATCTCAGAGTTCAACCCAGCCTTAATCAAAAGGTATCTAATTCCTCTTATTTTCAAGACTCTCTCTTTGATAGACATAAACTAAGGATATTAGCTTAACTGTTGAATGCGTTCACGAGAGTAGAATTGCAATGTCACCCAAGGTCCCGGTCCACAAAACTCTCCTAAGGACCAAATCCTCAAATCAGGGGAATAAACCAAATATTGCGTTCAATCCACCATCTCTTTAGTTGTCAGACTCAAAAGTGTAGGTGGAAAGCCAGGATGATGGAGGGTTTGGGATTGTGTCATTTCTTCTCTCCCTCTCATTGGAACAAGGATCCTCTCAAGTGCCTTATTACTCAACCCATTTTTTTGGTGTTGATCAGTGCATCCGTCAAGAGAAGATGGAGTCGTCTGCACTTGTTTTCCTCAGAATACACTGGGGTGTGCCTTTTTTGAGTACATATCGTACCTTCTACACCCACACTTGTAGCATTAACGATGTAGAGTCTTTTTTTGTTGCAAGTCCGACACCTGGCCCTAATAGCAGTGGTCCAAGTGGACACTTTGAAAATGGTTGGGAGAGCTCGCCTTTGGTGGAATCTCTTTGATGATTGACTTTGTGGAATGAGAGTGTTTCTTTAACATTTCATTGCTTTGTAATAGTTTGGATAGCTCCAATGCTTTTCCCAAAAGTTGACGCACACTTGTCAACAATTTTTTATTTATTTCACACCCTGGGACTTAGGTAAATATCAAGAAATTAGCATAAGAACCAAGTTCCCATACTTGCTAAAAAATTTTGACACTCAGGTTTCTTGAAGCCTTCAAAGATTTTATCCCATCCTCGAGCATCATTAGATCAAATCCAGACTTGAATCCCTCACCCCAGTCCCTCAAATGAAATTTTAATGTATCCCTTCAAGACCGCAGTTGTGTATGTGAAGTGCTGATCATATTCTAAATGTTGGAGACTAAGCATGCAATATAACACACAAATCTTGAAACCTTGTGAAATATGGATGATTAAGTCTAAGACCTTGATGGCTAAGGCTGGTTAACCTAAAATCTCAAGACCTCATTGACCGAGTATTCTCGAACATTTATGATCCTGTGTGAAGTGGAAATGTATGGGCTTTAATCACACTCCTTCATCCAATTTTTTTTCACATTTTTACGGAGACTTTAAAAGACATCATGAGTGCCTAAGACCAAATGAGTATATGCATCTACATTTATCCAGTATAGGTGTAAGTATAGGTCGGATCCCGGTGCTTGAGGACGGAGCCTTACGTGATGTCTGCTAAACCACCTACTCTGCTAAGGGCGAACCCTCACTGAACGTGGCTACATATTTGGGTTTAGTAGTCACTTTTGACTCTTAAAGGATTTTTGAAAAAAGTTAGAACAATGGTTAGACTCATCTTCCTTGAAATAAGGAAAAACATTTTCAACACCACGTTACACGAATAAACATTTTCCAAACACTTTCAAAAGATTTTTCAATATCAGAGAAACTCATTTTTCAAATCATTTCAAATATATTTTTCTATAAAATAGTTTAACATAAAATAGAAAAACCTTGAAAATAAATTTGTCCACTTAGTTCAATGATTATACTTTAGCAAAAAAGTTTTAAATTTATCAAATTTTTTGAAGTGTAGCTAAGTACATATACTATACATACGGTATACTCCCCTATACTTAAACTTTGCAATGTCCGCATAGCACTAGATGATACAAATCCATAGGTCCATTTTAGTATAGAAAAGTATACGGGAACTGAGGTTGGCTCCCCCTATACTTAGGTTAGAAATAACCTAAGTATTAAGGTAAGGAAAGATGAGTAAGAAAATCATGGGGATTCAGGTTCGCCTATACATAGGCTGAGAGTAGCCGAAGTATAAAGATGGAGAGTTGATGTTAGGGAGACCAGAGGTGAATGACGGAGAATGATGGATAATCAAATGAGAGGATGAATCTTTGGAGATTAATGGAGTACTTAAGGACTATGGGAGGTATTCGGAGCATTTATGGCTCAAACAAGAATGTAACACCCTTTGATTTCACCAACTCAAATGTGAAACCAAAAATGTTGGTTTATTATCTTATCAATTTTATTGGTAATTAAAACATTCTAATTTACGTGGGAATCAAGAAAAGGTCGAATAAAATCAATCTACGTAAACAAGGGTGTTGCTCTCCCCAAACAAGGTTTTACTCCATTTTAGGTTGACTTGTAATTATCAATTCATTTGAGAGTTACTTGCCACGTCGGTCACATCAAATCCGCTTAATCTTCCTATCGGTTGGGTTCTCAACCAAGGCCTTAAACTCTTTGAACTTTTCAAAGGTGTCAGATTTTTGACGTAGTAGGAATATAAACCCGTATCGGGAATGGTCATTAATAAACGTCAAATAATATCGATATCCATTTCGAGTCGCGAACTGAAGGGACCACGTACATCGGTATGTACTAGGTTAAGAATACCTTCGCATCTTGTAACCTTGTTACAGAAAGGCGTTCTTGTCATTTTACCTCAAATGCAATGTTCGCATGTAGGCAAAGATTGAACCTGTAAAAAATCTAAAGGTCCATCCTTTATCAGTCTATTGATCCTATCAACAAATAAATGACCAAGCCTTTGATGCCAAATCATATTAAAATGATTTCCATCCTCACTGGATCTTTTAGGTTTTTTATTATTAGTGGTAGTAACATTCATGAGACATTCATCAATGCACAATTCATATAGCTCACCAGAAGTCAAAATACCATCCGCAATATATTTATCATAACAGTTTATGATTAATTTATTACAGAAAAGGAATGAATATTTACTTCTAACAAGCTTAGATATAGATATCAAATTCCTTCTGACTTCAGGTACATAAATACAATCTTTAAGTGTTAAGACTCTAAGACTATATAATGATAGTCGGTAGGTCCGACGGCGACTCCTGCAACACTTGCATCAGATCCCATGTGGATGACTATCTCCCATTGCTCCAGATTCCTATTTTCCTGAAACAAATGCAACAAATTGTATACATGAACAGAATCATCGGAATCAACTACCCAACTTCCTTCTCATCCAACGAGAAAACTAGTTTTAATGATGAAAGTAGATTTCATACCTGCTGGGGCTTTACCTTTGTCAACCGACTTCAGGTATTCTGGGCAATTACGCATCCAGTGCCCCAGCTTCTTGAAGTGGTGACAAACGTCGATCTTCTTTGACACTATCAACATGGATGCATTGGAAAATGAGCCAACTCCTTGACTCTTCTTCTTTCTCTTCTGGGGTGGACCCTTCCGAGAATCTTGCTTCCAACCGCGCTTTCCTTTTACTTGTGCAACCATTGCACTAGCAGAGGGGTCGTCCTTCCTCTTTACGTCTTTTGTAGACTTTAATGCAACTAACAATCCAACGTTAGTAAAATCACCTTTCCTCATGTGATATGTCACAACAAAGTTGTTGAAAGACAAAGGGAGCGACAACAGAATGAAATCAACATGCATGTTAGAATCCATGAAGGCTCGCAGGGATTCCAATTCAGAGAGGTACCCAAACACTTTGAGTACGTGTTCTCTGACAGAGGTCCCTTCTTGCATCTTGCAGCAAATAAGCTCTTTCATCACATTATAACATTGTGTGCGGTTTATGTCACCGAACATTTCTTTCAGATTCAACATGATTTCTTGGTAATGGTTCATTTCCACATGCTGATTCTGAAGCACATTGGATAACGAGCCAAGAATGTAACATCTTGCCAAGTTATGATCTTCATCATATTTTTCATTAAAAAATTTATATTCCAGAGTCATTGGGTTTGCAATCTTGTCCTTGGATAGAAAATATAAGATGCGCTCCGCAGAAAGGATAAGATCCAAATTTCGGATTCAATCCGAATAATTTGCTCCGGTTAACCGATTGACCTCCAGGAGCGTACTCAGAGGGTTCATGGACTACATTTTCTGAAATTAAGAGTGCACTATATTAGAACATATAAATGATTATATATTTATTTTTAAAATATTTGATTAAGGCAATTTAAATCAAAGTAGTCTTGCTCTGTCAACTTTGAAAGTTTATTCCCTTATCATCTTTCAAAGTAAGAGATATACTTACCGCTATATCTCAAGCAAGAACTGGGATCTCCTCTTTATCTTTGTCACATCCCTATAATATGAGAACCTATGACTAGAATAAAGAGAAGCGGGAACACATTCCTCCTTGTAAGTCCAACTTGCATTTCCCAATTCGGTCTTTAACACCCGGGCCCACCACCCCTAAGGCGATGTTGACCCATCGTTCATTGAACCAACCGTCAACATGATTAAAACTTGCTATATACAATCCAATATCGCCCCAATAATTTGAGGACTCGATATTGGGGTCACTATGCATACGGTCTTACTCGTTCGAAAAGCAAAGAGCACGATCCAAATGTGCTTGTATATAGGAGTTGTCACTTCGGACATGCATCTCCTACATACAATCCTGGTGACGTAACTCTTCGCCTTGACAGGAGACCGTGGATGTCACTTAAGTGATCCTCCACCTCTTATTCAAATTCAATAACTAATTATCATGAATCATATTCCTATAATTAATTCTTCTAAGGGAAATACACATCTATTCATAATAGAGTATTTCAATTGGATATAATCAATTTAATCATATTAAATTAATTATCTATCCAATCTTAATCAACAAACTTGATTATTACATGAATGGAAGGTATAATCTCAAAGTATTATTTGAATTTTAGTAATAAGGAAAATACACCTTGATTTCTCCGGGCATTATCGAGTCCCTACCCACTGTCATGACCAGTACTAACGGGAGTGGGATAGACCGCACACGGTGCAACCTGCTACCCCTAGCGCTCCCTGACTAGACACCATATCCATCTCAGGAAAGGATAATACCAAATAGATCATTGTGTACTTGAGATGCCCATCGGTTTTTCAATCGTAATTATATCATATAATAATAATCAAAGCCCTTTTGACTACGAGGAAATTCGCTAAACAAATTCCTGATCCTATTCAAGCAAGTTTGTTTGTTGATTGTGTAACCAATTGTGATCTAGATCTCATCTAATAAAATTGTTGGTTGAGGCCATGTCAATTAAGGAAATAATTATCAGCAAATATTTTTCAAAATATTTTCCATAATTATTCCAGAAAATTAACAATTAATTTCTCTAATTGACAATCACATGGTTCTTGATTAGGAATGTTATTTCAGTAGTGACCCCTACTTACTAAAATTAACATATCTCAATCAAAAATCCAAATTACGCAAAATCAGTTTTCAAAGATTGATAATTTGATTTACAATAGAACCAAAGTGATTTACATGCATTTCAAGGCGTTTCAAAACAGTAATTAACTCATTAATTATGTTAAGATTCGCAGTCCCCGAAACTGTGGTCTGTGGATACATGTTCATTCAAATGATCATATCTCGAGCATACGGAACCTAAATTACGTAAACTCAGATCCTATGATTTCCTTATTTAACAGGGAACAAAATGTAAATGAATATTTCGTGTTTAAATATTTTAAACATTGCATAAATTACTCATTAAACAGAGGTGCGAAAATGAAATGCGACGAACATATTTTCGCAACCCTAACGAACCCAAGTCATCCTAGGTTTACGGATCGTATCCAAAACCTTCCGACCTAAGACTCTGATACCACTTGAAGTATACATAAGAATCCTCAAGCGCATCACGGATGTTTGAGCATCGTATCGTATACGATGAATAACGACTAGTCGAACTAGTTGTTCTATGTAGCAGAATTTAAAAAATTTTCATGTGATGAAACTACATGATCCAAAAACGATTCTCGGATTGTTTCATCTAAACAACATCAAGTATATAGGAATACCTCCTGAAGCATGGTTGATCGAGTCTCTATGAAAAGAGACCTCTGATCTCAAGTCTGATCTTCGAAGAAGACGCTTGCGAGCGCGGGGATGAACCGTGTGATCCTCGCAATCCAAGATGTTGAATCCAAGCGTGGAACTCCTGATCTCACCACACGAGATCAAACACCTTCTTCGTGAGCAAAGGACACCAAATAAGGTGGAAGAGAGAAGAGTGGGCGTGTGAAATATGTGTGAGGAGAGAGCTTATAATGTTTGTTCTTGATGTCACCCAAAGAGCATGGAGTGCCTCTCTTTATATAGGGTTTGGACGTCCATGGATCTCAATCCATGAGGCACACAAAATCAATGGATGAGATTGATTTGTGTTTCATTCGATGGTCAAGATTGTTGTTGGTAAAAACACAATAACAAATAATTTAATTTGGATTAAATATATTTGATAAATCAAATATAGTTCAATCCCAAATTAAATCAAGCAAATATGGAGACAATTGCATGGAGATTATATCTCCACAAGGAGATTGGTAGGATGACTACAAATTTCCATATTGGAGATGGCAGCCATCGACCATATTCCATGGTGGAGGGAATCTCATGCAATCTCATGAGATTGCATTACTCCATGAAAATCTCCAAGATATTTACAACAACGTTTGTTGTAAATTATTCTCCAAAAATAATTCACAATTAATTTTGAGAATATTGCAATCTTGCCATTAAAAGTTTGTGAATGATATTCACGGCCCAAACTAAAGATAATCTATATTTTCAATTAATTATACAATGCGAATCAAATTCACACCAATAATTAATCAACAAATATAAATCATAATAAGCTCTTATTTATACATTATAAATCACATTTATAATATATTATGAATAATTGGATATTGCTATCCACATTATTCCTATCCATAATAATTAAATCACATTTAGTTATATATATTAGATCATCATTCCCATGCATTCCAATAAATGTCAATCAAATTCACATTATTCAAGATAATTAAATCAAATTTAATTATCCATTTCTCAATGCATAAATATAATTTAACTATAGAATTATTCTTGAACCCTTTTAAGAATAATGCGCTTTTTCCGTAGATACTTGGAGATAAGGAGATGTCAATTGTATTGTTCCACATTTAAACTTGGATGTTGAGATCTTATCTCAAATCCAGATCTCACGGACCTCTCATAGATGCTTGATTAAATCAAGACCGCAAATCTAATCTTCTCATTGCATCTGAATCTCATTTAGATCAATGTCCAACACATTGACCAAGATCAAATTACTTCTCAACTGAGAAGAGTTACTAAAATCCAAAATTGTTTCATCGCTCCCTCATAATGTAAATGTCACAGTTATACAATCATTTATGATCAAAACACCCTCAGGTATTCCTAACACCTGTACATCATGTATGCTGGAATATCTTTGATCAACCTGAAGATATAGATCAATTTGATCAATTTGACAAATGTACATCATGTATACTGGTCATCGGGAATCGTTATCGATCATATGATTAAAACATATATCATAGCTTCAAATTCTTGTAATGCTTCCAAAGCACGACGACCATTCATGGAATTTGATCGGTCCCAATACCTCATGTGTGAGCTCATTTCTTCCATTCACAGGTGAACCTGTATGATCCCTTTGAGAGATCATATTACTCATATGCCCTTACATGCACACTAGCTCGTTGGTGTATAGACCTTGGTTAGGTCATCAACCTATTGATCTGCCAAATGTACACACTTAGACATATAGTAATACATCTGTCTCTGGTAAGAGGATGCGTGCCTTTATTGTGACAATATTCAATATAGGACTTAGGTTATCTCGATCTTGCTAAGTCAACCCTTTGACCTAACTAATCTGACACCTTCGAATCTCTATTCCCATGTAGAGGACCTGCATCAAGAGGTCGGTCAGATATCAGCCTTAATGAGAAAGGATTGACATCTCCTACTCAGGCTGGATATCATCACCTAATAATCATTTGACGGCGCTTGATGAGTCCTCTATCTAACTCCTTAGATATTCATCCAAGCACCAACCTCTATGATTCAATTAATGAATCAACAGTTGTATGATCATCAATACGGCCATTGTACATAGCCCTAATTGTACTGAGGGACCTTATAGTGCATTCATTCATTTAGACTCAGAAAGCGAGTGAAATCTATCAATAACTTTTATTGATAAATCATATATATTACAATAACATTGATTGCAAGAATGGTTCGCCTCAGGCTCACATGGCTAATAGTTTGATCATGTCCGCTATACAAGTAAATAAGTAACAAAATTTTCTATTGGTTCATTATTTGCTTTTAGTTAATTTTGCAGCTTGAGAATAAAAAAATAAATTTGTTTGTTTGTCGCGGGATTATTTGGGTCAACGATGATACTTTCACATATCAATTAAAACATGAATTTCTCGCACAACAAAATGGCATCGTTGCTGGGGAGGCACAGCGCAGGTAGTTAGGTTTCTCTTCTAACATGTTATTCATGGTTGTAAATACCTGTTTACATATTGCCATTCACTACATTTCTCATATCCACTGTATTTGTTTCATTATTTGTGCTCATTTTTTTATAACTGTGTTTCTTGCACATTCTCTCTTTTCTTTTTCTTGCGAGGGCCCGTAGAGCGAAGGAGGCGATCCTAGGTGAGCCGATGCTCCCAAGCAAAGCGAAGGCGGATTGATTCATCTCGAAGCCGCTGTAGAGCGAATGAGGAGGTGGAGAATACTTTTTTAAAGACATCGTTTGGAACATAGATAGTTTTTTTAACTTTAGCATTTGAACTCCTGTAAAAAGGACATTCATTTGTTGCGGGGTCTGTTTCGCCAAGTGCCGATGCACTTGGGGGACCTCATCAGATTTTTTTTCATCTCCTTTATTTTCTTTATTTCACGTGGATTTCGTGAGATACCTATTGATTGCATTAATTAATTTTCTTGATCTTGGTAATTAATTAGGTCCAAAAACCATAAACAAGAATTTCTGTACCTATAGAGTAGAGCGTAATTTGAACTTCGTCAAATTAACTTGTTCTTGCCTGTTAATAGAAGCTATCATCTAGGATGGTTCACTTGCATCATAAAGGATAGTTTACTTTTTCTGTATTTAAATTCTGCACGGATCATTTTGCATGTAGAGTGCTGGCGACAAGGTAAACATCTCTAACCCTTGCATGTATCATTGTTTTTAATCGTGCATTGGACTTTCCCATCTCCTTCCTCATTTTCAATCACATAAGTTAAAAAGGAAATTGGACACTTGGTAGTCGATTCTTTGTCAAGTGACAACTGCCTAAAATACGAAACTGCTAAAGAAAACTTGACCCTAAAATAAAACACAAGGAAAAATCATTGTTTTGGGGAGAATAACCCCCCCATTGTTTGTTTTGTATGTAGCAAGAGAGTGACCCGCAGACTAGGATAGAACCACACCTGAACTCTTTTCAGACTACTATCTTGGGTTAGTCGTTCTCCAGTGAGGATCTCTCTAGTAGCTGGTAATGCGGCCCGCGATGTCCTTTACACATTGAATTGATCGGGTAGTCGGTAAACGGTATTCAATTCAAACTGGCTGGGAAAGATCAGACTTTGGGATTAGGCCAATCTCCTAGGATCATTGGGTTCCTAACAGTCTCCTTTAACAACTCTAATAGATTGTATTATCACTAAACTCTAAAATTGACAAGATAATTAACCGAACCTTCACGGTCTTCACATTGAGTTGAGTTGGTGAACTGGGGATTTGTATTGTGTTTGCATGATAGTGATAAAAATTATCCTGCGTGATTTGCGACATCATTCACTTTCACTCTTGCATTGATCTTCGTGCTCTCGCATCCTACCTATTGATTTTGAAGATGTCAGAATGGAGAATTTCTCGTTCAAACTTTGTGAACTCATTCTATGCTCCGAGTCGTTCACCTTCTATTCGGGGAGACACACATCATGAACATTCCTCTTTCTCCACTTCACCCTTCATAACATCCATGAATCGACTATTTGAGATTGGATTTAATCTCGGATTAATATATGAGACTCCATCAATACTGAGCACTAATCGAGTGGCATGCACATTTTCAAAGTCAGACAATGGACACTTAATGACATCAGAGGGAAAGGGAACCACGCCGGAGCATAGTGAGATCAACAGTACCATGTTAGCCTCCATTCAGTCAATTCAAGCCCAGTTAACATAGCATGCTAATTTTCAGACCACACTGAGAGATATGATTCTCTAGATGAGACAAGAAAGAAAAGATAAGAGAGAGGGGGATAACAGAAACCCTAGAGGTGGGAATGGGGGAGAGAACCTCAGAAAGAACTTGGGGTTAAGCCTACATCAAAGGATGCTTATAATCAAGGGGCAAGACAGACAAATTCTTGGGTACAAATCCCTACGGTTCATGGGCATTTTGAGCTTAAGCCTATATTTTACCTCTTCTCCCAATATTCCATGGAAATATCAATGAAGAACCATATATACACCTCCAGCAGTTTAATCACATTTGTGGAATAGTACACTACCCAAATGTCCCATTAGAGGTAGTGCAAATGACCACCTTTACATTCAGTCTGATGGGAAAAGCTTTATATTGGTTAAATCACTTGGGGAAGGTTGTCACTACTTGGGAAGAGTTGAGGTCCGCAATTATGAACAAGTATTATCCACTTGGATGACTCAACCAAATGTGATCCTTGATTGCTAATTTCTCCTAGATGCCCCATAATTCTATTAACATGGTGTGGGAAAGATTCAAAGATCTGATGGAGAAATTACCCCATCATGATATTCCAAAGACCAGCCTTGTACAAATTTTCTTTAGGGGTTTAAGCATAGAAAATCAGAAGCTGGTAGATGCCCCTTCTAGGGGGAGCCACTTCTACAAGGACGAGGGTGTCCTTTATAAAATTTTTGAGAAGATGGTGGAGAGTTCAGTAGATCTTTCTTCTTCACATGCTTTTCAGAAGCACGCCATCACCGCCCCTACATTATCACAAGTAGATAGGGTGGACAATTCTTATCTAACCATTATTGGAAATCACCTATCCAAGGTGGACATTATTGAGAAACGATCCAAGGAGCTTGAGAAGCTTCAAGGGATCGACCAGAGTGTGAAGAACCTGGATAAGATGGATGAGATAACAAAGCACCTGGAGCTTCTTGTAAGTAAGATCAGTGCAGTTCAAAGTGTGAATGAATCAACTGCTACCTCTACTAGGGAGCAGACTTCTTTCACCCAATAGGTAGTGAAGGACCATCAACAGTTCAGCATGTCTACTACGTGTAGACACGTAATCAGGTTCAGCAGCATGCACATCTGATAGTTCCTTACCAACAGGAAGTAGCCTACATTCCTGAGCAACATTCTCCACCTCCACCTGTCATTGAGGGGTGAATGGTATCTGGTTCGACCGTGAGCGAACCCTGTCCTATCCGTTTGGACAAGGCCAGTTGGGTTCACAGCAGGGTCAGAGACTCGCCCAGCAGCTTCAGGGAGGTAGAAAACAACAATACCAACACCAACAGTTCCAACCTCATTTTCAGTCTCCACCACAGTTTCGAAATTGGAGACGAGGCTAGCCACAACAATAGTCTATGTATTTTCCTCATCCTAACTAGTAGCAGACTGCATCTTATGGACAATATCCTCCCCCTCCTCCTCATTATCAGAATCCGTATGGTTACCAATAATCTCCATGCTATCGGTCTCAGCGATAGCCAGTCAATGAGCAACCAGAGGCCCCATCAGTTAAACCAACACTGGACCAACTTGCAATGCTTATGAAGAAAATGAATGAACTAAATCAACGGATCGATGACCTCACCACCACCAAGACATTGATTCCAGCATAGGTCGAAGCCAACCTCAACAATTTCAGACGCAAGGAGCAGGTAGCCAATAGCCCACCCACCCATGAGACAGGTATGCCACTTAATTTTACATGTTTATCTTATGCCATTCATCTCAAGAGATATAGGAGATTACAGCCACCTACACACCAGTTGGAGTTGGGAGATCGAACCACTAAGAGAGCATGGTCTTCTACATCATCTCCTTCACCAGCAATCGAGAAGATCAGTATAGCATCACCCAAGTTTGGAGTTTCACCGCTTTCACAACCACCTTCACTAGGCAGATGTAGTTCACCATTAGCAAGGGAAAATATAACAGTCGCATATTCTTCCTTTTCACCAGCAGCAGTATCCCGTTCTATTTTTAGATTCTATTTTCCCTCGACTTGATTTAGACAACATTGTACATACTGATTCTGGTTGTCCTTTTCCATGAGGATTCTACTTTGAATAATGGAAATGAATCTTTATATTTTTATTCTGATTCAGTGTCATTTTCTTCTGCTCTCGAATCAAAAAAATTCAAAAATTAAAAAGAGCCCTATTTGATCCTAGAGTGGTTGAGATCTTACAGAACATCTTTATAAGATGCCACTCTTTAAAGCCATGGAATACACACCTACAATAAAATAGGGAATGAAAGAGGCATGTACACAAAAGCATAAGCCAACGAAGAACAAACGAAAGGAAACACAGAAACACATCCTGACCATGGCCACAACTCATACCATCAGTAACCTCTTGCCTACAAACAAATACAAGGAAGCACCTCACATCCGTTGCCATATCTTTGATCAAGAGTTTGATCGTACTCTTCTCGATAGTGGTTCCTCCATCAAACTCATGCCTTCCCTTTACTAACTGAATTTCAATTAGGGCCACTTAAAACAACCACGACGATCCTTCAATTTGCTGATAGATCGATTTAGAGGCCAAGCAGCATTTTAGAGGATGTTATTGTAACAGTATAGGGAATGAAATTCCCTGTTGATTTTGTTGTCAAGGATATGGATACACCAGCACCGTTACTCCATACCCCGATCATACTAGGTCGATTGTTCCTCCAAACGGTCGAAGCAGTAGTTGATTACGGTACTGGAGAAATCATCTTTCACTCTCGCAGTAACAAGGTGAAAATTGAGACGATCCTATGATCCTAGACCATCACCGCCACCTGCAACAAATGAGACATAGAAAGCTACATCAGAGACAAATGATTGTGAATTTCTTGTTGAATTCAAAGAGACGGATATTTTCACTAATTTTATAGATCCCCAGGAGTTCCTTTCCTAAATGGACTCTATGGAAAGCACAATCGACATGAGTTCCCGTAGTGGTCCAATTGAGTTAGTTGTTGATGGATAGTTTGAGCTGATTTATTATGATGAATCTAAGTTTTTTGAGGCACCTTCTGATATTCCTTTGATACACTTTTCTGAGATTATTGATGATAAGCCTCATTCTGAAAATTATGAAGTACAGATATCTGAGCCATGTGTTGAATTTCCTGATTTATGTACAAATGAGAGACATCTTTATGATATTATTGCCGACTCTGAACCATTATTGATAAGAATGTTGAACAACCTGATGAGCCTCTCCTTTATGAGGAGAGATCATTCATTTTTGATCTATCAGAGACTTCACTTGTTGAGCCGTTAGCAGACAAGGTGGACAGTCCAAAGAGTACATATCATATACCATCTACTAGTGTAGTAGTAGAGGTTATTGTAGAGTCGATTCAGACCGCGCATGAGATCAAGGTTTTATCATCAACGTTTAAATATGCCTTCCTTGCGAGACCTTCCATATGTTTCCGGTCATCCTCAGCTTGCAGTTGTCTGCTAAATAAGAATCTCGCATGCTGGAGGTTCTTGAGAGAAACTACAAGGCCATAGGATGAAATATCTTGGATCGCCATGGGATTAATCCAGCTTTGTGCTCGCATCATATATACCTAGAGGATGACTTAAACCCTCCTTTGAATGTCAACGTCGTCTAAATCCAAATCTAAGGGAGATTTCATGAAGATGATCAGAAAATGGTGTGATGCTGGCTTTATATATTCCTATTTTGGATTCCAAAGAGGGTCAACCCTTTATATGTGGTCCCTAAGAAATATGAGATTAATATCGTAAAGAATGGCCGTGGTGAGGAGATTCTGACCCATGTACCTACTTCATGGTGTGTTTGTGTAGATTATAGATGCCTAAACTCAGCTACCAAGAAGGATCACTTTCCACATCTCTTTATTTATCAGATTATTGAGAGGTTGGCATGGAACGAGTTATTTTTCTTCTTGGATGGGTACTAAGGATACAACCAAGTTGCTATTGCTCTTGAGGATCAGGAGAATAATACTTTCACATGTCCGTTTAGCACCTACGCCTTTAGACGGATGCCCTTTGGATTGTGTAACACCGCCGCTACATTCCAAAGGTGTATGTTGGCCGTTTTTGCTAACATGGTAGGTAGTTTCCTTGAGGTCTTCATGGACAATTTATCGGTCTACTGGGATAGTCTTTATACATGTCTTGCACATTTAGACCGAGTTCTTCAACATTGTTGTAAGGTAAACCTTGTGCTCTTGGGAGAAGAGTCATTTTACGGTGACTAATGGGATTGTATTGGGCCATGTCATCTCCAAACATGGTATTGAGGTTGACCCAGCTAAGATTAATGTGATTTCCACGTTAGATCCATCGCATAATTTGTAGCAGTTGAGGCCATTTCTGGGATATGTAGGATTCTATAGGTGATTCATAATAGACTTCAGCAAAATCGCCAGACCTTTGACTGAGCTTTTGTGTATGGAGATTGATTTTTTATCGATAAGAAAGTCCTACTTACATTAAATCAGACGAAAGAGATGGTTACTAGTGCTCCTATCTTATAGCCACTTGATTGGTCTCTTCCTTTCGAGATCATGACGGTTGCCTCAGATTTCGCAGTTGGAGCTATTTTAGGACAGAGAAGGGATGGAATACCATTTGTTATACACTATACTAGCAGGACTCTGGTTTAAGCACAATGAAATTATATAGTTATAGAGAAAGAGATTTCAACAGTTCTGTTTGGGCTAGAGAAGTTCAGATCTTACCTCATCGGTTCCCATGTTATTGTATACACGGGTCACACTGTCATATGATACTTGCAGGCAAAGAAGGATGCCAAACCACACCTTATCATATAGATCTTCTTCTCCAAGAATTTGATTTAGAGTTTCGAGATAAACCTGGAGTGAAAAATGTTGTGGCAGATCACCATTCCCGTATCGCTGATGTAGAGACCTCTGAGCAGAACATGATCCCTATTTCCAAAACCTTTACAGATGAGGTCATTTTGTCTGTGAACTCACTCCCATGGTATGCTTATATTGTGAACTATGTTGTCTCCAAGAAATTTCCACAAGATTGGCTGAAGTACAAGGTAGATAGATTTCTATCATAGATTCATTATTACTAGTGGGAGGATCCGTACCTATTTCCTGAGAGTGCAGATTGTATTTTGAGAAGGTGTATTCCTCAAGAGGTATACAAAAAAATTCTCTTTTCTTTCTTTCAAACATTTGTTTTGCATGATAAATAAAAAAATATAAAAAATAATAAATAAATAATATAAAAAATTTTTCTTCTATTAAAGTTTTCAAAAAAATAAAAAGCAATATTTTCCCTCTATTCTCTTAATAAATAAAATAAAAAAATTTGCCGTCAACGCGGCTCCATCGCAACCGCCTCTTGTGTCGTTGCCTACGAGCCCTTCGACTAGTCGTCGCCCACGGGCCCGGAGCCCTCCGGCCCGTTGTCGCGACTATGAAGGGGTCTATAGCGGCCTGCGCTACTCCCAACTGCCACCACCACCATGACCAGACCCTATAGGAGATCTACCTCCGCATCCGTGCACTGCCCCTTCTCCGCTCCATCGACCACCACCGTCCAGACTTCCCACCGTGACCGGTCGCCTCTCCGCTCTAGCTTCTTCCACCGCAGAACAACCATCCGCAGTGTTGCGATGGCGTGTGTCGCCCCACGCGAAGGTGTCTTAACTCCTCCCACCACCCGATATCGTCGCCTTCCGTGGACCGTCACCTTGCTCCTGTAAACGATCAGCAACCGCAGCCACACCGCCATTTGCCGCTCGCTGATGAAAGAAGACAAGGACAACGCCCTCCCCCTACGCGAGAATAAAAAGGAAATGAGAAAACGCTAGGGATATTATCTTATTTAGGTGAATTGCATAAAGTTCCCTAGAGGTTTCTAAAATTGCAAAAGATCCCTTGCTAATTGAAGCACTATATTTGGGTGAAATTACATCTATACCCATGGAAATTTCAGGAATTGCGCAAAACACCCCTGCTCCAAAAGTCACGTGTGCGGCGCGTTTCATTGTGTAATTTGCAGTTTTACTCCACTATTTATTTTTGTTATTTGTTTAATGCAAAAACATTTAATAATTGCATTTCAGTCCCTAAATTTCTAGACTTTAACTATGTATGATCTTTTCATTGAAATAAATAATGTTATTGCTTTGAGAATTTTACAAATATTTGTGTGGTCTCCCGTTGTGTGTCTTGTTATAGTGTAATTTTTCATTGCATTTCATTATGATTTGTTATTATTAAAATATCAAAAACATGTTATTTTTCCATGTTTCAACTTGGAAAAATCATAAAAAAATAGAATATTTCTCTAAAAATTCTAAAAAAATTAGAGTAGTTTACTTACTGTCTTTTATTTCTTGTACAAATTTTGTAGAGTAATTATCTATAAAATCTAAAAGAATGCAAATTACTAAAAATCCTATAAAAATCAAAAAATTATATAAAATCCAAAAAATATGATTTCAGTTCCTGTGTATAGATATCAAACCCTTAACAGCAATACTAAGAAACAGTATCCCTTAGCAAGGTAATCCTATTCCCAATCTAAATACTCTTTCCTTGAGAGGCAAGGTATTTCATTTTAAATTCAAGTGCAACCAGCTCAAATAAGAGGAGGTAGAGATAAGAATGTACTGTGACTATTGTAGTCACATATGTTTTAGAGTTTGACCAGTGTAGCCAAGTCTCAAGTTGCAGGCAACATTGAAATATTTGACTTTTATGTACACGACTTGCTTATTTATACATAACTCTAGTATAAATAATTTTTCATTAAATATTTTCTCATCCATTTTTTTGGAGTCTTTACCTCATACATTTTTAACAATATACAAAAGATTTACATAAGGAAATTTTCTTCTTAAGTCAATAGACTATTCCTCTTTTGAAGCTTTGCCGCAACCCATAGCATCGCATATTTCCCAAGCCAAAGAATCGTACCATTGATAAACTACAAAATCACCTCTTAAACATGTTTTTTTATTGTAGCACAGGAGGCAATTTTGGATCTATGCAGAATAGACCACAACCTTGAATATGTGGTGATGAATTTTTACTTGGCAAGGATACCAAGGTCTAACACAGGGACATCGATTAATAGGAAATTAATGATTAAAATGAGTTATTAAGTTCATTTATCTATGTCTTTTAGTGTATGATATAACAAAATGAAGACAGACATTATGCATACAACAATCAAGCAAACATAAGAAATGCATGAAATGAGAAGGGTGCAAGGAATAAAATGCATCAAGTGTATGATAAGAAAACACATTTTTACGTTTTAAACTCTTGACAAATGGAACTGGATGAACTCAATGCAATAAATGCTAATAGAATGATTATCATATATCATGCTTTTTTTATTTTAAATTATCTGCAGAATAAAAGCAATGCGATGTATAGTTAAATGCAATGCATGGAATGATTATCAATATTTTATTCATTTTTTGTGCAATTAAAATGATGCAATATACTACACAATATGATGCATGATAACACCATGAATACGTACACAATTATCCCTTTAAAATAACCAGATTATTGAGCTATAAAAATAGTTCCAATTTCAATATCAATTAAGTACAAATATATTTCACAACTCTCAAAATGGCATTAAAATGAGGAGTAGATGACACAATTAACACCTAGAATTTAGCATATCAAAAAGGTGTCAAATCAGTTAAATAATGACACCATCAGAAAGAGAATGAAATTAGCAACACGATCAAATTGAAATCATTGTCTTTGGAGTTTGTTTGCTCAAGTTATTAATAAAAGAGTTCAAGGGCATAATTGTAAAAAAAATATGAAGATAAATGGCTAAAATTGCATTTAAAACCTTTGGAGGGGTACAATTATATTAACGAAAAACCAGCTAGGCCCCTTCATAAATTTTCCAAGAGCATACGTGAGGCATGCATGCTAAGAAAGGACCAATTTACAAATATTAAAAGAATGTAGGAGATGGATGCAAAGTGCCCAGAATGCACATGCATGGAACACATGCGGGCTAGGCTCGGGAGGCGGCAAGTGTCGGCCGCAGGTTCGAGATACGTGTTGTATACCAATGCTTAGTCCTTGTTTGGGTTCTACCGAGCCTCCTAGAGCAGTACCGACACTGGCACATGAAGAGGATTGTCCGATCCGAATGATGAAATGATGCTTGTAGTGTTTGGACCCAACATCTTCCTCGGGCGTGGTGATGAAGGTGAGGCTTCGACGTGCCCTTGTGAACTCCTCCATCATGTAACTCATGTGTGGGTGATCGAAAAAGCTTGTTGGAAGGCCAACAAATTTGTTGGGTGTAGAATGGATTTACGGAGTGGCATGCATCAACTTAGCGTTGCACCCTCGCCTTCATGGAGGGTCTAGAATGGATCATAGGATGAAACTCCGACCATTGAATCTTGACCAGTAAGGGCTTATATTGTGCATAACAAAAGTCAGTGGACTAGGTGGCGGTCTAGTGGGGAGAAGCATGTGAAGCTCGGAGTGGGTTCTCCTTCGCCCCTGGCGGAGGAGAAAGATTGGATGTGATGGGGGTTATGACGAAAGGAGAGGGTAAATGGGTTGGTTGGTAAAGGTAATTAAAGTGTGATGAAGATGGATCAAGCAGAAATGGGTCGGGAGGGGGTGTGTGTAACTAAAATATAACAGAAAATCAATGAAAAAGAGAGGGAAAATCTTATTTGATCAGATAAGGAAATGTAGAGGAGGAGGGGGTTTGTGTTGAAGCTTGGAGGGAGATTTAGTCATTGCACAACGTGCTCGGTCGGAGCATCATGCTAGGTAGGCCTATGGTTGTAGCTCAATCCATCCGCCCCCTATCATGGGGAGGAGGAGAGCCCTAAGGTGGAACCCCACGTAGTGGTGGACAACCTGTCACATAGCTGGAGGTGGGGGTTAATTAGGTTTCTCTAGCAGTTATGCGGTAGTGGAGGAGGAACTTGTAACGGTTAACGTTGGCCATAGGATTTGAATCTAGGGGGAGTATGGTCGAGCAAGAATTGTTGATCTTAGAGATATGTGGAAGTAGTGGGAGATCAGGGAGAGGTGATGAGGTTAGGTTTCTAAAAATGGAAGGGGCAAGGTGGATGGAGAGGCGATGAGTGCGTATGATGATACTAGAGGTGGAAGATGACACCATGGCCATTGGATCAAGTGATCCAAAGACCCAGATGGGAGCGCGAGATAATGTATGGGATCAGATTAGGGGACCTGATCCATTGAATGAGATCATGGTTTTGGGGGATGTCAAAAATGGATGCATGGGTGTCATCCCATGATTGTGAATAGAAAGGTGACATGGACGGCTCCAAGCCATTGGGTGAGCCACCATCCATTGGTTGAATTTAATGCGGGAGGGAACAATGAGGATTACAACTGGGAGAATTTATCCATGGGTACAAAGAGAGGTGGAGGTTATCGGCTAAGATGAAGGTGGTGGAAGAAGCAGGCCGGTTGGCGTGTAAAGAGCCGGGCCGCATGGCGACTCCAGAGATTAGCGCCTGGCCCAATTAATTTATGTATAAAATGAGAAAATAGGAAAAATGCAAAATAAATAAAAGGAAGAGGAATTAGGAAAACTCATAAAGTTGTAGATCTTGAGGAGATCTAAAAATTTCATGTTGGATAAAAAGTAAAAGGAAACTAAATAAACAACACAAAAATTTGGAGAGTACTTTTAATGAATAAAACACTTTCTTTTAATTGTTTTTGATTTATTTGTTTTTTAAATTCTTTTAAATATCAAAATAAATATCTACAATATTTAATCTATTTTTTTTTGAATTTTTAGAAGGAAATAAAAAAGGGAAATAAAGAAAATGAAAGAGGTTACTTTTATATAAAAATTATGGATATTTACAAGAAGATGGTCAATTGTTAATAAAGTTGAATTATTTATGATTTTTATTGAATTATTCTTGCTCAGAGGATAATTATGGAGTATAGTGATGATAAATCAAATATTCTTCCCTCGTCACCACCTAATCAGAGTTGAGCTAAGTGTAGAGTGCTTATCCTAGTTAAGTTAATGTCCTCAAGAGTCATGCGTGCACTTCAAAATATTCTACTTAAGCTAATAAAGATGACATGTGAACATAGTCTAATGGTCTCAAACAATTAAGTCTCACTGACCTAGAAATTCTTAATTCCATTTCATATGAGGTTCCTAGGAAATTAATTGTATTAAGGTCATGACCATGCTTCAATTTTAAAATTTTATTTAGACTACTAGTTCAATTGTCAACATCATTCTAAAAGTGTTCATGCAGTGTCCAGATATTTCTATGAAGTAATTTTCTAATATGGAATTTTGATAAAAATTTTGCAAATTTTTATGAAGTTTTGGATTTTTTCAAAATTTTTTAGACATTTTTAAAAAGTTTAGTGGATTGTGTGTATTTACAAGAATTGTACATATTCACAAAGGATTTCATACAACTATATATAAGTTTTTATATAAATTTTTTATTTGAGGAATTTTTGCAATATAATTATGTATTATGCTTTCAAAACATTTGAAAATAGTTTAGCAACCATTTTATAAACTAATTTTGTAATTATTGTTTCATAGAATTTTTCAAAAGTTCTGACAAACCATTTTCAAAAACTCTTTACAAACATTTATGAAAGAATATATATTCAAAGGTATGAAAATATTTTACAAAGATTGTTCAAAAGTTTTAAAGAATTTTCAAAACATTTTACAACCATTTTTCAAAATCATTTGCAAAACTATTTCAAACCAACTTTTGCAATCAATTATTCAGAAAACTTTTACACATATTTACATTAGTTTTTACAATTGATTTATCGTAAACCACTACTTAGTACAGTATAGTCATATTATTAAACATAAAATAGTACGAGTTAGATAAAGTATAGAAACATTATATACAACCTCGCTATGCTTAGCTCGAACTATGTCCTCATAGTGACCAAGGAACAACAAAGGAAGACATAACTCATGTTATGTATAGAAAATTCTATAATACAATGACTCAATAAAAGAATAAGAAGTTGGTCCTCCTCTCCTATAATTAGGATCAACTAATCCTAAGTATAACAGACAAAACGAAGTACAGATGACCGAGAATTAAAATGCACAAAATCAATGACTCAGATTTTCTCCCCCCATACATAAAGAAAACTATCATTAAATATAGAAAGGAATTATAAACAAGTTAGAAGACAAGCAAGGGAAAAAATAAAGAGTACTCAAGTCACTCATCCCCCAACATTTAGGATGAAGTATATCATAAGTATAACACAAATAAAAGGGATGAATGAATAAACAAAAGAATGAAAGAATGAGATAAAAAGGATAAAATAATTAATCAAGAAAAATATTTTTATCTAGCTCTATGTTCGAAACTGCTGAATTGATGGGAGATCGTCTTGAAACATCACATTAATTTAATTGACAATGGAATAGAATGTATCGTGCTCCAAGTATGGATTTAACAACTATCCATTGACTACAAATGGATGTTCATCTGATGACAATTCAAATATCAGTATGCTTTCACTGTTACATATGGTCTTCACAATATACAACCCTTTTCCATTTGCTCTTCATTTTTCATTAGAAATATCCACAAATTTGCATCAAACAAGCAAACCTTTTGACTCGACTTGAAAGTCTTTCTTCAAATATGCTTATCATGCCAATGCTTAACTTTCTCCTTATACATTAGGTTGTTGTCATAGGCATCGTCTCAGAATTCCAAAAGTATATTCAAACCTCCTTTTGATTCTAATAGTTTTTCTTCAAGTCAAGATTGCAAATATTCCCCTGCCATAAAGATTTGTGAATTAGTTTTATTGGTAGGTCGCATGGCTTACCGTAAACAAGCTGATAATGAGACATCTCAAGTAGAGTCTTGTAGGTCGTGCGATAAGCCTATAGAATGGAATCTTGGAGTTGAGACACGTTCTTACTATCATGATGTACAAGCTTTTGCAATATAGTCTTGATCTCCCTATTAGATAATTCAGTCAGGATTTTGGAGCGTAGGTTGTATGTTGATGAAACACAATGGTCGATATCATATTCTTTTACGTGTTTCTTTACTTATTTATTCACAAAATGACTACCCACATCTGAAATCAAGATCATGGGAATCCTGAACCGCAAGATAATGTTGTCCTTGAGAAAGCGACGATCAGTATGACTATCAGCAGCTCGAGCAGGGATAGATTCCACCCAACGACTCACATAATCGACAGTGAGAAGGATGTATTCGAATACCTGATTGTTGGGAAACATGCCCATTAAGTCAATGTCCCAAGCATCTAAAACGTCAGAGATCAAAATTTACTTGAGAGGCATCAAATCTTTAAAATCGACGGTCCATCTCATTTTTCTAACAGTCAATACAACCATTGAGATATGCAACAACATCATTGAATAGCGTGGGGTACTATTGAGCACAAAGAATGAGCTCTTTTATTTAATAGAATTATTCACAATTAAATCGTGGTCATCGCAACCTGAAGAAGCATTAAGCAAAAATTATTTGTATTTTTATTAACAACTCAAGTCAACAAACAAGAAAAGAATGTAAAAATAAGAACTATGAGTGTTATTTATTTACCTGTATAGCATATAAGATCGAACTCAGAGAGGCTACAAAATCCCGATGGTTATTAATTTAATGAAATAATCAATGAAGTAAAAGGGGACTTCTATGAACACTTTGCTTGGTTTTAGTATTTTTGCATTTTAATGGAATTTTAATTTCATAATTTTTTATTTAGTTTTCTGATTTTTATATTCTTTTAATTTTTAAATTTGCAAAAGAATTTTTTATTAAAACAAAATAAATTCAAATAAATAAAAAGGAAAAGAAAATAAAGAAAGAATATAATTGCTTAGATTTTTACAAAGTAGTAAAAATACACAAAAATTCAAACAAAATTATTTTTGAGTTTTGAAGATTTTTAATGTTTTTATTTTTCCAGATTTTTTTAAAAAATTTAAATACTTTAAAAATTTAAAAATAGTAAATAAAACAAACAGAATTAAATACCGATGTTTTTGGATTTTAAAATAGCAAATAAAAAATAGATGAAATATAAGTAGAGAAAGATTTTTTTGCATTTTCCAAGAAGGTATTTTATGATTCTTTTGGAGTTTTATATGAATTTATATGATTTTTTATATTTTAGTGTTTCATTAATTTTTTTTGTTTTTAAGTGGAATAAATATGTGAAAAATGTACAACTTGTAATGTTTATAAATTTTTTCACAGAAGTTATTATTATTATTTATTTTAAATATGAACATGGAATTTTTATGGAGTTTTTGAATTATTAAAAATAATGAAAATGATGAAGGTGCAAAATAAAAGTTATGGATGAAAGATGTACTTATAAAAAGTTACCTTGATTTTTGCATAATTTTTATGGATGTCTTTTTTTATTTTTAACCTGAAAAATAATATGTAATTTTACATGGGTATATATGCAAATTTTTGTAACTTGTGAACAAAATGATAACACTATTAAAATGTGTAGGGTAAGATATGATATTTATCCAAAAAAAGTCTGTGACTGTACGCGAGCGTCACTGGAATGGACCAAAATAAAATTCTTTTGTTTTCAAGATCAAGAAAATAACATAAAAATGCATGCTTTTATTGCAAATAATCGAAAGATCACGTGAAATGCATGCATTCCAGTTCAAACATGACAAATATAAAAATAAAATGACTTGTTAGGAAAAATATGCAATTGTTCAATAAAAGAAAAATATACACGTGTTCAATGTGGACTTATTGCAAAATGGAAACAAGTAGGTGTAGGGTGTAATTTTACCTGTAAATGTACGTGGCGCCTTAGATGACTAGATGGCGTGGATCTAAAGATCAGACGATTGGGGTTGATAAAGCATGAGTAGATGAGATTTCAATGATCTCGATCTGATCTGGACGCTTGTTTATGATCGTAGGGATGAGAAGACTCCAGGGAGAACAAGGAAGATGGTCACCAGCGTTGAACATCGATCAACCAATGCTCATCCATTCTCCGTCCAAGGCAACTCCTATATAATGTAGTTTGCTCTTTTGCTTCTCCTCTATTGATCCAAGGACTCACGATGGTCGACAATGAACCAAGAAAGATTTGTAGGTCAAAAGTTGTTGTGCTGTAGGTGGACCTCAAGATGTTGGTTCTCGCTCCCAAATGCACCCCTACTACCGGCAATGAAACACATTCTCAGAGGCAATTCTCCAATGGACTTATTACTGCATAAAATGTGAAAAATATGAAGGGAGTGAGAATTTCTGATGAGTGCGGAGAGGAAATTGCTCCTCTGATTCAGAGTGATCGGATGGTGGTTAGATGGTGGAAGATATGGAGAAGATTGAGGTGAACGTTGTCGAGAGATCAAAGTTTGGTGAATATGATTGGAAAGCCTCCAATCTGTCGAATCAGAGGACAAACAAATATGTATGATATAAGTGATTAAATGGAAATAAAAACAAAAATGATTGAAACAAAGACAGAATTTAAACATACCCTATGTGATAACTCTACGGTCAAAGGTGAATGTGATTCAGACTCGATCCGATGCATAAGGTAGAGAGTCGGGATGAGCGGTGGAGGATTTCGGCACATACTGGATCACAAATCTCGATATCTCTCGAGCTCTCCCAAATGCGGAGATGATTCGCTATCAGCTAGCCTTCATCCGGGGCCAAATTCGAGCATAAAACCACAAGAGAAAAGGATCAAACACTAAAAGGAGGCGATTGATATGTATTTATGGAAAGAGCACCGAGTTTTGAATTTGAAATTGCGAGTGAATTGATGTGATTTGTTAGGATCTAAGGAACGAGCGATTGATAGAATTAAGTGAGATAGACTTTTGAAGAAGAAATCGAGGAGGTTAGAAATCGATGCGCGTGGGAAAATAAGGAGATGGAGGGGTTAGTGGGAATCAAGGGAAGACTGGATAGTTGATCCGGGTCAAGAAACTTGTGCCAACTAATGATAGCACGTAGCGGATGCGAACAATATAGGGTAAACAACAAAAAATATAAAATTTTTAAATAAATGACTTAAAAATAGAAAATGAATTTAAATAACTAACTAATGTAAATAAAAATTGTTATGGATAAAATAAAGTTAATTAAGGTGTTTTTTAATCAAATAAAAAAGGTATATACAAGGGTTAAAATAAATATATTGTATTTATTCACAGGTATGTATACATATACACATGTTTTTGATTTTTTATTAATTAATTATATAAATATATAATTATTTAATATTTTATTGGATACAATATTTTTAAAGTGTTTTAATGAAAATTTTATTTATTTTTTAAGAATTAATTTATTATGTTTAATAAATAGGTATATTTATAGTATATACACAGTGATACCTATATAGTATTGGTGATTTTATTTTTGTTGATTTTTTATTTGATATTTATTTAGATTTTTATATAAGTCAAATAAATTATTTATAATTAATTAAAAATATAATATTTACAAATATGTACAAGGAAATAAATAATTAAATAATTTACATAATATACACAAGTGTTATATAATAATACCCCAATTAGACACTAATCACACCTTCATCCTGATTTTTATGAAACCACCTCCATTTTAAAGATTATTTAGTTTGGTGTACAATGAAAGTGAGGTTGATGAATTTGGAGTTTTGATGAAAAGATATTGATATTGCAAGTTGAGTTTTATGGCTTTTTAGAGTGTTATAATTTACACAATGTACACTGATTTTTATTGCAATTATGTTTATTATTTACAAAAGATTTTTATGCACAAATGTCAATAAGAAATCATTTTTATTTAAAAAGAATTTGGTTAAAATAAAATAAAGGAAAATGTGTACTGTAGATAGTAGTTTACATATGATGAATATATACAAGTGATAAATGATTTTGTGAATCTTTTGTATTTTGGGCCATATTTCCCCCTACTTCACTCATTGTCGATCTGGTCCAGTCTTCAACTTCTCTTGGGATCATAGTCAACCTATTTGTATTACATATATACAATCTTTATTTTCTTTATTTTTCCTTTATTCTTTATTCACCATTATAATAGTGATAAATAATTCAATATTTACACAGCAATTAGGGTTAGTAAAAAAATGGTTTTATTGGTACTTACTGGTATTTTTATAAGGGAGTTTAAACTAAAATAAATGAATAAAGATATTGAAATGCAAATTCATCATCTCCCCATTCTTTACCTTTGTTAGTCCCTTAGCAAACACCTATTTGAAGAATAAGTGGCTAAAAGAAAAATAAAAGAATAAAGGAAAAACAAAAAACTTAGAATAATAATGAATATTAAAATTAACTTCATAAAACCAAAGTATGGAATTCAGTTTGGCCTTTGGGTTATTAGTTTTGGCAGAATCTTAGTGGGAAACATACTTGACACTCAGCAGCCTCTAGATACCACACAACTCGTCTCAAGTATCCTCAATAGCCATGTCAGAATAGATCAACTCATACGCAAACCCTTATGACTATGAATCTATCTTGTACTGTGTAAGTTATATGTATCTCTCCTCAGCTCAATTGGTAAAGATCAGTCTTCCTCTTCAAGCTGACCTTAATTATGCAATCTAATAACTCTTTACTTGAGAAGCGTGGTCTTCCCTTTTAAGTTCAAGTACAATCATCTCAAAAAAGAGGAGGTGGAGAGAAGAATGGACGATTACCATTGTAGCTCCCCATCCTAGGATGCTTGGCTAGTGTAGCCAAGTCATCCCGCTACAAACTCATAAATATCTGAGTTGAAAGCTCAAGCTCACTTATTGGCTATACAAATATACACACTCCGACATGCATTTTATTTTTCAATCAAGCTCATCCACTTTTTTGGAGTTTTTTATTTTTGCATTTTTTAATATATATACAAGTGTGCAACTTGTACAAAAAGAGTTTTTCCTCCTGATCTAGTAGATTATCCCTCTTTTGAGGCTTTATTGCAACCTACAACATTCTAATGTTAGACCTCACTGCTATTGGATCGGGTTGGGGCACAATGGCCACTAATGTGTGACTACCGATGTTTACGTTAGCTTGTGTCTCATGCCAGGGAATCCAACCATCTACCACTTCAACTGAGGTGAGCAAAGTGTAACTACAGGTGTTTAACCCAGGTCATTAACAATAAGAATCATGTGTGTGCTCCAAAGTACTCTACTTAGGCAATCAATACGACGTTGAACTAAGTCAAGTAGTTCCAAGAGAATTAAGTTTATAAACATGAAGAATCTCACTTCCAATTCATATAAGGTTCCTCTGAAATAAGGTGGATTAAGGTCCAACAAATATCTATTCTTTTACTTTATTCCATACTACTTTAAGTGTCAATACCATTCTGAAAATTGCACATGAAAATGCAAGAAATATATACAAAATAATTTTTTTGAAAGAAAAAGAAAATAAAAGAATAATCTTTTTGAAAAGGTTTTGAAAGAATTTTTGCACTTTTTTTATGGATTTGAAACAATTTTTAAAAAGGAAAAATGGTTATTAAATTGAATATAAACAAGTATACACAAGTATTATACAAATTTTATGCAAGATTTTACAAGAGGATTTTTTGTACACATTTTCTATACAAGTTTTTTAAATGAATTTTATATACAATAAATAATTTTATTTAAATGAGGATATGTGATTAGGGTTTTTATGTACACATGGACTTCATGAATACATATACATCCCAAAATTTATATCGCATGTGAAAAATAATTTTACAAAAATTTACAAACCTTTTAATACATTTTGGAAAAAAAATTTACAAACATTTTTCAAAATATTTTTCAAAATTTTTTCCATCTTTTTTTACAAATATTTTTATAAATAATTTTAAAAACTTTTTAAGCATGTTTTTGCAAACATTTTGCTTTCAAAAATTTTACAAACATTTTGTAAGTATACCTAGTTTTGATATAGAAAATAGTTTATAAAATTTTACAAGCAAAACATTTTACAAATGATTTTTCAAATATTTGTACAAAACTAGTTTTAGAAAAAAATATTAACATTTTTACAAATATTTTACGAACAATTTTTACAAATGTTTTTACAAAATATTTTACAAATGTTTTTCCAAAATATTTTACAAAAACAATTTGCAAACATTTCTCCAAAAGATTTTTGCAAATCATTTTACAAATTAATTATTTAAAAAGTAATGGACATAATATTAATAAAAGTACATGTTTTGGCTAAAGTATATATACAATGTATACAACATCCCTTATCTTTAGCTTGAACTATGTCCTCATAGTGTCTAAAGAGCTACAGTGGAAGACATAACTTGTGCTAAGTACTAGGAAGTGAAAAAAATTCAATACAACGATGACTCAAAAAATAGACGAAAAGAATAGAAGTCGGTGAGCACCCCTACACTTTGGATCAAATAATCTTATGTATGGAAGATTGTACAAACAGGGAAGACCGAGGAAAAGAATGAACAAACTCAAGGACTCGACTCAACCTATCTTGTTCTTAGGGTAAAAAATCCCCATGTATAGAAAAATAATATCAACAAATTGAAGGATAATGGGGAGAACATAAGAAATAAAGAAAAAATATGAAAGAGACAGAATGAACAACATCACACTCCCTATACATAGGGTAAAGGATCCCTAAGTATAAGCAACAACAAGAGTCATGAAACACAACGAAAATGGTAACACTCATTGTTTACACCCCCTATACCTAGGATAGGTACATCCTAAGTATAGAGAAAATCCTGGGGGAGACCTGGGGTGTAAAACAAAAAACAGAGGAAACAAGAAACAAATCAATACAAAACATGTATATTAAGTAGACAATGTTGAGGTGCCTCTCAACAAGTGCTAGAGTTTACACCCCTAGTTAGGCAAAAAGGCTTGGATAAAGAAGTATCAAGGTTTCAGATGACATCTATAATGTGAATATCGTACTATCATTGTTGTCTCAGTGTTAGAACAACAATGAAGTCAATAGTGTAAATGAGGACACTCAAATAAGCAGTCAGGCAGGTGTTTGCTATCGGGTAAATGGAAGAGAAAATAAAATCGGTCACTGGTGGCACAAATGAGATGATTAGCTCAAGATCAAAATGGAGTGAACTGACAAAGCAGAAGAAATTAAATGTGGAGAAAGAAGGATCAATCATGGAATCCTTTACATCAATCACCATCTCAATAAGGTGTGGATAATCAAAATCATGAGACCCACTAAGAAAATTGATATATGATGCACATTGTGTATAGAAATTAGGTAAGTCGTCAAATATCTTAAAGATCAGCTCTTCGTCACGAGGGTCGTCGAGGAGAGACAAATCCGACTTAGAAGAAAAATGAGAAGGCTCGATCTCATGATCCGATAGATCATATGCACTCCCATAAAATGAAACCAAGTATAAAGAACACATCACCCATAGATAACCCTTGTGTAGTTGGGAAAAATCATGTTGATTCGAGGAAGATAGTGAATGATTAAACCCTATCTCCCCTGCTTTATTCCTAGTCAACCTAGTCAATACTTGACTTGTTCTTAGGGTTCAATGTCAGTCTATATCTGAGATACCTACTTTATTTTTCTTTTCTTTTCTTTAATTGTTTATTTCGGGTTTTAATATAGATATTTACACACTATGTTAGGATGTTAATTTATGCAAGTTGATGATATTTACATGCATTTTACTAGGGATTTTAAGCCAATATGAAAAAATATAGACGAATGAATGGGTATTCATCAATACATATTTTTTACTTGGTTGGTTGATTGTGCCATGTTTTGGAAAACTAAATGATTTTCAAAACCCACACTAGTTGAAGGAGATTTCTCTATAGAGCAATCTGTTTAGGCATATAGTGGGGAATTTTTTATTACGCCTTACATCCCTTGCATGTAGAGTGTTGTCGTAAGGTATGCATCTTCTACCTTCTTTCATCCATCATAAACTCTATGGTTCTCCTCTTTGCTGGAGATTTCTATTTTAAAGGAATCATCTTATCTTGATTGAATAAACTATAAAAAGCGATAACCCAATTTAAATCAATATTTTTCTCACTAAGTGACAACCTAAAATAATATTGATTCACCCATGGTTGAAAAAGGACTTGAGTGCCGCACTTTGTGATTACACATATTGTGGTTCATTGCATACATACACAGCCTTAAGGTTACTAGATCCCACCTAGCCTTTGTAGAGTGCCTTTTAGGTCGCATAATCCATGTTCGTGCAATTTAGTGACAATTAACTGGAGAAATTTGATTATACATTTTAGGATTAATATTAAAAGAGTGTGTTCTCCCAAGTTTTTTATTGTGTTTGTTTGGATTTGATTGATGTATTCATGGTAAACCATCACTACATCAACATCTAACCCAACCTTTAGATTAAACATGGATACCACCTAAAGTTATAAGGAGAAGACCCAAATCTTCTTACCATTCTTCCTCATATAATTCTACATCTACACCTTATGTAAATTCTTGAACATGACCATCTCTCGGATCATCTGTCATAAGACCTAGCTCGTCAAGAGGAAATCAACAAATTTTATTTCTTGTGAATTATACTTTGTTTCGAATCATTAAGATTTTTAAGAAAAATAAGGAGACTCAAGATGGCATTAACCATAATATCTGTTATTGTCTTAGTTAATCTGATTAACGTGACTAATGACAGATTAAAAGACACTAATCATCATTAGTAAACACTAATTAGGGATTACTAAAAGATAACCATGATTACCGAAAGTAAATAGTGATTAGGAAAATTAACCACGATTAATACTAATTAAGCATCATTAGTGAATATAAAAGCCTCTAGAACGTTCTAACTTAAGACCTAAGTTTCATGATAAGATTGAGCCAAAACCATGTGCCGCTAACTATGGTTATGGTATAAACCATGGTTTACTAATCATGATTAGCGATTTTCTATAGCCTATAAATAGCCCCCCCTACCCATTCATTCTCTGCGATTTCCACTACCGCCACTACTCCTAGGCTATGGTCGAGAGGTTGGGAGAAGGAGAGAGGGGCAGGGAAGGAGTGCTAGCGAAGCTTTGCCAGGAGGATGAGGATGAGGAAGACAGTGTGATCCCTGCCCAGTTGGCTTCATGTAAGAGGTAAGTGGCTCTAACTTGAGCTGGGTTTTTGATTCATCTTCCTTTCTGATTCATTTTTTATTGTGGTTAGAGGAGAAATCTGCACATAGCCATGTCGGGTGTGGACAACACAATTGGTAATGAGAATAATAGTTCTTCATATGACTCACTCACCCATGATAAGAAACTTGCCGATTATGCCATTTTTATCAATTTTATAGTTGTTTTGATGGAGGAATTTGTGCAATACCCTACTTAGGTGAGAGCGGCTAGGTCGTTAGTGAAACTTGTGATTCATCACATGCTTCACTAACATACTATGGTTAGTGTCTACCAATTCTTCATCGCTTGTACTTCTGTTATATTCTTTTTCCTTCATTGTTGTTATTCCTCTTGATGATTTTATATAGGAAACTCTTTCTGTTTTTCTTTTGATGGTGAGGGAAACTATGTTGAATTTTTCAAAGAAATATATCCCAATATAGCGGAAAACTCTACCAAAATTTTCGTAAAAATATCACCATGTGCAAGGGGAAGCTTTGTTGAAATTATGATGGAAAATATGTTCCTTGTGTTCTTCACATTCCTAATTCATTCTTCGTGTTTTCAGCACATTCTTTGTGTTCTTTATGTGAAAGTGAAATTCAATCATTTAGGAGTAGCAAATCACCCTTTCCGAAAACCATCCATGATAAAGCACTGCATATGCAGGAGAGAGATCAATTAAGTAATAAGATCCTAACTTTTGCTATTAGGTTTTCATATGAGATCACTGAAATTCCTAATTTTTTGTTCTTAACTATAAAGAACCCTAATTTGGTTATTTTTAAGGAAATATGAAAATTTTCTCTGTGATTTCCATTAAAAATGGCTAGGCATCGAATGGATGTAGTGGCTTAGAAAGTTAGGGTTTGGGAGTAAAAATAAGTATAAATATGAGTACATATACAAAGGAATTAATATATGTAAGTCTATAATCCATATTTATGAATAGTCAATTTGAAGTCTTAACAGAGGAATTACGTCATGGTAATTGAGGTATATTGAAGTGAATCCTGAAAATTATCGTGTGTTACATTAAGGATGACTGTGAGTATAACTATTAGTCGGTCTTGCAATAGGTTTGTTGGCAGGAAACCATGTAGGCATGTCCATACCTTAGTTGTACCCGTTTGACCTATTATGATATGTGCACACGAAATGAATTAATGATTTACAATGTGTGGTACCAGGTGCCAATATATTCGGGTTGAATGACTAAAGATGTGGTCATGCCATGTGGAGACACTTGGTGGTATGAGTAGTAGCTAGATTATGATAACACTAGAAATAAGCCACTAGTAAAAAGATAAGGTGAAAATGGCATGTGATTTTAAGCAATCGGGTCCTCGAGAATGGTATGCATCTGTATTGGATAGGTGGTAGAATCTAAAGGCCCTAGATTACTAATAAAAGAGATATTGTCAATGGTAGATTGGAGGAATGGTTGAGTCTATGTGCGAAGACCTATGTGAAGGATATGGTCAAATCCTTAAGAGCATCATAGAAGCGTGAGGATTGCATCCAATGCGATTGGGAACAACTAGTCACGCTAGTTGCTCCTGGCAACGGTATTCTAAAAATTTTAAATCGATGAAACCACGTGATCCGAAAACACTTCTTGGATGGTTTCATCTAAACCACAAATAGGTACTAGGGTTACCTCTTGAAGCGAGGTTGCAATCGAGTATCTAAACCGAGAGACCTCCTATCTTAAGTTTGATCCAACGGAGGAGACACTCGCGAGCGCGTTGATGAGACAAGTGCTCCTCGCAATCCATATTGATGATCCAAGCGACGGATCTCCTGATCTCCTCAAACAATATCCAACATCTTCTTCACAAGGGATGCGTACCGAAGGAGATGGAGATATATGAGTAGATGACCCGGCAGCATGACGACCATGCTTCGACGATGACGACTCTCACAATGCCTCCATGGTGATCATCCATTATGATAGAGAGGGAGAGGACCTTTGGCATGTTGAGAGAGAGAGAGAAAGCTTGTAAATTGATGTAACTTGAAGTGCAAGGGGTGTCTCTTCCTAGATAGGGTTTTGGGAGTCCATGGATCCCAATCCATGCATATCACACAATCAATGGGTGAGATTGATTTGTGTTTCTTTCAATGGCTATGATCTTGCTGTAAAAACACAACAACAATTCATTTAATTTAAATTAGTTTATTACGATAAATCAATATAAGTTATATTCAAATCAAATCTATTGGCTCGTCTTGGATATAATGAGGAGACTAACCACATCTCCTAAAAAGAGGGGATGGCCACCATCATCTCATGAGATCCCATTACCTCATGAGATCTCATTATCTCGTGATATCTCCAAGATTTACAACAACAATTATTTTAAATCATTTCAAAAATAATTCATAATTATCTTATGAAATTTGCAATCATAACATTGTAAAAATGTGAATCACATTCACATCCCAAAATAAAATGTAAATTATATTTCATTTAATCATCCAATTTGAATCTAATCCACATGAATAATAAATTAACAAATATAATTCACAATATGCTCTCTCTATATATTATAAATTACATTTATAATATATGATTAATATGGATATTGCTATCCACATTATTCATATCCATGATAATTAAATCATATTTAATCATATTGGATCTCTAATCTCATGTGCCAAAATAATATGAATCACATTCATGTTATTCACATTTTTGATAATTAAATCACATTTAATTATCTCAGATAACTCTCCTTACAATATGAATCAAATTCATATTATACATGATAATTAAATCATATATAATTATCAATTTTCACAATGCTCGAATACACATATCAATAATGAAATTATCCATGAACTCATTCAAGGACAATGCACTTTCTCAGCAGATAGTTGGAGATAAGGACATGGTGATTGTATTGTTCCATGTATAATGACTTGGATATTGACATCACACCTCATATCCATATCTCGGGCCTCCCATAGAAGCTTAATTAAATCAAGACTACAAATCTAACCTTCTGATTGCATTTGAATCACATTCAAATCAATGTCCAACATTTAGACCAAGATCAGATTACTTCTCTATTGAGAGGAGTCACTAAAATCCAGACCTATTTCATCACTCCCTCGGAATGGAAGCGTCATGTAGATCCCACATAAACGAGATCTAATACAATCGTTTATCATCACATCACCTTCAGGTATTCCTAATACCTGTAAATGCCACATACTGGAAGATCCATATTAAACCCGAAGTATTAGATCTCTCTTAGACGGTCTCCTCCAGGGTTTTATCATTAAGTTTCTCATTCGATCATTGGGAGTTGGTATCGATCATATACTTTCCAAAAGCATATATCATACCTAGGTGTTGATCATATACTTTCCAAAAGTATATATCAAACCTACAAATTCAACCAAGCTTCTAAAGCGAGATGACTTTGCACGAAATTTGATTCTTCCCAATATCTCATGAGTATCTCTTGTCTTCCGATTCAACAATGAACCTGTATGATCCCTTTGATATTGTATTACTCATATGCCCTAGCATGCACACCAACGCATCAGTGTATAGACCTTGGTTAGGTCATCAACTTATTGGTATGTCAAATGTACATACTCAGACATATTGTAACACATATGTCTCCGGTCAGAGGTTGCGTTCGTATATCGTGACAGCATACGACATAGGACTTTGGTTATCTCGATCTCGTTAAGTCAAATCTTTGATCTAACTTATCTTATCCCTCTGAATCTCTATTCCTATGCAGAGGACCTACATCAAGAGGTTTGTTAGATATCAACGTTTATGAGAAAGGATTGCCATCTCCTACTCAGCCTGGAGATCATCTCTTATCAATCATTTGACGGTGCTTGATGAGTCCTCAATCTAACTTTTTATATATTCATCCAGGCACCAACGTCTATGATTCAATAATTGAATCAACAACTTTTATTATCATTGAGATGGCCATGATACATAACCCTAATTGTAGTAAGGGACCTATTATGCAAATTAGTTATTCTTCATTTCAGATCAGGGAATGATATTTGCAATAACATTTACTGGAAAATGGATCGTCGTGGGCTCACATGTCCAACAATCTCCCACTAGCCCAAAGAGCCTTTAATGGGCTAATCATTTGAACCCGCACTCATGTGACAATCATAGGCTATTTAGAAAAATAGCTAGGTAAGTTGATCAGGCACTCTGTTCTCGAGAGATTGTTGGACATGCAAGCCCACGGCGAGCCATTATGCAATAAATGTTATTGCAAATATCATTCCCTAATCTGAAATGAAGAATAACTAATTTGCATTATAGGTCCCTTAGTACAATTAGGGTTATGTACCATGGCCATCTTATTAATCATACAAACATTGATTCAATTATTGAATCATAGAGGTTGGTGCTTAGATAAATATCTAAAGAGTTAGATTGAGGGCTCATCAAGCACCATCAAATGATTATTAAGAGATGATCTCCATATTGAGGATGAGATGACAATCCTCTCTCTGAAGGTTGATATCTAACTGACCTCTTGATACATGTCCTCTACATAAGAATAGAGATTCGGAGGTGTTAGATAAGTTAGGTCAAAGAGTTTACATAATGAAATCGAGATAACCAAAGTCCTATGTCGTACGTTGTCACGATATAGGCACACATCCTCTGACCGGAGACATATGTATTACTATATGTCTAACTATGTACATTTGGCAGACCAATAGTTTGATGACCTAATCAAGGTCTATACATGAGCGCGTTGGTGTGCATACAAGGGCATATGAGTAATATGATCTCTCAAAGGGATCTTACAGGTTCAGTTACTGAACCAGAAGACATGAGCTCACTCATGAGATATTGGGAATAAACAATTCCGTGCACGGTCGTCTCGCTTTGGAAGCTTGACTGAATTTGTAGGTTTGATATATACTTTTGGAAAGTATATAATCGATACCAACTCTCAGTGATCAAATGAGAAACTTATAGATAATAGCCTGAAGTAGACTGTGTAAAATTGATCTAATACTTCAATTTTATTCTGAGTCTTCCAGTATGTAGGATGTACAGGTATTGGGAATACCTGAGGGTGACGTAATCATAAATGATTGTATAACCATGATGCTTCAATTTCTAGGGAGTGATGAAATAGTCTGGATTTTAGTGACTCGTCTCAATAGAGAAGTAATATGATCTTGGTCCAAATGTTGGACATTGATCTGAATCTGATTCAGATGCAATCAAAAGATTAGATTTGTGGTCTTGATCTGATCAAGCATCTATGGGAGGCCCAATATTTGGATTTGAGACATAATCTCAATATCCAAGTCACTATACATGGAACAATACAATCGCTCTGTCCTTATCTCCAAGTATCTACAGAGAAAGCGCATTATCCTTGAAAGTGTTCAAGATAATTTCATTATTGATATTATATATCCGAGAATTAAGAAATGGATAATTAAATGTGATTTAGTTATCATAAATAATATGAATTTGATTCATACCATAAGGAGCACTATCATAGATAATTAAATGTGATTTTATTATCAATGATGTAAATAATGTGAATGTTATTCATATTATTTGATCACATGAGAACAGTGATCCAAGATAATTAAATGTGATTTTTATTATCATGGAATGAATAATGTGGACAACACTATCCATATTAATCATATATATTATAAATGTGATTTATAATATATAAGTGACAACTATTTGTAATTTCATTTGTTAATTAAATGTTGATGTGAATTAGATTCACATTTGACATTAAAATTGAAAATAATTTACATTTTATTTTGGGTTGTGAATGTGATTCACAAATTTCCAATGGCAAGATTGCAATAACCTCAAAATAACTGTGAATTATTTTGTAGAATTATTTACAACAAGCATTGTTGTAAAATCATGGAGATTTCTAAGGAATAATGCAATCTCACAAGATTGCATGAGATTTCATGGAGATTCAATCATTCCATGTTGGAAAGGTAGACGACCACCAATTCCTATATGGAAAGGGTGGTCGTCCACTCTATATGGATGGATAAGATCTCCATCTTGAAATCTCCATGTATGATTGATTTAATTTAGGATTGAATTATATTGATTTATCAAATATATTTAATCTAAATTAAATTAATTGTTGTTGTGTTTTTACAACAAGATCTTGACCATTGAAAGAAGCACAAATCTATCTCATCCATTGATATTGTGTAGTCCATGGATTATGATCCATGGACTCCCAACCCTATATAAGGAGAGGCACCCCTTGCTCTTCTATGCTTAAGAAGTTTGCGACAACTCTCTCTCTCTTTCTCTCTACACACCCTCTATCTCTCTTATATGGCCGTCCACCATGGAAGCCATAGAGAGAGTCTCCATTGCCGCACCGTCCTCATTATATTTCCTGATCGTTTGCTCGTAGATCTCCATCTCCTTAGACGTTCCTTGCTCGTGAGGAAGATGTCGGATCTCATGTTACGACATCAGGAGATTCGTTCCATGGATCATCGACATGGATTGCGAGAAGCACACGTCTCATCCACGAGCTCACAAGCGTCTCCTCCGTCAGATCGAACTTGAGACATGAGGTATCTTCATTTAAAGACTTGATCGCAACCATTCTTCAAGAGGTAAACCTAATACTTGTATGTGGTTTAGATGAAACGATCCGAGAAGTGTTCTTATATCATGTAGTTTCGTCGCATGAAAATTTTTAATTTCCGCTGCCTCGAGAAACTAGTGCGAGTAGTCGCTCCCGATCGCATACGATGCGATCCTCACACTTCTGTGATGCACTTAAGGATCTCTCCATATCCTTCAGAGACTATACCAACACTTACATATCCCTAGTATCAGTGCTCGCATCTAATGTGAATGTTGTAACTTATGCAACCAGTACTCAATATTGTCAGTTATAGTGGCCTTGAAACTACAACTTAATAATTATTATAATCGGTATTTCTATAATCCTTATCAGAATACCCTTATTCTCAGAGATCTCTATCTCTTAAGTTATCTGAAGTTAAGACCTTTTAGATCACTATCTATAAAGTCTTAAATTCTTGAAGATAAGACTTAGAGATCACTATCTCAAAAGTCTTGTTATCTTTCAAGATTTGTTATTTCTGAAATCATGTTTTTTTATTTTCTTACCGGATTAGTAACAGTTTACTACCCCTATTGCATGGCAGACATCTGGCTTTTGTACACATCTAGCATACACTTGGCTTCTCGTAATTGATGTACAAGGGCAAGCAGTTCTACCATTCACTTCCTCAACTACTTGAGGTGCTACCCCTAAAACATGTGTAAATACTTGAACTTGGCATCTCTTGGATCCTATATAATAAGACCCGTCTCGTCAAGAGGAAACCAACTGAATTTATTTCATATGAATCGAACTTCGTTTAGAATTGTTATGATTTTCAGAAGAAAGAGAAGTAAAAAGGTTTACGATTCGTTAACCCATAATGACAATCATTAATATAAATTAAACATGATTAAAGAAACTAATAACCATTAGCAAACATTAATCAATAGTTCGCAAAAGATAAGCCAATGTCATGAAAGTTAAATCATGATTAGTGAAAGTTAATCACGATTAGCATCAATTAAGCATCACTAGTGTATCTAGAATCCTCTGAAATGTTCTAACTTAAGTCCGATGTTTTGGATAAGTTTTGGCCAAAACCATGGGCCGCTAATCACGGTTAAGGGATAAACCATGGTTTACTAATCATGGTTAGCAGTTTTCTGGAGCCTATAAATACCTCCCTACCCATTCATTCTTTATGATCTCCACTACCTCCACCACCCTAAGGGTTAGGGTTAAGAGGTCGGGAGGAGGAGTGGGAGGTGGGGAAAGAGCGCTAGCGAAGAGCTGCTGAGAGAAAGAGGAGGAGAAAGGTATGATCCTCTCTTAGTTTGCTTCGTAAGCTAGGATTTCAATTCATATTTATTTTTGATTCATTTTCTATTGTGGTTCAAGGAGAAATTTGTGTAACACCCTACTCAGGTGCGGGCGGCTATGCACATCAGTGAACGATGTGATTCGTCACACATTCACTCACCCAAGACTTCTGTTGTCTACCGATTCTCCATCGCTTATGTTTCTATTCTTTCAATTCTGCATTTATAGTTATTTTGATGGAGAAATCTGTGTAATATCCTACTTAGGTGCGGGCGGGTATGCACGTCAGTGAACCCTATGATTCTTCACACATCCACTCACCTAAGATGCGTGGTGTCTACCGATTCTTCATTTCTTGCTATTTGAGTATATTCTTTCATTTTCATTATTATTTTCATCTCGATGATTTTATAAAGGAAACTCTTTCCATTTTTCTTTTAAAATATGTCTCGATATAAGGGGTAACTCTACCGAAAGTTTTATAGAAATATGTCCCGACATAAGGGCAAACAATGCCAAACTTTTTATGGAAATATGTCCTGATATAAAGGGAAACTCCCCCAAAATATTTATAAAAATATGTCCCCATACAAGGGGAAACATTGTCTAAATTTTACTAGAAATATCACCCTATATAAGCGGAAGTTCTGCCAAAGTTTTAAGAGAAAATATGTTCTTCGTGTTCATTGTTCGTTCTTTGCATTCTTCGTGTTCTTCATTCTTTCTTGATGTTCTTCGTTCATTCTTCGTGTTTTTGGAACGTTCTTAGTATTTTCGATACAAAAATGAAATTCGATCATTTCAAGAGCTATAAATCATTCTTTTTGAAAAAGAATCACGAAAAAGCACTATATACATGCGAGACAACTCGACTAGGTAGCGATTTTGCTGTTGGGTTTTCATATGAGACCGTTGAAATTTATGATTTTATGTTCCTTGCTATCAAGAATCCTAATTTTGGCTATTTTTGAGATAGTATGAAAAGTTGCTTTGTGATTCCCACTAAAATAAGGTTTAAGGATCGAATTGATGAAGTGGCTTGTAAAGTTAGGGTTTAGGAGTTAAAATAATCATAAATACAAGTATATATGCATATGAATAATATGTATGTAAGTCTATACTAAGTGTTGATGATTATGCAAATCGATGACTTACGAAAGAATTACAACATGGGAATTGATGTAGTTTGAGTTGGATCCTGAAAATGACTGTGTATAACATTAAGGATGACTTGGAGTAGAACTACAGATCGGGCATGCAACCTGTAGGTCTGTCAGAATAAACCCATACTGGTGTTTCCCTACCTAGGTGTTATACGGTTGCCAAGTTATGATAAGTGTGCACGAAATGAATGATTTGCAATGCGTGGTACCGAGAGCCAATACATTCAGGTTGAACGACGAAAGATGTGGTCGTGCCATATGGGGGCACGTGTGGTTCAAAAGCGGATGGGTCACAATAACATGTATTTAAAGCCGCTAGGCTTTGTGGTTAAAGTTTAGCATGAGGTTTTAGATAACTATGTCCTCGAGAATGATATGATCCTTTATTTTCTAGGCTGAGGGTTTGAGACCCTGAGTAATAAAAGAAAAGAAAATTGTCAGGGTAGTATTGGAGGACTGGCTGAGGCGATGTGCGGCAGCATAAGCTCATCAGATCAACACAATCTCCAATCCCGAAGTGTCCGCAACTTTGGAGTCCAAGAATGGCGGGGTTCCGCTGTACTAATCCCTGACATGAAATAGAAAGGAATAAGACTTAAATTAATGAGAAGGAATGAAACTTTTTGTGATAACAACTATTTGAAAAATTACACAATTTGTTTGCTTTTCTCTTCTTTGTTACTTAGCATTCGCTAATTGTTATCCTATGATTTATGGAAAATCCAATAGGTGTCAGTGAGCCATCACAAGGACCTTAGCAGACATCCAACCATCCATAGTAGCTTTACTTTGTAACATAGTTAGTAATCTTTTTGTGTATTTTCTTTTCAAGTTGATGTACATGTAAATGGTTATAGTGGGACAATGTATTATGCGAACTTTATTTTGTGAATGGAAAAGTGTTAAAATACTTTCTTCTGTGTATTTTTATTTGCTATATGTTTTTTAATGTTAATTGTGATTGTTGAATAAATTATTGTTGAGTAACCAGATCCAGATATGGGAGGATCCTACAGCCTGGGATCAGGGTTGTAACAACTGGTCAGTAACATATCTTAAGGAAAAGAAGCCTTTCTTGGAATTTTCCCAAAAACAAATCATGTCCAAGGTGTACAACTAATGTGAAGGTCCCAATACCTCCTCTCTTTGCTTCTGAACAACTTTAGGATTAAGATCTAAGAGGTATCCTTGAGATCATATCTCAAGTTATGGAACAAATAGATTATAAAACACTTATTACTATCCTTATATCATTCCAAATGATTAGGATATCATATACATTTAGCATGATGAGCACGATGGCACTCCCACTAAAATTCACATGGCTCATCAAAATTCTATCTGAAATCATAACATCTATAATTTCATCAAATCTTATGTTCCAATTACAAGAAGCTTAGTTGAGTCCGTACATGGAGTTATTGAGCTTGCACACCTTGCTTTCCTCAACATGAAGCCCCGGGGCTACCTCATATGAATATCCTCATAGAGGTATTCATAGAGGAATGCAATATTGACTTCTATCTTAAAGAAGTCAAGGTCAAGTCGTGTAGCTATAGTTAGCAATTAACTGATGGGTTTAAACAAGGTCAATAAAGAGCAAGTCTCACTACAAAGCGATATCTTCTCTTGGGTATGTATCTTGTATATACGAGTCGTGCTTTGAAGGTCTCTACATTCTCATCAGGTTCCCTATTTCTCTTGAAGATCCATTTACACCTTAACGGGTCTTACCAAAATAGGTGGATCCTCAAGGGTCCACATATAACATTTGTATATGAAGTCTACATTAGACTTTATTGCCAACATCCATCTTTTCATGTCATGATTTTTAGAGGCTTCATCACATGGAGTTAGATCACTGTCATACATAACTGACACATGGAATACATCCTCAAACTTATTTGAAGAGGTATTAGTGTTTCATCTTTAAATTATCCTTTTAGTTTTCGATTTCAGGAGCCTCGTAATATTCTCAAGTTTAAATGAGTTCATTTAATTTATTTTCATCTTGATTCTCAGGACTCTCATCCTTTAAGAATCACATTCTCAGAGATGAGATCATTTAAGAATCTCTAGGTCATAAAGTTGGTATCCAATACCATCCTTTATTTTCCTAATGAAGTAGCACTCTCCAGTGCTCGATTCCAGCTTACTTGCATGGAACCTTATTAAGGATATATATTATAGTTTCTACTACATATATACTTGAAAACTAAGAGGTAATTATGGTAATATTTATCATTGACGAAATCATGTCACACATGATAGATTGTATCTCCCTACAACTCCATTGAGTTAGGTGTATCAGGAGGAGTGAGATAGGAATGATATTCCTTTGTCCATAAGGTATTTCATGAATTCATCCCATAGGTATTGACTACCTAGATTAGATTAAACTCATTTTCATCTTCCATCAAACTTTGGTTTTAAACCAAAATTGTGAAATCTTTGAACATTTCAATGTTTTCTAAGGTGAAGGGAAGAAATCTTATATGTCAAAATCATTGAATAATATCACATATAATCACTGTTTATTATGATATAGATGATCCACATACATCGGTATGTATGGGATATTAAATACCTTGACATCTTACACCGTTCCCAGAGAAGGGTGCACTAGACAATTTTACTTTGAATACAATATTCAAAAGTATGTAACTTTTGAAATTTTAACATTCTAAAGGTTCATCTCTTACTAGTCTTTTGATCAAATCAAGAGACAAATGTCCAAGGCTTGATGCTAGATCACTATCAAATGATCTTCATCCTCCTATTGATCTTATAAGGCTTAGCTTTCAGTATTAGAAATCTTAATGTTCATTAATTTTCTTATTTAGTAGAGTCCAATAGATATTAGATTACTATCTGAAATATATCCATCGTAACTCTCTATGATAGGTCTACTCCAGAATTCATGTTTATTTACAACATTTAGAAATAAACAATGAGTGTATTCTAATATCTAGGTCATAGAGACATTCTCTAAGACGAAGGACTCTCCCACTGAAATTAAGACATCTATCTATCCAATAGAGATTGTTGCAACAATTGCATCAATATCCATGTGGATGACTATTAAACCTTAAGATCAAAAATTATAGTCTTCTAATAGATATGTAACCAATGTGCAAGTGTTATTAGAAGATTGAGATACAATTATTAGACTTTGATATTATCAAATGAGAAAGTCAATATCAATGATTATATGTAGATATAGATTATTATGATGCACTATCTGAGTCCTTCTATAAGGATCCTAGATAGACTAGATAGTCACACTATCAATACATCAGCTTATTGCAGTATTGACATTCATCCAACTCTATGTATGGAAACCATAGAAGTATAGTCAATCTTTGACTTTACTTCTAATTTGGGTCCAACCATTGCTTCCATTGCACTCCTTTCATCTATAAACAATAATTGTTACAAAGGATCTCTTATGTTTAATTCAAAAGATTTCAATATAAGAGTATTTCAACATTTATACATGCCTTATTTAATTCATATAAATATTATAAAGCTTCATGAATGACTTGAGTATAGACAGTAGAATGATGACACTCATCATATCTACATACATCTTAATTAAGGACTTTGGTTCAGGTGGGTACTCAAACATTTTTTAACACATTATCTCTTACAGAGCCACCAATCTGCATAATGCAGTGATCCATATCATCCGTGACTAAATGTCAAGAGCGCATATGTTTTCCAAAACATCTTCTTATATTTTTATAAGGATTATTTGACAATTACGATAATCATTGACATGTCACTTCCAAAGTATATTCATTGAGATATCAGGACTGTAGAGACATACAAACCCTAGGTTGTTGTCCTATTGTCCATTTAATTGCCATTCCCCATTGTCTTGAGGAAACTTGAACATAGCAACCACATACATTATGTGTCCAACTATAAGTACAATATCTTGATCATGGATCCAATCCATGTTATTATATTGATTATTATTGAGTATAGTATTGAGTGGGTTTAATGAAGATTATCCGAAATAAGAACTTTGCATATATATATTACATTGATTTAGGAAATTTTATATCAAAGTTGTCTTGCGTTGTCAACACTGAATGTTCATTTCATTCATCACTTTCTATGCAAGAGATATACTTAGAACTCTAGCAAGATCTGGGATCTCCTCTTTATCTTTGTTACGTCTACTAATATGAGAACCTATAACTCCGATAAAAAGAAGCGGGAACACATTCTGCCTTGCAAGTCCAGCTTGCATTTCCCAAGTCGGTCTTTAACACTCGGGCTCATTACCCCTAAGGTTATATTGACTCGTCATTAATTGACCAACCATCAATACGATTAGAACTCGCTATATGCAATCTAATATCGCCCCAATAATTAAGGACATGATATTGGCATCACTACATATACAGATTTACTCTTTCGAGAAGTAAATAGCTTGATCCAAATGGCTTGTATGCAGGAGCTATCACTTTGGACAAGCGTCTCCTACATACAATACCTAACGACGGAACCCTTCGCCTTGACAGGAGACCATGGATGTCACTTATGCGATCATCCATATCATGTTCAAATTTAATTAATCATCATGAATAACATTCATATAATTACCTCTTCCACGGGAAATATACATCTATCATAATAGAGTGTATTAAATTGGACATAATTCATTTAATCTCATTAAATCAATTATCAATCAAATTTAATCATCAAACTTGATTGTCACTTGAAATAATGGTATTATCTCAGAGTACATATTATTCGAGTTAATAATTAGAAAATACATCATGATCTCTCAAGCATTATCCGTTCCCTACCTATTTTCATGGCCAGTACCGACGTGAGTGGGACAGACCGCACACGGTGCAACTTGCTACCCCAACGATCCCCGACTAGACACCATATCCACCTTAGGAAAAAATAATGCCAAGTCAATCACTTTGTACTTGATATGATCATAGATTATTCAAGCAAAATTATACCATATAGTAATAATCAAAACCATTTTGATTATAAGGAAATTTGCTAGACAAATTCCAAAACCTATTCAAGTAGCAAGTTTGATGAAAGTGTAATAAGTAACCAATTGGTGATCTAGATCTAATCTAATCATTCATTTGTTGAGGTAATGTCATTTAAGGGAACAATTATTGTCATTTATTTCCCAAATATTATGTAAAATTATTCCAAGAAATTAACCATTAATTTCACAAGATTCTTAAATGACAATCACAAGGTTCATGGTTGAGTATGTAATTTTCGGCAGTGACCCCTGCTCGCTAAAATTAACATATCTCATTCATTTTAAATCCAAAATTATTCAAAATTCATTTCCAAAGTTTGCTAATCTGATTTAAAATAGAACCCAAGTTATAAACACACATTTTTAGATATTTTAACATCGTAATTAACTATTTAGTTATGTTATTATTCGCCATCCCTGAAATAGTGGACCTTTGGTTATCAAAGAGATCATATATTGAGTTATCGGATTCCAAATCACGCAAACTCAAATCCCACGGTTTCCTTATTTAATGGGAAATATTATCCAATGACAGTTTTGTTTTTAAACATCTTAAATAGGTCCGAAATTTATCACAAACGAGGGCAGCGAAGATTGAAATGCGATAAAATTTTCACAATCCCTTATTAACCCAAGTCTTCTTCGGTTTATGGATCGTATCCAAAACCTTTGACCTAAGGATCTGATACCACATGAAGGATATGGGTAAATCTTTAATCGCACCACAGAATCGTGAGGATCACATTGAATGGGATCGGGAGCGACTAGTCACACTAGTTGCTCCGGGCAACGGAATTTTAAAAATTATAAATCGACGAAACCACATGATCCAAAAACTCTTCTAGGATAGTTTCATCTAAACCACGAATAGGTAATGGGGTTACCTCTTCAAGTGTAGTTGCTATCGAGTCTCTAAACAAAGAGACCTCTTGTCTTAAGTGTGATCCAATGAAGGAGACACTTGCGAGCATGTTGATGAGAAGCGTGCTCCTCACAGTCCATGTTAATGATCCAAGCGACGGATATCCTGATCTCGTCACACGAGATCCAACATCTTCTTCACGAGCGAGACACACTGAAGGAGATGGAGATCCACAAGTTGATGATCCAGCAGCATAACGACGATGCTGCGACGATGGAAACTCTCACAATGGCTCCATGGTGAAAGTCCATTATGAGAGAAAGCGAGAGGACCTTTGGCATGTAGAGAGAGAGAGAGTTTGTCGATTATTGTAACTTGAAGATCAATGGGTGCCTCTTCCTATATAGGGTTTTGGGAGTCCATGGATCCCAATCCATGGACATCACACAATCAATGGGTGATTTTTATTTGTGTTTCTTTCAATGACTGTAATCTTGTAATAAAAACACAACAATTAATTTAATTTAGATTAATTTGTATCGATAAATCAGTATAATTTAATTTCAAAGCAAATCAATTGGCTAGTCTTGGAGATAATGAGGAGACTAACCACATTCCCTAAAAAGGGGGGACGACCACCATCATCTCAGGAGATCCCATTATCTCATGACATCTCATTATCTCATGAGATCTCATTATCTCATGATATCTACAAGATTTACAACAACAATTGTTGTAAATTATTTCAAAAATAATTCATAATCACCTTGTAAAATTTGAAATCATACCATTGAAAAAATGTGAGTCACATTAACATCCCAAAATAAAATGTAAATTATATTTTAAATTAATCATCCAATGTGAATCCAATTCACATCAATAATTAATTAAAAAATATAAATCACAATATGCTCTCTCTAATATATTATAAATCACATTTATAACATATATGATTAATATGGATGGTGCTATCCACAGTATTCATATCCATGATAATTAAATCGTATTTAATCATCTTGGATATCAATTCTCATGTGCCAAAATAATATGAATCACATTCATATTATTCACATCTTTGATAATTAAATCACATTTAATTATCAATTTTGTCAATGCTCGGATACACATATCAACAATGAAATTATCCATGAACTCATTCGAGGATAATGTACTTTCTCTGCGGATACTTGTTGATAAGGTTAGGGTGATTGTATTATTCCATGTATAGTGACTTGGATATTGAGATCACACCTCAATTCCAGATCTCGGGCCTCCCACAGATGCTTGATTAAATCAAGAATGCAAATACTGGTTATGATAATTGTTAAGCTGTAGTGTCAAGGACACTATAACTAACAAGATTGAGTATTAGTTGCATAAGATGCAACATTCGCATTGGATGCGAGCACTGTTACTGGGGATATGCAAGTACCGTAAAAGGACTTGGCGTAGTCTCGCGGGAACAGAGTGACTGATCAGCTTACCTAGCTATTTTCTAAATAGCCTATGATTGTCACATGAGTGTGAGTTTAAATGATTAGCCCATTAATGGCTCTTTGGGCTAGTGGGAGATTGTTGGAAATGCGAGCCCACGGCGAGCCATTATGCAATAAATGTTATTGCACATATCATTCCCTGATCTGAAATGAAGAATGAATAATTTGTATGATAGGTCCCTTAGTACAATTAGGGTTATGTACCATGGCCATCTTAATAATCATACAGTTGTTGATTCAACTATTGAATCATAGAGGCTGGTGCTTGGATATATATCTAAAGAGTTAGATTGAGGACTCATCAAGCACCGTCAAATGATTATTAAGAGATGATCTCCAGCCTGAGTAGGAGATGGCAATCCTATCTCTGAAGGCTAATATCTGACCAACCTCTTGATGCAGGTCCTCTGCATAGGAATAGAGATTCGGAGGTGTCAGATTAGTTAGGTCAAAGAGTTGACTTAACGAGATCGAGATAACCAAAGTCCTATATCATATGCTGTCATGATATAGGCACGCATCCTTTGACCGGAGACAGATGTGTTACTATATGTCTAAGTGTGTACATTTGGCAGACCAATAGGTTGATGACCTAATCAAGGTCTATACACCGGCGCGCTGGTGTGCATATAAGGGCATATGAGTAATACGATCTCTCAAAGGGATCATACAGGTTCAGTTACTGAACCGGAAGACATGAGCTCACTCATGAGATATTGGGAAGAATCAAATTCCATGCGCATGGTCGTCTCGCTTTGGAAGCTTGACTGAATTTGTAGGTTTGATATATACTTTTAGTATATGATCAAGACCTAGGTATGATATACGCTTTTGGAAAGTGTATGATCGATACCAACTCCCAATGATCGAATGAGAAACTTACTGATAAAACAATGAAGTAGACAGTATAAAGTTGATCCGATACTTCGGGTTTAGTCTGAGTCTTCCAGTATGCAGGATGTACAGGTATTGGGAATACCTGAGGGTGATTTGATCATAAACGATTGTATAACCATGACGCTTGCATTCCTAGGGAGTGATGAAACGGGTCTGGATTTTAGTGACTCCTCTCAGTAGAGAAGTGATCTGATCTTGGTCCAAGTGTTGGACATTGATCTGAATATGATTCAGATACAATGAGAAGATTAGATTTACGGTCTTGATTTAATCAAGCATCTATGGGAGGCCCGCGATCTGGATTTGAGATATGATCTCAATATCCATGTCACTATACGTGGAACAATACAATCGCCCTGTCCTTATCTCCAAGTATCTGCGGAGAGATTGCATTATTCTTGAAGGGTTCAGGAATAATTCCATGAGATCTAAGCAATGAAGAGATCATGATTAAATGTGATTTAATCATCTTAATGTATGAAGAAATTATCCAATATAATTAAATGTGATTTAATTATCATGGATAAGAATAATGTGGATAGAAATATCCAATTATTCATAATATATTATAAATGTGATTTATAATGTATTAGAGAGAGCTAATTATAATTTATATGTGTTGATTAATTATTATGTGTATTGGATACACATTGTGTAATTAATTAACAATATGAATTATATGTTGTTTTGGGTTGTGAATATGATTCACAATTTTTTCCATGGCAAGAATGTAATATTCTCAAAGATAATTGTGAATTATTTTTTTGAAGAATAAAACCCAATAAATTTGTTGCAAATAAATAAGAGAGATTCCAAGGAGATATGCAATCTCATGGATTTCCATGAGATTGCAATCTCCATGCAATATCAAGGGGCGGCACAACATTCCTATAAGGAATGTGTGGCCGTCCACTTGGAAGGTACATGGAGATGAAATCTCCATGTATCTTCTATCCATATTTGTTGGGTTGATTTAGGAATAAATTATATTTGATTTTGTCAAATATATTTTAACCTAAATTTGTTGCTTTTGACAACAACAATCTTGGCCATTGGATTGACACAAATCAATCTCACCCATTGATTTTATGTGTCCCATGGATTGAGATCCATGGATCCCAAAACCCTATAAATAGAGAGGCATACTATGCTCTCTAATAACTTGCAATATTGGAGCTCTCTCTCCCTCATTTCTTCATACACTCCAGCCCTCTCTCCCTCTCTTGTTGGTGGCCGACCACCAAACCCTAGAGGAGAGAACCGTCGTCGCCTTCGCCACCGCGTCGCCGCTTCGACGTTCTTCGGTTCTCTGTCTTCTTGGAGAATTCCTCTCACGAAGGAGACGTTAGATCTCGTGTGACGAGATCAGGAGCAACCACGCTTGGATCATCTTCTTGGATTGCGAGGACAACGCGGTTCAGCCCCGCGCTCGCAAGCGGTCTCGCCGACGATCGGACTTGAGACAGGAGGTCTCTTTCTTTAGAGACATGATCAACCACGCTTCAAGAGGTATTGCATTATACTTGTTGTGGTTATAGATGAAACGATCTGAGAATGGTTCTCGGATCATGTGGTTTCATCGAATAAAAATTTTAAATTCTGCTGCACCGAACAACTAGTACGACTAGTCGTTCATCGTATTCGATACGACAATCACGCTTCCATGATGCGCTTGAGGATAATTCTATATCCTTCAAGTGGTATCAGAGCCAGGATGACAGTTTCGAATATGATTCGAAAAACCGAGGACGACTTGGGTTCGTTAAGGTTGCGAAAGTTTTTATCGCATTTGATTTCGCAGATCTGTTTAGTAAATAAATTCGGCACTGTTTAAATTATTTAAACACGAATTTAATACTTGGATTTTGTTCCCCATTAAATAAGGAAACCATAGGATCTGAGTTTACGTAAATCGAATTTCGTATGCTCTAGATATGGTTGTTTTAATGAACATGTATACACTGTTGCGGGAACTGTAGATCTGAACGTGATTAAAATGTTAATTACTGTCTAAACTTGCCTCGAAATGCGTGTAACATCACTTGGGTTCTGTCCTAAATCAAATTAGCAATCTATGAAAATTGATTTTGTCTAATTTGGATTTAATATGATTGAGATTTGCTAATTTTAGTAAGTAGGGGTCACTGCTGAAATTACAGTCCTAATCAAGAACCAAGTGATTGTCAATTAGTGAAATTAATTGTTATTTTCGTGAAATAATCATGAAAAATATTTGTGAAATATTTGAAGATGATTATTTACATAATTGACTTGGCCTCAAACAATTAATTGATTAGATTTGATCTAAATCTTAATTGGAAACACATTCATCAAACTTAATGTTTGATTGGTGATTGTCATTTAATCATTTACTGAAATTAAATTGTTTAATTTCCTAGAATAATTGTGCATAAATATTTGTGAAATATTTGATGATAATTATTCCCTTAAATGACATTGTCTTAACCAATAATTGATTAAGATGTGATCTAAATCATAATTGGAAACCACAATCTTTCAAACTTGATGCTTGAATAGGATTTGGGAATTTGTCTAGCAAATTTCCTTATAATCAAAAATGTTTTGATTATTACTATATGGTACAATTTCAGTTGAAGAACCGATGATCATCTCAAGTACAAATTAATCAATTTGGCATTATCCTTTCCCGAGGCGGAAATGGTGCCTAGTCGGAGAGCATTGGGGTTGCGGGTTGCAACGTATGTGGTCCGTCCCACTCTCGTCGGTACTGGCCATGACAGCGGATAGGGCCGGGATAATGTCCGAGGGATTAAGATATATTTTTCTAATTATTAAAATTCGAATAAATACGTATTTTGAGATATTACCATATATATTCAAGTAAAATAATCAAGTTTGATTGATTGAATTGGATTGATAATTAATTTAATATGATTAAATTGATTATGTCCAATTGAAATACTCTAATATGATTAGAGCTAATAATTCCCTTGGAAGAATTAATTATGTGAATGTGATTCACAATAATTAATTAGAATTTGAATATGATATGGAGGATCACATAAGTGACATCCATGGTCTCCCGTCAAGGCGAAGGGTTCCGTCGCCAGGGATTGCATGTGGGAGACGCCTGTCCGAAGTGACAGCTCCTGTATGCAAGCGCATCTGGATCGGGCTCTTCGCTTCTCGAAAGAGTAAGGACGTATGCGTAGTGACCCTAATATCGGGTCCTCATATTATTGGGGCGATATTGGATTGCACATAGCGAGTTGTATTCCTGTTGACGGTTGGTTCAATTAATGACGGGTCAACATCGCCTTAGGGGTGATGGGCCCGGGTGTTAAAGACCGAATTGGGAGATGCAAGTTGGACTTGCAAGGCGGAATGTGTTCCCGCTTCTTTTTATCCGAGTTGTAGGTTCTCATATTATTGGGATGCAACAAAGATAAGGAAGGAGATCCCAGATATTGCTTGAAATATAATGGTAAGTATATCTCTTACATTGAAAGTGATTAAGGGAATGAACTTTCAATGTTGACATGGCAAGACAACTTTGATATAAAAATTCCTAAATCAAAGTAAAATATGCATATATAAATACATACATCTATGGAAATTTCTTATTTCAGATAATCCTTCATTAAAACCCACTCAATGAAATACTCAATAGTAACCAGTGAAATATCTTGGATTGGACTCATGATCCAGATATTGTACTTGCAATTGAACACATAATGTATGTGGTTGCAATGTGCAAGTTTCCTCATAATATTGAGGAATGACAACTAAATAGATAATAGGACTACAACCCTAGGGTTTGTATGTCTCTATAGTCTTGGTATCATCAAATGTACTTTGGAAGTGACATGTTGATGATGATCATAATTGTCATATAATCCTTATAAAATCAATGAATATTTTCTGGCATACATATGTGCTCTTGACATTTAATCATGGATGACATGGTTCTCTGCATCATGTAGAATGGTAGCTCTATAAAGAGATGATGTATTCAAATTGTTTGAGTACCTACCTGAACCTATGTTTTAAGAGTTTAGATGGATATAGATGATGAATGTCATTATTCTACTATCTATACTCTAGTCATTCATGAAGCTTCATAATATTCATATTATATGAATTTAATGAAGCATGTATAAATGTTGAAAAACTCTTACTTTGAATTCTTTAGAATTTAAAATAAGAGATCCTCTGTCTTGAGCAATCGTTGCTTATAGATGAAGGGAGCGCAATGGAAGCATGGGTTGGACCCAAGAAAGAAGGAAAGTTAAAGAGTTGACTGGACTTCTATGACTTCCATATGACATCTAAAGTGTTGGATGAATGCCAATACTGCAATAAGTTGATGTGTTGATAGTATAACTATCAAGTATGTCTAGAATCCTTAGAAAAGGACTCGGATGGAGCATCAGAATAATCTACATAAATCATTGATATTGACTTACTTATTGAATAAGATAAAGTCGAATAATTGTATCTCAATCTTCTGATGACATTTGCAATGGGTTGCATATGTTTTAGAAGACTGGAATTTGATCTTAAAGATTTATAGTTATCCACGTGAATATTGATGCAATTGTTGCAACAATCTCTGTTGGATTAATAGACTTGTTTATTTCAGTGGGAGAGCCCTTAGTCTTAGAGAATGTCTCTGTGACCTAGATATTAGAATACACGCATTGTTTATTTCTAAATGTTGGAAATAAACATGAATTCTGAGGTAGAACTATCATAAAGAATTATGATGGAGATATTTCAGATAGTAATCTAAAATCTGGTGGACTCCACTAAATTAGAAAAATTAATGAATGGTTCATTAATATTTCTAAATACTGAAATTAAAACCTTTATAAGATCAATAGGAGGATGAAGATCATTTGACAATGATCTAGCATCGAGCCTTGGACATTTGTCTATCGATTTGATCAATAGACTAGTAAGAGATGAAACTTTAGAATGTCTAAAATTTCAAAACTTACATACTTATGAATATTGTATTCAAAGTAAAATTGTCCAATACACCCTTCTTCGGGAATGGTGTAAGATCCCAAGGTATTCAGGATCTCATACATATTGATGTATGTGGATTATCTATATCATAATGAACATTGTGGATATGTGATATCTATTGATGATTATGTATGATATAAGATTTCTTCTCTTCACCTAAGAAACCTTTGAAATGTTCAAAGATTTCATAATTTTGGTTTAAAACCAAAGTTTGAAGGAAGATAAAATGAATTTGATCTAATCTAGGTAGCATGTACCTGTTAGATGAATTCAAAGAATACCTTATGGAGATATGAATATCATTTCTATCTCAATCCTCCTAACACACCCTAACTCAAAAGAGTTATAGGGAGATACAATTGGATCATGTGTGACATGATCTTATCAATGATGAATTTTTAGCATAATTATCCCTTAGTTTCCAGGTATATATGTGTAGTAGAGACTACATTATATATCCTTAATAAAATTCCTTGCAAGTAAGCTGGAATTAAGCACTAGAAAGTGCTACTTCATTAGGAAAATAAAGGATGGTATTGGATACCTACTTTATGACCTTGAGATTCTTAAAATATCTCATCTCCGAGAATGTGATTCTTAGAGGTTGAGACTCTTGAGAATCAAGATGAAAATGAAGTATATGAACTCATTTAATCTTGAGAAGATAATGAGACTCATGAAATTGGAAACTAAAAGGACAATTAAAGATGAAACACTAATACCTCTTCAAATGAGTTTGAGGATGGATTCCATGTGTTAGAGAAATCTGACAATGATCGAACTTCATGTGATGAAGCTTCTGAAGATCATAGCATGGATAGATGGATAACAATAAAAGTCTAATGTAGACTTCATATACAAGTGTTGTATATGGACCCTCGAGGATCCACCTATATGGGTAAGACCTGTAAAGGTGTAAATGGATCTTCAAGAGACAAGGAACCTGATGGGAAGGTAGAGATCTTCAAAGCACGGTTCGTAGCCATAAGCTACACACTGGAAGAGAAGACATTGCTTGCAATGAGACTTGCTCTTCGGTGACCATGCTTAAAACCGTCAGAATATTGATAACCTTAGCTACATAAATTGACTATTGCATCTTCAAAATGTAAGTCAATATTGCATTCCTCTACGAATACCTCTTTGAGGATATTCACATGAAGTAGCCCCAGGGCTTCATGGTTGAGGAAAGCAAGATGTGCAAGCTAAGGAATCCATCTAAGGACCCAAATAAGCTTCTTGAAGTTGGACCATAAGATTTGATGAAATTATAAGTGTTATGATTTCAGATAGAATCTTGATGAGCCCTGTGAAGCTTAGTGGGAGTGCCTTTGTGTTCATCATGCTAAATGTAGATGATATCCTAATCATTTAAAAATGATATAAGGATAATAATTAGTGTTTTATAATCTGGTTGTTCCATAACTTGAAATATGATTTCATAGATGCCTCTCAGATCTTAGTTCTGAAGTTGTTCAGAAGCAAAGAGAAGAGGATAATGGGACTGTCACATTTGTAGTACACCTTGGACATATTCTATTCATAAGAAATTCCAAGAAAGGCTTCCATCCCTTAAGATATGGTACTGACCTATCTAAAGGGATAGCACCTCAAAGAGTTGAGGCAGTGAATGCTAGAACTACTTGCCCTTGGGCATCAGTTCTGAAAAGTCGGGTGTGTGCTAGATGTGTACAAAAGCCAGATGGCTGCCATGCAGTGGGAGTAGTAAACTGTTACTAATCCTACTATGTAAATAAAACACTTGGTTGCAGTAATGACAAAATCTTCATAGATGACAAGATTTTTGAGATAGTGATCTCAAAGTCTTATCTTCAAAAACATAAGACTTTATAGATAGAGATCTAAAAGGTCTTAACTGTGGATACCTTGAGAGATAGTGATCTCCAAAAAATAAGGATATTCTTATAAGGATTATGGAAATACTGGTTATGATAATTGTTAAGCTGTAGTGTCAAGGACACTATAACTAACAAGATTGAGTATTAGTTGCATAAGATGCAACATTCGCATTGGATGCGAGCACTGTTACTGGGGATATGCAAGTACCGTAAAAGGACTTGGCGTAGTCTCGCAGGAACAGAGTGACTGATCAGCTTACCTAGCTATTTTCTAAATAGCCTATGATTGTCACATGAGTGTGAGTTTAAATGATTAGCCCATTAATGGCTCTTTGGGCTAGTGGGAGATTGTTGGAAATGCGAGCCCACGGCGAGCCATTATGCAATAAATGTTATTGCACATATCATTCCCTGATCTGAAATGAAGAATGAATAATTTGTATGATAGGTCCCTTAGTACAATTAGGGTTATGTACCATGGCCATCTTAATAATCATACAGCTGTTGATTCAACTATTGAATCATAGAGGCTGGTGCTTGGATATATATCTAAAGAGTTAGATTGAGGACTCATCAAGCACCGTCAAATGATTATTAAGAGATGATCTCCAGCCTGAGTAGGAGATGGCAATCCTATCTCTGAAGGCTAATATCTGACCAACCTCTTGATGCAGGTCCTCTGCATAGGAATAGAGATTCGGAGGTGTCAGATTAGTTAGGTCAAAGAGTTGACTTAACGAGATCGAGATAACCAAAGTCCTATATCATATGCTGTCATGATATAGGCACGCATCCTTTGACCGGAGACAGATGTGTTACTATATGTCTGAGTGTGTACATTTGGCAGACCAATAGGTTGATGACCTAATCAAGGTCTATACACCGGCGCGCTGGTGTGCATATAAGGGCATATGAGTAATACGATCTCTCAAAGGGATCATACAGGTTCAGTTACTGAACCGGAAGACATGAGCTCACTCATGAGATATTGGGAAGAATCAAATTCCATGCGCATGGTCGTCTCGCTTTGGAAGCTTGAATGAATTTGTAGGTTTGATATATACTTTTAGTATATGATCAAGACCTAGGTATGATATACGCTTTTGGAAAGTGTATGATCGATACCAACTCCCAATGATCGAATGAGAAACTTACTGATAAAACCATGAAGTAGACAGTATAAAGTTGATCCGATACTTCGGGTTTAGTCTGAGTCTTCCAGTATGCAGGATGTACAGGTATTGGGAATACCTGAGGGTGATTTGATCATAAACGATTGTATAACCATGACGCTTGCATTCCTAGGGAGTGATGAAACGGGTCTGGATTTTAGTGACTCCTCTCAGTAGAGAAGTGATCTGATCTTGGTCCAAGTGTTGGACATTGATCTGAATATGATTCAGATACAATGAGAAGATTAGATTTACGGTCTTGATTTAATCAAGCATCTATGGGAGGCCCGCGATCTGGATTTGAGATATGATCTCAATATCCATGTCACTATACGTGGAACAATACAATCGCCCTGTCCTTATCTCCAAGTATCTGCGGAGAGATTGCATTATTCTTGAAGGGTTCAGGAATAATTCCATGAGATCTAAGCAATGAAGAGATCATGATTAAATGTGATTTAATCATCTTAATGTATGGAGAAATTATCCAATATAATTAAATGTGATTTAATTATCATGGATAAGAATAATGTGGATAGAAATATCCAATTATTCATAATATATTATAAATGTGATTTATAATGTATTAGAGAGAGCTAATTATAATTTATATGTGTTGATTAATTATTATGTGTATTGGATACACATTGTGTAATTAATTAACAATATGAATTATATGTTGTTTTGGGTTGTGAATATGATTCACAATTTTTTCCATGGCAAGAATGTAATATTCTCAAAGATAATTGTGAATTATTTTTTTGAAGAATAAAACCCAATAAATTTGTTGCAAATAAATAAGAGAGATTCCAAGGAGATATGCAATCTCATGGATTTCCATGAGATTGCAATCTCCATGCAATCTCAAGGGGCGGCACAACATTCCTATAAGGAATGTGTGGCCGTCCACTTGGAAGGTACATGGAGATGAAATCTCCATGTATCTTCTTTCCATATTTGTTGGGTTGATTTAGGAATAAATTATATTTGATTTTGTCAAATATATTTTAACCTAAATTTGTTGCTTTTGACAACAACAATCTTGGCCATTGGATTGACACAAATCAATCTCACCCATTGATTTTATGTGTCCCATGGATTGAGATCCATGGATCCCAAAACCCTATAAATAGAGAGGCATACTATGCTCTCTAATAACTTGCAATATTGGAGCTCTCTCTCCCTCATTTCTTCATACACGCCAGCCCTCTCTCCCTCTCTTGTTGGTGGCCGACCACCAAACCCTAGAGGAGAGAACCGCCGTCGCCTTCGCCACCGCGTCGCCGCTTCGACGTTCTTCGGTTCTCCGTCTTCTTGGAGAATTCCTCTCATGAAGGAGACATTAGATCTCGTGTGACGAGATCAGGAGCAACCACGCTTGGATCATCTTCTTGGATTGTGAGGACAACGCGGTTCATCCCCGCGCTCGCAAGCGGTCTCGCCGACGATCGGACTTGTGACAGGAGGTCTCTTTCTTTAGAGACTTGATCAACCACGCTTCAAGAGGTATTGCATTATACTTGTTGTGGTTATAGATGAAACGATCTGAGAATGGTTCTCGGATCATGTGGTTTCATCGAATAAAAATTTTAAATTCCGCTGCACCGAACAACTAGTACGACTAGTCGTTCATCGTATTCGATACGACGATCACGCTTCCGTGATGCGCTTGAGGATAATTCTATATCCTTCAATCACATCATCCTCAAGTATTCCTAATACTTGTACATCCCGCATACGGGAAGACACAGATTAAACCCAAAGTATTAGATCTCTTTTAGACTGTCTCCTTCAGGGTTTTATCATTAAATTTCTCATTCAATCATTGGGAGTTGATATCGATCATATACTTTCCAAAAGCATATATCATACCCAGGTGTTGATCATATAGTTTCGAAAATTGTATATAAAACCTACAACATCAGTCAAGCTTCCAAAGAGAGACAACTAGGCACGAAATTTGATTCTTCGCAATATCGCATGAGTAAGCTCATGTATTTCAATTCAACAATGAACATGTACCATCTCTTTGAGAGATCGTATTACTCATATGCCCTTGCATGCACACCAGCGCGCCGGTATATAGACCTTGGTTAGGTCATCAACTTATTGGTTGGCCAAATGTACATACTCAGACATATAGTAACACATCTGTCTCCGGTCAGAGGATGCCTGCCTATGTCGTGAAAGCATACGACATAGGACTTTAGTTATTTCGATCTTGTTAATGCAGCTCTTTGACCTAACTTATCTAACACCTCTGAATCTCTATTCCTATGTAGAGGACCTACATCAAGTGGTCAGTTAGATATCAACCTTTATGAGAAAGTATTGCCATCTTCTACTCAGGCTGGAGATCATCTCTTAAAATTCATTTGACGATGCTTTATGAGTGTACTCAATCTAACTCTTTAGATATTAATCCAAGCACTAGCCTCTATGATTCAATAATTAAATCAACAGCGTAATGATCAATAAGATGACCATGGTACATAACCCTAATTGTACGAAGTGACCTATTATGCAAATTAGTTATTCTTTATTTCAGATCAGGGAATGATATTTGCAATAACATTTATTACATAATGGCTCGCTATGGGCTCGCATGTCCAACACTATGCTCATCATTATCAATGTAATCCCCAATCCTGGAGTACCCACAAATTTGGGGTACGTGGAGGGGAAAAGATAAATCTTTGATGTCGATCAGAATGGACAGGAACTAACATAAAAATATACAAAGGAACAACTATATAATTTTTTCTTACTGAACCTTTAAAATATCGTCCATGTTCTATGTTTCTTTTCTTTGTTATTGAGCGCTGACTCATTTCTTTCCCATGTTTTCTAAAAAAGCAAGTGGCATTAGAGAGTCATCATAAGGACAATAGTTATCTAGCAAACCACAATATCATTACTTCATAAGGTAGTTCGTTATTTTTTTGTGCATTTCCTTTCCAGCTGATGTATATGTAAATTGTTATAGTGAGACAATGTACCATGTAAATTTTATTATGTCGATGGAAAAGTATTGAATGATTTTTTCTTAGTACTTTTAATTGCAATCTACTTTTGAATGTTAGTTGTGATTGCTGAATAAATTATAGTTGGGTAACTAGATTCATATATTGGAGGATCTTATGACCCGGAATTCAAGGCCGTGACAGTTTGGTATCAGAGACCGGTTACACCAGTAATTTTATTCAGCAATTGACAACTATAAGCGACATTAAAAAACTAAGGTTGTATTAAGACCGTTTGATCTTAATATTTAGTTGCATTACCATTTACAGCTCATTGTCCCTTATATATGTAGTTCTTAGACGTACATGACTATACTTTAACCTTGATTCAATCCAGGATCATGGAAAACAAGATGCATCTAGACAATTAACGACATTAGTGGCAGTTCTTTAAGAGATGTGGCAAGCATGAACTAACATAAAAATATAAAATGGAACAATTGTATAATTTTTCTTGCTAAATCTTTAAAATATCATCCATGTTCTATGTTTCTCTTCTTCGTTATTGATCACATACTCATTTGTTTCCTATGTTTTCTATAAAACCAACTGGGATCGGAGAGTCATCACAAGGACAATAGCTATAGCAAACCACAATATCATTACTTCATAAGGTAGTTGTTATTTTTTGTGCATTTCCTTTCCAGGTGATGTACATGTAAATGGTTATAGTGACACAATGTACCACGTAAATTTTATTATGTCGATGGAAAATTGTTGAATGATTTCTTCTTAGTACTTTTAATTGCAATCTATTTCTGAATGTTAGTTGTGATTGCTGAATAAATTATTGTTGGGTAACTAGATTCATATATGGGAGGATCTTATGACCAAAAATTCAAGGCTGTGACAGTTTGGTATTAGAGACCGGTTACACCAGTAATTTTATTCAGTAATTGACAACTATAAGCGACATTCAAAAACTACGTTTGTATTAAGATCTTTTCATCTTAATAATTGGATGCAGTACCATTCACAACTCTTTTTCCCTTATGTATTCTTAGACGTATAGGACCTAACCTTTCACCTTAATTCATTCCAGGATCGTGGAAAAACAAGATGCATCTAGACAATTAACAACTATAATAGCAATTCTTTAAGAGATAGGGCAAATTCATCATGCATTAGAGGAGAGGCTTAATGCACAAGCTGAGACTCGAGGCATCTAGACCTATAGATGCTAGGGTTGAAGGTTCCATTCAGCTTTCCAAGGAACAATCTAGTTACCATCCTTACACTGAATATGCTTGTACTCCAAGTGAAGGATAAATAGAGAAGGTTCTTCATAGATGCCAAAAATTACTTGAAAATTATCAAAAGTGGAAGATTCCTCTATTCGAAGGTATAAAGACACTTGCTGAGGTTGAGTTTTGGCTTGATGATGTTAGTAGGATATTAAGGATAATACATGCACCAACAAACACTTGGAAGTACTTTACTAACAACTCTCGACGATGGCGGAGAGCTATTCCCAAGAAATTAGCTGATCCCATTCTATGGGATACCTTTGAAGAAAGGTTTTGAGCTCGCTAATGTCCCTCCCATCAGGAAGAATTGAAGAGGAGGGAGTTGGCATCTCTGACCTAGGGCTCCCAGACTCTATGAGATTATCATATTCACTTTACCGAGCTACTACAATATTTCCCAAATTTAGAAGCTTCACCACGGGAATGTGTGCCAAATTTGCTAGTGGGCTTCGGGGAGATCTTAGAGAGAATCTTGAGGGTTTTAAAGCCATTACTATAAATGAAGCAATGGATATCACCTCTCACTTTGAGATGGAAATGGATGAAATTTATCGAAAAAGAAGCTTCCACTTTAGTGGTAGACTATCCAAGTGCAAGGTGAATTATAACTATAAAGACCACCACTATCATCTAGTTGGTTCTAGTACGAGAGCTCTCCAAAGACTTTGGGCTAGGAATTATTTGGAAGAGGGGGTTTCTATAGACATCCACCATATCCTTGTGACTAAACAACAAGAGATGGACATCTATGGTTGGGTCTTCAGCTCAATCAAGAACACATGCATGTTATTACTGTCATCAAGAAGGCCACTTTATGAAAGACAACCTCACTAACTATGTAGCATTCACCCGAGCAATGGAGCAACATGTGGAGGAAAAAAAGGTAGAGGTTAGGGCATACAAGGACCGTCTCCTACGCAACAGCCGCCATAAAGCATTGTAGGATCAAGCTTGCATCCTTTTAACATACATTTAAATACAATCACTGAAAAACAAGTTTACACTTTAGGAACTGTTGTATGAGGCATTGTTACTATCCATGTTTGATTTTGGTGCTTTGCATTCATTCATTGCTCGATTGTTAGTACTTCTTTGGGTAAGATACCAATACAACTACAATAGTCCTATCTGATCAAGGGACCACGAGGAGAAGTATTTATTATATAAGAAATCATAGATAATTATGCAGTACAGATAGCAGGACATCATCTACATGTTTCCATATTTATTGTAATGGATGACTTTGATCTCATACCAGGGATGGATTGGCTAGAAAGTCATCATGCACTTCTTGATTGTTTCTTGAATAAAGTAACTTTTCACCTTCCTAACTGGATATAGTTCCAATTCATTGGAAAGACATCCAATGATGATGTTGAATATGTTTCTACTCTAAAGGCACAACATTTGTTAGAGAAAAGGTGCCAACGTTATTTAGCTTATGTATATACTACATCAGGGTCAGACATAACGGTAGAAGATGTACCCATAGTGTATGAGTTTCCTAATGCATTTCCAGATGAACTACATGGAGCAAGATATTGAATTTGAAATCTCTCTCACACCTGATAATCAACCTATTTTTACCCTCCATATAGGATGGCACATGCTGAGTTATAAGGGTTAAAAGCATAGTTACAAGAATTGTTAAACAAAGAATTTATTTGTCCCAATACTTCACCTTCAAGTGCACATGTCTTTTTTTTGTGGAGGAAGGATGTGTTAATGTGGTTATGCATTGACTATAGATAACTAAACAAAAAGATAATAAAGAACAAGTATCACCTGCCATGAATAGATACCATAAGTTGAAAATTAAAGATACAGATATTCCCAAGACAACCTTTAGAACTAGATACAAACATTATGAATTTTTAGTTATGTCTTTTGACTGGCAATTGCCTCGACAACCTTCGTAGATCTAATAAATATAGTATTCAAGGAGTTACTAAATTACTTTGAGGTAGTCTTCAATTATGACGTGCTTATTTGCTCCATGGATAAGTGCCAACATGAACACCATCTCAGGTAGGGATTCAAAACTATAAGGAAGAACAAACTGCATGCTAAATATAACAATTGCAACTTCTAGTTATTTATAGTATCCTTACTAGGTCATGTTATTTCTGGGGCATGTATATTAGTTTATCCTGCGAAGGCTAGTGTTGTGATAAATTGGGAACATTCGAAGACTTTCGCATAAATACAATCTTTTCTTTTTAACTGGGTATTATTGAAGAGTTGTGAAGGAATTTCACGAATATCATTGCTAATAACTAGGCTGACTCAGAAGGAAGTCCCGTCCATATGGTCTAATGCATGCAAAGCTAGTTTTCGGATACTAAAGGAACACTTAACATCTACAGCTATACTTACTCTACCCTCTAGGACTGAAGGGCTTACAATGTACACTATTGTATCTAAAGAAGAACTTGGGGTAGTTATTATGCAACATGGAAAGGTAGTTTCTTATGCATTACGATAACTCAGGACACATGAGGGGAACTACCATCCACATGACCTTCAACTAGCTATCGTAGTCGTCGTTTTAATTTATAATTTTTATAACGTTTATGGTGATTTTTCAAAGATTTTTCATGTTTTTATGGATTTTAAAAAATTAGAAACTCAAAATAAATGCAAAATAGTGAACAAGGAGTGATATTTTCAAATAAACTAAAAAATGATTCGATTTATTTTTTTCTAAAAACTATAAGAAATTATCAACAAACATGAAGCTAAACCACATTTTTTTAATTTCTATGATTTTCTATATTTTTTAAAAGATTTCATATTTTTAACAGGGCGGTTAAGGGTATGCACGAGCTCCAAGTGGAAGGGGACGATGGTGGTGTAGGTCGGGTTCACGACGGCTCCAGGAGGTGGCCTCGCTCCAGGAACGACAAAGGAAAGGGGCAGTGGCGCTTGATGGGAGGTGTCAACTGCTCCAGTCAGTGAAGTGGAAAGATGGCAGCGGAGGACTGGCTTCAACAATAGCTGCTCCACACGACAAGGGCGATGGCTCTAGTGGTCAACTAACAAAGGGGGCAGCAACGCTACATTTTTTTAAACAACAAATGATATAATTTTATTCGTAATCATTTTTTGATATTATTTTTGGAATCCCTATTAGTGTAAAAAAAATGAAATACAAAAACCCAACTCGACCACGATGACTTGGTCAAAAATTATTGGATAGAAAATATGAATGAAGATGGCCTGATGGTTGTGATGGAAGGATCGGATCTCTGGCCATCGTGCATGACCAGAGCTGAGAGATTATGAAATAGGAACGTGGGTACATTGAGAATATGAAATGGAACATTGGATCGGAAATATTTTTTATGATTGATTACGAACTACGATTGAAAACTATGACAAAAAAATTGAAAAAATTTCAACAAAATTGAAACATGAATTATATCTAAGATTGTATAATTAAAAGATTGAGAATAAACTGATGTGGATCTCACTGTGGAGTGGATATATGCAATTATGTCCTCAACCACTATCGCCTCATTGTCACCGGACGAATCGGAGGCAGGACGCCTTTCTACTATAACATGGCTCTTGGATATTAGGCTCCTCTACAAAAGGATTGACGACGTTGAATGAGGGAGGAGGAGGCAAATAAAAAAATGGATTTTAATTTAAAAAATTGAATGGAGAGAAAAAGAAAAAAGGAGGTTAATGGTGGAATTAATATAATTATTCAAATAATTCATTAATTAATTAAATTAGTTTCGTTACTTTATTAAATTAAATAACAAATGTTAATTATTTATTTTTTTTAGTGTGGTTATTGAATGAAATTAATTATATACATATAATATACTCATATGGTACATTATACATAGTTACATAAGGAAATCTTTTTATTATATATTTTTAAAAAAATATATTTGTCTTTTATATAAATATTTAAAAATTTAAGATTATTTACAATTACAGAATAAATATATAAAGATTAAATAAATGGAAAATTAAAGAAACCACCCTAGAACTACCATTTTAAAGATAAATTAATGTAGAATGTGATGGGAGTGAGTTTGATTCAATTAGAGTTCATATAGAGCCAGAATTAGTCTATCAGAATTTATTTTACAGTTTTTTCGAATGTGGTTACTTCTATTATGTACACTTTTTTATGTTGCAGTTATTTTTATTATTTAGAAAGAATTTTTATTTACAACTTTTATTTTGATTTTTTTTGTAATTTGAGTTAATTTGTGGATAAAAATAGTGTATGTTTTATATAAATATATACAAAATAAATTAAAACTAAAGAACGAAAAGTATTTACAAAATATTTTGTTGATTTTCTGATTAAAGACACTATCTCTCCCTACTTTATTCATGTTCGATCGGGACAAGTCTTGACCTTTTCTCGAGGTTTGGGTCAGCCTATATTTATTACATATATACAATCTTTTTATTTTCCTTATTTTCCTTTGATTTATTTATTTATTTATTTATTTGTTTATTTTAGGTTTAAATTATAATATATGTACAAATAATTACGCACAAGTGCAGGTTAGTAAGAATATAGATTTATTAATGTATACTTTCGTTTTATAAGGGATTTTAAGGTAAACTGAATGAATAAAGATGATGAAATGCATATTCATCAACAACCCATTTATTATTTTTGAAATTATTAAAAAAGTGAAAACCCACAAAAATAAAAATTTCTCTCTTAAAAACTAAAAAAAGTAATAAAAATATCCTTGACTTAACTTGTATTGAGAGAGCAAACCCCCTCATTGTATTTGGGTATAACACAAGGTAGAGTGGGTTAGGACGCAATCTTAAGGATTTGAGATAAAAATCTATAGACTTGTGCCTTAGGTAGCTACGCATCACTATTCAGTGCATGGTTGCAACTATAAGGTATTACCTCCGACCATAAAAAGTCATTTTGGTGTCCCTCGTAACTTAAAGTTCATTTTGGGCCTGATATAATACGTCAACCTAAAGAGATGGTACCACTATTTGGGGGACTGTGAACATGTACGCTAGGAAACAGGGTGACATCCTCTGTGAGTTTGCTTAATACAGCTAATTGATCACCAAAAATAAATTTGAAAAGATAAAAGACTGAGCTCTTATGTTTTCCACCGTTTAAAGTTGGTGAATGGGGTTTGCGATGTGTTTGTATGCAAGGTGTGCTTTATCCTACATTTTTTATGCCTTCAGTTTGTGTTATTGACATGACATCGTATTCTCTCCCGTACTTTTTTTGACATCGAAGATGACAACTAGATGGATTTTTGTCTTAGACTCCGTGAGCTTTCGACCTTCCACCGCCTGTCATGTGTCTTCATAGACTCGGGATGACCCTCTTTCGAAGTTGGTCCCAACAAGACACGAGGTGAGTCAAACCCAAACTCCCTCGCCTCCCAGCCCTTCAGTTGAGGTAGACCCACGCCTCAAATTATCATCCATTTATCCTACATGTTTTTCACTGAGTTCTTATGAGACTTTTTCCTTCCAAAAGGATTCGAGGATCATGGCTAGATGGAAGGGACCAATTGAGGGCAGAGCTATTGTGAAGAGACTGACTTATGAGAGATAAACAAATAGGATACCTGATCTAGCTTTAGACATTAATTATGAGATTCTAGACACATTACCGCAGATTAGCATACAAGTCAGAGAGAAATATAGAGTCCAGGATGAGCTTAGAGCTGAGATCACTACACTGAGAGCAGGAGCTGGGAACCCACCACCACCTCCCATGGTTCTCACAACTTTAGGAAATGATTTGACCCAGAAGCAGGGACGCTAAACAATTAGATTTGGTTATCATCGAGTCAAGGGTCTTACAAGATGAGACCGTCCTTTATTTCACTTCTTCCCAAAGACTATGGGAGTACTTCATAGGAGTTATTTACCATTATATAATAGTTCGGGATGATAGGTGAAATGACTAGCTATGTAAGAGTTACGTAGGAGGCTATATGCCTCGAGGCCTTCCATGTCGCCTTAATAGATAATGAGATTTATTGATAGAGTCATTTAGGGAGGGAGATCACTACATCAGACGATCTTAAGTCCACTTTCCAGTATAAATATTTTCCTCTTGGATGGATGAATATTATGAAGAGTCATACCTCCAATTTTACACATATACCACTTGAGTCATTCTAAGAGGAAAGGGATAGATTTAAGGATTTGATAGAGAGATGCCCTCATCAAGTGATTCCATTGAAGGTGATTGTACAGAATTACATTGGACTCCTGGGAGATGTATAGGGCCTAGTAAGCGTTGTATGTGGTAGTAGTTATTTGAATATGAATGCCGAGTTTGTTTGGTCCAACTTTGAGTGCATGGTAGAGAATGCATGTATTGTAGACTCTACTCGAGCATTCCAGAATAGCCCACAACATCCACACAACCGAGCATAAGAAGGTGGCACATGTTTCAATGTATGTTTCACATTCTGACATTGGATTTATTAGTGAGAAGCTAATATTAGTCAATGTGATTCAGAAGAAAGTTCAAGAATTACAACCGTTGTGAGAGTTGGAAAAACACTCATCACTTCCTCAGTAGTTGAGTGATTTGACATAAAATGGGAACTCTGTTGCAACTTCAGTACCATCTGTCTCCCACCCATTCTACTTGTCATCCTATACGAAGATCTTTACCCGTTCCTCCCACCTGTTAGATTCAGTACATTTAAAGCGAGCTAGTACAGACTACTGAGCCTCCATTGATTGATAGGAATGAGGATCTATACAATGCTAACATGATTCAGATAATGATTCATGGAGTTGATCTTTGATTCTCACTCTACAATTAAGATCAATGGGATTTGGTTGCTCATGTTGAAACATCACTACACCACCACCATCAGTAGCAATACAGTCTTCCGCAACATGGATGCCCACATTTTTAGAAACACCAACCTTACATGCAGCGGCAGTGTCACCACACGCTTATCAGCGACCACATTCACAATAGTACCCTGCTACATTCACAACGTTAACAATACTAGCAACAACAGTCTTCCTTTATACCACAGAGGTCTTCTCAGTGTTACACACCTCAACAGCACACTCATAGGCAGGAGACAGTATACAGTCAGGGACACCACACTAAATATGAGATATCTGCATAGGCCATGGCACTGAAACATGTCATGATATGTTGAGCACACTACAGACAGCACATGGGAAAAAGATAGAGAGGGTTAATCATCGCCTAGATGAATGAGCAGTCCCTAAGACTACTCTCCCAGCCTAGCCTGGAATGAACCCGAACAACAAGAGGAGGCAATCATATTTTATAGACATCACCACAAGTATGATCTCGTTCCATTACTTTTTTATCTAACTTCATTCGACTTAGTAGTTGTAGATCACCACAAGCACCTGATCGAGAGGAGGAGAGAGGACATGATGAAGAGTGAGATTCGATTCTTGATCATATTGTGGTTTCACATTTGATGATGAGGAGGAGGACCACCATGACAAGGATCACCATTATGTCCATCACGATGATAAGAGAGAAGGGAGCGATGTAGAGACAGTAAACATAGACACAAGCAAGTCGGACGATGATACGAGGCCAGACCAAGCAGATACCCTTGATGCAAATTTTTCTTCTCCTGTTTTAGAGAGTTTTGTACATACTTCTAAGACTATGAATGTGCACGTTGATTATTTTGATGATTTATATTAATTTTTTTTATTCCTGAGATAGTTCCTTTTCCTGATGCTTTGTATGGAAGAGGAAAGAATATTCCAAAAAGAATGTTGTTACTCTGAAGTAGAAAGATTATTAAAAGATCACATTTCTCTTAAGGTTCCACTTCATGATGCCTTAGATCATTTTACTACATTCAATAATCTATTGAGGAACAAGTGTACAACACTTAGGAAAAGGAAATCACAAGTTGAGAAAGATGTATTAAGGCGACTTCCTGTGCTGCTCAGAACAAGGTACCCAAGAAGAAGAAAGATTCAGGAGCTCACAATGTCACATGCCAGATTGTAGATGTCGCATTCCATAGTACTCTCTTACATAATGGTTCGTAGATTAATTTGCTTCCATCTTATTTACTTCATAAGATCAATATAGCCCTATTTAGATATCATGGGAGATACTTTAGTTTACAGATTGAACTGTGAAAAGACCTGGAGGCGTGTTGAGGAACATTATTGTGATCATTCAGGGATTGTAGTTCCAGTTGACTTTACTATCCTAGATATCGTGTGCCCTGTGCAATCACACATGGCTCAATCATTCTCGAGAGGCCCTTCTTGAAAACACCGAGAGCACTCTTTGATTATGATGCTTGGAGAGTATCATTCTAAATAGATAGTGGAGAGGTACACATTGAGATGACAAGAGGATGTAGCAGTCCCATCTTAGTATTGTCATTTACTTTAGATGACTCCAATTTCTCAAAGGATTGCCAGCACATAGATGAGACACTGTCTCTTGATCTTGAAAATGTTTACTTCAGAGGACTACAGTCTCTCAGAGGATTGCCAACACATAGATGATACATAGTCTCTTGATCTTGAGAGCATTTATTTTGATACCCAAGCTATCCTTCATGAGGATGAGGTAGATCATATGGTACCTAGTTCTTTAGAAGATTGTTTACATAGAGATACAAAGTTCATATTAGATCTAGAAGAACAGTCAGTTACAGTAGATATCTCAGTGCCGCAAATTGAGAGTACACATATTCCTGCACGAGATTTAGTTGATTACATTTCAAAGATTATTCGAATTATTCATCATAGAGAGTCGGATGGTTTGATGGACACACATATAGGCTATGTCGTCCGACTCCACAGATGCATATTTTAGTAGAGAGACCAACTACACACAATGTTCACTTATAGAGGCAGCTTTACTTGTTCAACTAGGGAGCTGTACGTACTTGTAGAACAAAAGATCTCGTACGACCTAGGTTGAGGTCATCTACTTTTACAGGATGCATAACTACTCTTTCACTTCATTTCATCATGTAAAGAGGCCGGTGGGCCTTTTGATTTTCGGGAGTACACCACCACTTATATATTCGTTGTAGTCCACAATAGCCCCCACTTTTTTCTCGTCTTAATATACATAGAATACCAAATCCTAAGTATAGAGGGATGATTGCTCGATAATTCTCATTTTAGATTTTGTTCTTTTTCATTTTCGTTAGTTTTCCTTTCTTTAGATTAATCATTGGTGCCTAATCTTTGGTCACATTTTTTTCTATACTCAGGATGCTTTATACTAAGTATGGGGGAACCAAGTGATTTCGTTTCTTATTCATTATTTTGTTCGTTCATTTGTATATTCCTTTTCCTCAGTCACGTCATTTTTTGTCTTCTACTTAACTTACGTTGACCAGATAATAAGTATAAGGTGGTCAACTAACTTCTATTCTTTTATTCTTTTTCATAAAAACATAGAACGAGTTATGCCCACTTTTTCTCTTTTGATGCTATGATGACATACCACAAGCAACGTATGGGGGGTGCATATATATTGTATATTTACTTGCATCCATAACTCATATTTGTTTGTATTTTCTATATCTATAAAGTCCATAAAATTGTGCAAGGGTTATATTAATATCCATTCTATTATCATTTATTTATAAAATCTTTGTAAATAAGTAAGATATGTGTAAATTTTTTATTTGAAATTCTAAATTTAAAATGTATATTTAAAATATCTATTTAATATATAAACTAATTATAAAAAATATGTTTATTAAAATACGTGTAAAAATGATGTACTCTTTGTAAAATTCCTTGTATATAAAATTTATAATATTCATTAGCTATTCAATTCAAATAAAAAAATGGTAATATGTCTTGTAAAATTCTTGTACATTTACTTGTTTATAAAAATTAAAAAATCCACAAAAATATAAAGTCCTAAATTAAAAAAATACAAAATCCTTAAATTCCATAAAAATGAGTAAATTTCAGAAAAAATACTTCTCAAAAACAAGGTAGCATTTGCATTATCATTTTTCAGAATAAATTTGATTTGTTGAACTAAACGTTGGGAATAGTCTAAAGGATGTTATTCGATTATGGCCTTTAACTTTAGTTGTAGGAGCCTAGTTAGGAATTCGAATTTATACTCTTCAAGTATTTGACTTAAATCTTTGGGTTCCATGAGACCATGTTTGGGAAGTAAACTTAAACTTTCCTAAGTAGAACACTTGGTGTCATCCGTTTAACTCTTCATTAGTGAAACAATATTTGTCACATGCACTTTGCACATAGCTCGACTTGCATGGCTTTGTGAAGGGCAATTCATTTTACTATTGCTTTTTCATCCTTGTCTAGTGGCATGGACATCAAAAAACGAGAATTGTGGGGTTAAAATAATGCTTCAGGTGAGGGAAGGATCGGTTGGCACAATTTTTTCCAAGACCTAAAAACATGGATGGAATTAAAAGATTCTATAGTCATTGAGGCACAAAAGATTGATAGAGTACAAGAAACATTAAATTAAAAAAATAAACCACCAAATACAAAATATGAACACAATGGTCCGAGCTTCCAGAAAGCATGCACGTCTTTGTGTAAACTTAGATACACTGGCTAGGCTTGACAATTAGAAGTTACTGCACTGGTCACACTACAGTTCTCTTCTCATTCTTCTACATTCTCTCTCTACTCGATTGTGACATAACATGACCTATCCTTGGAAGGGAATAGCCCCTTTCTTTGAGGAAATAGTACATGGATGAGGAACCAATGGGAGTGTATTATTAGGATGGGTAGTTTCTTCACTTCTTTAAGTAGGAAGAGCTAACACAATTCACACACAGTACAAATTGAATTCAAGGTTGATAGAACTAACGAAATGGATGAGTTGATTTGAGCGGGTTGTTGAGGTGAACCTAAATAAGGATTTGTGGAACTTTAGGATTGTTGAGACTAAATTCCTAATCTTAGTTAAGTGTTGAATCCATGATTCATGTACTTTATAAGTTTTTTTAGAAAAATACCCATTTAAATCACTAATTAAACCCCTTAAAATTAATTAATTGTGTTAGACTTAGGTTTAAAATCTGTAAATAATTTTGCTTATTATTTTATGTTTAAATAGTCATTATTTTAACCTAATTCTTTCTCTATTATTTTCCTTAACTTATTAATTAGATTTTCGTAAAGAATTGAAACCATAAAGAGTGAAATAAAGAGAAAACACAAAAATCTAACATTGTATTATTTGTACATATTTTATCATTATCATTTTATTATACCTTTTATAACGTTTAAAAAATACATAAAAAATATCTCATATTTGAATTATATAATTTAATCTAATAAATAAAATCAATTAAAAAATAACAAATTGCAAAAATCTGGTTTTTTATTATATATAGAGTACCTCCAAAATTATATTTTGTACACTTTACCTTATTTGATTTTGGGTCCTTCACAAAATTTATAGATCTCGTCGAGGCGTGAAACTTTTGTGTTGGTCACTTTTCATTTAACTTTGCTTACTATTTCTTTCTTATTTTCATTGGATTTTTATCATTATTTAATTTTTATAGTTCACTTACTTTTGTTAATCTTTAATTTTATTTTTATTCATTTAATATTATTTTAAGTTTTATTTATTAATTTACATTTGTTTTTATTTTTTACTTATTTTATTCTGATTTTTTCTCTTCTTCCCTCTCATTTTCTCTTTTCTCCTCTCTTCATTTCTTTCTCCTCCATTCTCTCTCTTCTCTATCACCTGGTCACGTGCCTAGAACATGACCTACCCTCACCTTCCACCGCACGTGCAACACATGAGCTGCCTCCACCCTCTTGCGTATGGCCTCACGCCTCCTTCCTCTCCTGTAACGGCTATCAACCCCATCGCGCCTACGCAGCCATTGCTCCTCTTGCACCATTATTCCCTACTCCCTTCAACCGTTACCCTCCTCACCTCTATAAATCTGTTCTCTCTCGGACATCTTTCCTATCTGCCATCATCAATCAATAGTCGAGGATAGGGATTGTAACGAGAACTCCAATCTTAGGCGATAGCTCCCTCTAGCGAGGTCCACAGGCATCTCCGTCCAATGCTCCGGTCACTTCTGGCACCGTCAAGTTTTGTCGTGGTTCCTCTCCAAGACTGAAGCGATAATTGGAGAGAAATTCTGCTCCTCCACCTCTCATGGAGACCCTCTTCCCTGATAATTTACTTTTTTATTATTTTACTTATTTTATTTAATTTTTTCTCTTTATTCCTCTCCTTTTTTCTTCTCTCCTCTCTTCATTTTTATCTCCTCCCTTCTCTCTCTTCTCTCTCACCTAGTCACGTGCCTAGAACATGGCCTACCATCCCCTTATATCGCACGCGCAACACATGTGCTACCTCTACCCTCTTACGAATGACCTCTTGCCCCATTCCTCTCCTATAACGGCTACAAACCCCATCACGCCTTCGTCGTAGACATTGCTCCTCCTCCCACACCATTATGCCCCACTCCCTCCAGCCATTACATTCCTCACCTACAAATCCCTTCACCCTCGGATATCTTTCCTATCTATCATCATCCATCAATATCCAAGGATAGGGATCGTAACTGGAACCCCAATATTTGGCGATAGCTCGAGGTCCGCAGGCATCTCCTTCATATGCTCTGGTCACTTCTCACACCGTCAAGTTTTGTCATGGCTATGCCCCATGACTGAATCTCCAAGCAACCCTCTTCCCCGATCTTCCCATTCTTTATTTTTCTCCTCTATCACAGCATACCTCCGTCGTCACCAACCGCTCATCCAACTCCTCCGCACTCGCACCGCCTCGCTTGGACACCATCTGCTCCCACAATCGAGAATCTTATCAGTCGCATCGACACCCTCGCCACTTGTTGTCCTTTATCTAGCTTCACCTCCTTTTCCAAGTGTTGGCCGAGGCCTTCATCTAATCATCGACTCCACCCAACTGCAATTGGATCGAGTCCAAGCCCTCGATCCAATGGTTGTGCAACCACCATGTGGATTGAGCTTTTCCCTGCTATCAACTTCCGCTCGGCTAGCTGCTCCCTTCGCTGTGTCTGTTTCATTGCCTCTCTTCACTACTCGATCAATAGTCGTTGGATCGGGGAATGAAATGATTGTTGCTCCACAACGTTAACTTTTTCACTCGAGCCTCGACCTAATACTCGATCCTTAGGTCGGTCAAGGCTGTTTGACATGTGAGCCTAGGCGAACCATTCTACAGTAAATGTTATTGTAATATATATGTTATATCAATAAAAGTTATTGATGTTTCACTCCCTTTCTGAAATTAAATGAATGAATGCATATAAGGTCCCTCTGTACAAATAGGGTTATGTAACATGGCCATCTTGATGATCATATAGTTGTTGGTTCATTAAATGAATCATAGAGGCTGATGTTTGGATGAATATCTAAAGAGTTAGACAGAGGAATCATCAAGCACCGTCAAATGATTATAAAGAGATGATCTCTAGTCTGAGTAGGAGATGGCAATCCTTTCTCACATAGGTTGATATCTGATCGACCTCTTAATGCAGGTCCTCTGCATGGGAATAGTGATTCGAAGGTGTCAGATTAGTTAGGTCAACGAGTTGACTTAGCGAGATAGAGATAACCTAAGTCCTATGTTGAATGTTGTCACAGTATAGGCACACATCCTCTGACCATAGACAGATGTGTTACTATATGTCTGAGTGTGTACATTTGGCAGACCAATAGGTTGATGACCTCATCAAGGTCTATACACCGCCGAGCTAGTGTGCATGTAAGTACATATGAGTAATACGATCTCTTAAAGGGATCATACATGTTCACCTTTGAACCGGAAGACAAGAGCTCACTCATGAGGTATTGGGACCGATCAAATTCCATGCATGGTCATCGTGCCTTAGAAGCATGACAAGAATTTGAAGGTATGATATATGCTATGGGAAAGCAAATGATCGATACCGATTCCCAATGACCAAGATTGAGAACCTTGGTGATAAACCCTGAAGAAGACAGTGTAAAAAATGATCTACATCTTCAGGTTGATCATAGGTATTCCAGTATGCAGGATGTACAGATTTTGGGAATAAATGAGGGTGATGTGATCATTAACGATTGTAGAACCATTACGCTTCGATTGAGAGGGAGTGATGAAATAGGTATGGATTTTAATGACTCCTCTCAGTAGAGTAGCAATCTGATCTTGGTCCTAGTGTTGGACATTAGACTGAATGAGATTCAGATGCAATGAGAAGATTAGATTTGCAGACTTGATTTAATCAAGCATCTGTGGGAGGTACGTAAGATCTGGATTTGAGATGAGATCTCAATATCCAAGTCACTATTCGTGGAACAATACAATGGCGCGGTCCTTACCTCATAGCATCTACGGAGAAAGCACATTTTCTTGAAGGGGTTCAAGAATAATTCATTTGATGAATTATGTATCCAAGCAACAAGACATTGGTAATCAAATGAGATTTAATTATCAAGAATAATATGAATATGAGTCATATTGTGAGAATGAATATCCAAGATAATTAAATGGGATTTAATTATAATAGAATATAGATTGTGGATAGTGTTATCGATAATATCTGTGTATATATTATAAATGTGATTCATAATATATTTGAGAGAGAGCACCTTTGTAAATAGCATTTGTTAATTGTTAATGTGAATTGTATTCACATTAAGCAATTAATTAGAAATGTAATTTACTATTTAGTTTGGGTGTTAATATGATTCATATATATTCAATGGCATGACTGAAATATTCACTAATTAATTAGGAATTAATTTAGTGGGTAATTTTGCAATAAATATTCACTAATTAATTGTAAATTAATTTAGTGGATAATATTGCAAATAAATAAGAGACAATGATATGAATTAAAAGGAGGAGATAATCCACGAAATCATGAGGTGGCCTCACCCATGACTTAGTCATGGGCGACGCACCATGATTTTGGGTAGATTATTATCCTATTTTAATTATTATCTCATTATCTTGTGATTATTGATTTTTTTTAATTAAATTATGTTGATGATAATACAACATATTTTTGATTCAATATAAATTAAGAGATTATTGTTTTTGAACAATAATAATCATGGCCACTGATTAAATATACATATCAATCTAATCATTGATTTTGTATATACCATTGATTGTGATCCATGGACTTCCAAACTAGTATATAAAGAGGGAAACCCTATCCTTTTCAATAGATAATTATACACGCCTGCTCTCTATCTTTCTCTCATTCTCATCATCTCTCTCTCTCTCTAAGGTGGCCGTCCACCTTGTATTTTGAGGGAATTAGCAATCGTCTCTACGTCGTGTTGTCGCTTCAATAGCTCGTGGATCTCCATCTTATTTAGAGATTCTTGATCTAGAAGGAGACTTCGGATTTCATTGGATGAAATCATGAGATTCAAGGCTTGGATCTTCATGGAGGATTGCGGGAAGCATGTGTCTCATCATCGCGCCCGCAAGTGCCATCTTCGCAGATCGGACTTGAGTCAGGAGGATCTCTTGCTTTAGAGATCTAGTGATCGCAACCACGCTTCAAGAGGTATTTCTAATACTTTGTGGTTTGATGAAATGATCCAATAAATGTTCTTGTGATCATGTGGTTTTCATCTCATGGTTTAAAAATTTAAATTCCGCTGCATCTAGCGACTAGTGCGACTAGTCGCCTCGATCGCATAAGATGCGATCACCACGCTTTCATGATGCTCTTGAGGATTTCCAATATCCTTAAAGTGGTATAAGAGACTTAGGTTAGAAAGGTTTTGGATACGATCCATAAACCTAGGATGACTTGGGTTTGAAAAGGTTGTGAAATACTTTGCCGCATTTCAATTTTCGTGCCCCAATTTAATTGGATTTTTTGGCATTGCTTAAATTGTTTAAACACGAAATATTCAATCGGATTTTGTTTCTCATTAAATAAGGAAATCATAGGATCTGAGTTATGTAATTTGGATTCCATTTGCTCAAGATATGGCCCTTTGAATGAATATGTATTCACTGTCGCGGGAACTGCGAATCTAAACATGATTAATGAGTTAATTACTGTTTTTATCATATTATAAATGCATGAAATAACACTTAGGTTCTGTCAAAATCAAATTAGTAATCTTAGGGAACTAATTTTGTGTAATTTGGATTTAAATTGATCGAAATATGTTGATTTTAGTAAGTAGGGGTCACTGTTGAAATATTGACATTTTTTATCATGAACCATGTGATAGTCATTCAAATAAATTGATGAAAATTAATTGTTAATTTTCTGAAATGATTATTGATCAATATTTGTGAAATATTTAAAGAGATAATTATTTCATTGAATGACATTTCACTAATGAAGATGATTAGATAGTTGATCTTGACCATAATTGGTTGATATGAAATCATCGACAAACATTGTTTTCATGAAAAACCCTAGTTTATTCTACAATAGTTGTAGGACAACTTTTACATGCAAAACCCTCTTGCTTTAATAGGATTGGGGATTTTTTTAGCAAATCTCCTTATAATATTATCAAAATGGTTTTGATGAATATTATATGGTATGATTTCGGTTGAAAAACTAGTGAGCATCTCAATGTAGACAATGATCTATCTGGCATTATCCTTTCCTGAGGAGGATATGGTGACTAGTCAGGGAGCGTTGGGGTAGCGGGTTGCACCGGATGTGGTCCGTTCTACTACTGTCGATACTGGCCATGACAGCGGGTAGGGACTCGATAATACCGGAGAAGTCAAAGTGTATTTTTCTAATTATTAAAATTCGGATAATACATAATTTGAGATTATACCTACTATTAAAGTAATAATAAAGTTTGTTGATTGATATTTGGATTGATAATTAATTTAATATGATTAAATTGATTATATACAATTAAGAACACTCTATTATGAATAGATGTGTATTTCCCTTGAAAGACTTAATTATGTGAATATGATTCAGAATAATTTATTATTAAAATTTGAATATGAGGTGGAGGATCACATAAGTGACATCCATAGTCTCCCGTCAATGCAAAGGATTCCATCGCCAGATATTGTATATAGGAGACGCATGTCCGAAGTGACAGATCCTATATATAATTTATTTGATTGGGTTCTTTGCTTCTCGAAAGAGTAAGGTTGTATACGTAGTGACCCTAATGTCGTGCCTTCATATTATTGGAGCTATATTGGACTGCGTATAGCGAGTATTAAGCATATTTACGGTTGGTTCAATTAACAATGGGTCAACATCATCTTAGGGGTGGTGGGCCCGGGTCTTAAAGACCGAATTGGGAAATACAACTTGGACTTGCAAGGCGGAACGTGTTCCCGCTTCTCTTTATTCGAGTCACAAGTTCTCATATTATTGGGATGTGATAAGGATAGATAGGAGATCCCAGACCTTGCTTGAGATATAGCGGTAAGTATGTCTCTTACTTTGAAAGAAAATAAGGGAATAATCTTTCAAAGTTGACATTTTTTATTTAAAATGCCTTTATCAAATTTGATTTATATGTTCTAATATAGTGCATTCTTAATTTCAGAAAATGAAGTCCATGAACCCACTGAGCAGGCTCTTGGAGGTTAATCAGTTGACCAAACCAAATTATTCAGATTTGTTCCGAAATTTGGATCTTGTCCTTTCTGCGGAGCGCATCTCGTATGTGTTGCCCAAGGACAAGATAGCAAACCCTAAGACTGCAGAAGAAAAATCTTTTATTGAGAAATATGGTGAAGATCAGAACTTGGCAAGATGCTATATTCTAGGGTCATTGTCCAATGTGCTTCGGAAGCGGCATGTGGACATGAAGCATTGCCAAGAAATCATGCTGAATCTAAAGGAAATGTTCGGTGACATAAACCGCACACAACGCCACAATGTGATGAAAGAGCTTATTCACTGCAAGATGCAGGAAGGGACATCTGTCAGAGAACACGTACTCAAAGTGTTTGGGTGCCTCTTTGAATTAGAAACCCTGGGATCCTACATGGATTCTGATATGTATGTTGATTTCATTCTCCTGCCGCTCCCTATGTCTTTCAACAACTTTATCGTGTCATATCACATGAGCAAATGTGATTTCACTAACGCTGGGTTGTTAGCCGCTTTGAAGTCTACAGAAGATGTAATGAAGAAGCATGACCTCTCTGTAAGTGCAATGGTTGCACAAGCAAGAGGAAAGCGCGGTCGGAAGCAAGGTTCTCGGAAGGGCCCAACCCAGAAGAAAAAGAAGAAGATTTAAGGTGTTGGTTCATCTTCTAGTTCTTCCACGACAATGACATCGAAGAAGACCGATGTCTGTCACCACTGCATGAAGTCGGGGCACTGGCGGCGTAACTGGCCATAATACCTGAAGTTGACTGATAAAGGTAAAGCCCAAGTAGGTATGAAATCTACTTTCATCATTGAAAATATCTTTCTCGTTGAATTTGATTTTAAGGTTTAATATTCATCTACATGGATATTGATGTAATTGTTGCAGCAATCTCTGTTGGATAGATAGACTTCATATTCTCAGTGGGAGAGCCCTTAGTCTTAGAGAATGTCTCTATGACCTAGATATTAGAATACACTCATTGTTTGTTTCAAAATGTTGGAAATAAACATGAATTCTGAGATGGAACTATCATAAGGAGTTATGATAGATATATTTCAGATAGTAATCTAACATCTAGTGGACTCCATAAAATTAGAAAACTAATGAATGGTTCATTAAGATTTCTAATACTGAAAATTAAAACCTTATAAGATTAATAGGAGGATGAAGATCATTTGACAATGATCTGGCATCAAGCCTTTGACATTTGCCTGTTGATTTGATCAATAGACTAGTAAGATATGAAATTTTAGAATGTCTAAAATTTTAAATCTTACATACCTGTGAATATTTTATTCAAAGTAAAATGTCCAATACACCCTTATCTGGGAATGGTGTTAGATGTCGAGGTATTCAAAGATTTCATACATATTGATGTATGTAGATCATCTATATCATAGTAAACATTATGGATATGTGATATCTATTGATGATTATGTATGATATGAGATTTCTTCTCTTCACTTGAGAAACCTTTGAAATGTTCAAAGATTTCACTATTTTGGTTTAGAACCAAAGCTTGAAGAAAGATGAAATGAATTTGATCTAACCTAGGTAGCTTGTACCTGTTAGATAAAAATTCAAAGAATACCTTATGTAGATATGAATATCATTTCTATCTCACTCCTCCTAATAAACCTGAACTCAATAGAGTTGTAGGGAGATACAATTGGATCATGTGTGACATGATTTGATCAATGATGAATTTTTGCATAATTACCTCTTAGTTTCCAGGTATATATGTAGTAGAGACTACACTATATATCCTTAATAAGATTTCATGCAAGTAAGCTGGAATTAAGCGCTAGAGAGTGCTACTTCATTAGGAAAATAAAGGATGGTATTGGATACCCACTTTATGTCCTTAAGATTCTTAAAAGATCTCATCTCTGAGAATGTGATTCTTGGATGATTGAGACCCTTGAATATCAAGATGAAAATGAAGTGAAGGAACTCATTTAATCTTGAGAAGATAATGAGGCTCCTGAAATCGAGAACTAAAAGGACAATTAAAGATGAAACACTAATACCTCTTCAAAAGAGTTTGAGGAAGTATTCCATGTGTCGATTAAGTCTAACAATGATCGGACTTCATGTGATGAAGCTCCTAAGGATCATGACATGGAAAGATGGATATTAGCAATAAAGTCTAAAGTAGACTTCATATACAAGTGTTGTATATGTACCCTCGAGGATCCACCTATATGGGTAAGACCCATAAAGGTATATATGGATCTTCAAGAGAAGAGGGAACCTTATGAGAAGGTGGAGACCTTCAAAGCTCGATTCGTAGCCATAAGCTACACACCAGAAGAGAAGACATTACTTGCAATGAGACTTGCTCTGCGGTAACCATGCTTAAAATCATCAGAATATTGCTAACCTTAGCTACACAACTTGACTATTGCATCTTCAAGATGTAAGTCAAGATTGCATTCCTATAAGAATACCTCTCTGAGGATATTTAAGGATATGGAATTATCCTCAAGCGCATCACGGAAGCGTGATCGTCGTATCGGATACGACGAGGAACGACTAGTCATACTAGTTGTTCGGTGCAGCGGAATTTAAAAAATTTATTCGATGAAACCACATGATCCGAGAACCATTCTCAGATCGTTTCATCTATAACCACAACAAGTATGATGCAATACCTCTTGAAGCGTGGTTGATCAAGTCTCTAAAGAAAGAGACCTCCTGTCTCAAGTCCGATCGTCGGCGAAACCGCTTGCGAGCGCGGGGATGAACCGCGTTGTCCTCGCAATCCAAGAAGATGATCCAAGCATGGTTGCTCCTGATCTCGTCGCACGAGATCAAACGTCTCCTTCGTGAGAGACCCTCTCCAAGAAGACGGAGAACCGAAGAACGTCGAAGCGGCGACGCGGTGGCGAAGGCGACGACGATTCTCTCCTCTAGGGTATGGTGGACGGCCACCAACAAGAGAGGGAGAGAGGGCTGGCGTGTACAAGAAATGAGGGAGAGAGAGAGCTCCAATATTGCAAGTCCTTAGAGAGCATAGAATGCCTCTCTATTTATAGGGTTTTGGGATCCATGGATCTCAATCCATGGGACGCATAAAATCAATGGATGAGATTGATTTGTGTCAATCCAATGGCCAAGATTGTTGTTGTCAAAAGCAACAAATTTAGGTTAAAATATATTTGAAAAAATCAAATATAATTTATTCCTAAATCAACCCAACAAATAAGGAGAGAATACACATGGAGATCAAATCTCCATGTGCAATCAAGAGGGGACGACCACCCATTCCATATAGGAATTGGGTGCCGCCCACTTGTTTCCCAATGGAGAGCAATCTCATGGATTTCCATGAGATTGCATATCTCCTTGGATTTCTCTCCTATTTATTTGCAACAAATTTATTGGGTTTTATTCTTCAAAAATAATTCTCAATTATCTTTAAGAATATTGCATTCTTGCCATGAAAAAATTGTGAATCATATTCACAACCCAAAACAACATATAATTCATATTGTTAATTAATTACACAATGTGTATCCAATACACATAATAATTAATCAACATATATAAATTATAATTAGCTCTCTCTAATACATTATAAATCACATTTATAATATATTATGAATAATTGGATATTTCTATCCACATTATTCTTATCCACATTAATTAAATCACATTTAATTAAATCGGATAATTTCTTCACACATCAAGATGATTAAATCACATTTAATCATTATTTCTTCATTACTTAGATCTTATGGAATTATTCTTGAACCCTTCAAGAATAATGCAATCTCTCCGCAGATACTTGGAGATAAGGACAGGGCGATTGTATTGTTCCACGTATAGTGACATGGATATTGAGATCATATCTCAAATCCAGATCGCGGGCCTCTCATAGATGCTTGATTAAATCAAGACCGTAAATCTAATCTTCTCATTGTATCTGAATCACATTCAGATCAATGTCCAACACTTGGACCAAGATCAGATCACTTCTCTACTGAGAGGAGTCACTAAAATCCAGACCCGTTTCATCACTCCCTAGGAATGGAAGCGTCATGGTTATACAATCGTTTATGATCAAATCACCCTCAGGTATTCCCAATACCTGTACATCCTGCATACTGGAAGACTCAGACTAAACCCGAAGTATCGGATCAACTTTATACTGTCTACTTCATGGTTTTATCAGTAAGTTTCTCATTCGATCATTGGGAGTTGGTATCAATCATACACTTTCCAAAAGCGTATATTATACCTAGGTCTTGATCATATACTAAAAGTATATATCAAACCTACAAATTCAGTCAAGCTTCCAAAGCGAGACGACCATGCGCATGGAATTTGATTCATCCCAATATCTCATGAGTGAGCTCATGTCTTCCGGTTCAATAACTGAACCTATATGATCCCTTTGAGAGATCGTATTACTCATATGCCCTTATATGCACACCAGCGCGCCGGTGTATAGACCTTGATTAGGTCATCAACCTATTGGTCTGCCAAATGTACACACTCAGACATATAGTAACACATCTGTCTCCGGTCAAAGGATGCGTGCCTATATCATGACAGCATATGATATAGGACTTTGGTTATCTCGATCTCGTTAAGTCAACTCTTTAACCTAACTAATCTGACACCTCCGAATCTCTATTCCTATGCAGAGGACCTGCATCAAGAGGTCAGTCAGATATCAGCCTTCAGAGATAGGATTGCCATCTCCTACTCAGGCTAGAGATCATCTCTTAATAATCAATTGACGGTGCTTGATGAGTCCTCAATCTAACTCTTTATATATTCATCCAAGCACCAGCCTCTATGATTCAATAGTTGAATCAACAGCTGTATGATTATTAAGATGGCCATGGTACATAACCCTAATTGTACTAAGGGACCTATTATACAAATTATTCATTCTTTATTTCAGATCTGGGAATGATATGTGCAATAACATTTATTGCATAATGGCTCGCCGTGGGCTCGCATTTCCAACAATCTCCCACTAGCCCAAAGAGCCATTAATGGGCTAATCATTTAAACTCACACTCATGTGACAATCATAGGCTATTTAGAAAATAGCTAGGTAAGCTGATCAGTCACTCTGTTCCCGCGAGACTACGCCAAGTCCTTTTACGGCACTTGCATATCCCCAGTAACAGTGCTCGCATCCAATGCGAATGTTGCATCTTATGCAACTAATACTCAATCTTGTTAGTTATAGTGTCCTTGACACTACAACTTAACAATTATCATAACTAGTATTTCCATAATCCTTATCAGAATATCCTTATTCCTGGAGATCACTATCTCTTAAGGTATCCACAGTTAAGACCTTTTAGATCTCTATCTATAAAGTCTTAAGTTTTTGAAGATAAGACTTTGAGATCACTATCTCAAAAATCTTGTCATCTATGAAGATTTTGTCATTACTGCAACCAAGTGTTTTATTTCCATAGTAGGATTAGCAACAGTTTACTACTCCCACTGCATGGCAGCCATCTGGCTTTTGTGCACATCTAGCACACACTTGGCTTCTCAGAACTGATGCCCAAAGGCAAGTAGTTCTAGCATTCACTTCCTCAACTCTTTGAGGTGCTATCCATTTAGATAGGTCAGTACCATATCTTAAGGGATGGAAGCCATTACTGGAATTTTCCATAAAATGGAATATGTCCAAGATGTACTATAAATGTCACAGTCCCATTATCCTCTTCTCTTTGCTTCTGAACAACTTCAGGACTAAGATCTGAGAGGCAACTTTGAAATCATATTTCAAGTTATGGAACAACCAGATTATAAAACGCTAATTATTATCCTTATATCATTTTTAAATGATTAGGATATCATCTACATTTAGCACGATGAACACAAAAGCACTCCCACTAAGCTTCATATGGTTCATCAAGATTCTATCTGAAATCATAACATTTATAATTTCATCAAATCTTATGATCCAACTTCAAGAAGCTTAATTGAGTCCATAGATGGATTCCTTAGCTTGCACACCTTGCTTTCCTCAACCATGAAGCCCTGGGGCTACTTCATGTTAATATCCTCAAAGAGGTATTCGTAGAGGAATGCAATATTGACTTACATCTTGAAGATGCAATAGTCAAGTTATGTAGCTAAGGTTAGCAATATTCTGATGGTTTTAAGCATGGTCACCGAAGAGCAAGTCTCATTGCAAGCAATGTCTTCTCTTCCAGTGTGTAGCTTACGGCTACGAACCGTGCTTTGAAGATTTCTACCTTCTCATCAGGTTCCCTGTCTCTTGAAAATCCATTTACACCTTTACAGGTCTTACCCATATAGGTGGATCCTCGAGGGTCCATATACAACACTTGTATATGAAGTCTACATTAGACTTTTATTGTTATCCATCTATCCATGCTATGATCTTCAGAAGCTTCATCACATGAAGTTCGATCATTGTCAGATTTCTCTAACACATGGAATCCATCCTCAAACTCATTTGAAGAGGTATTAGTGTTTCATCTTTAATTGTCCTTTTAGTTTCCAATTTCAGGAGTCTCATTATCTTCTCAAAGAAAATGAGTTCCTATACATCATTTTCATCTTGATTCTCAAGAGTCTCAACCTCTCAGAATCACATTCTCGGAGATGAGATATTTTAAGAATCTCAAGGTCATAAAGTAGGTATCCAATACCATCCTTTATTTTCCTAATGAAGCAGCACTCTCAAGTGCTAGATTCCAAGATACATGGAACCTTATTTAGGATATACATTGTAGTCTCTACTACACATATATACCTGGAAACTAAGGGATAATTATGCTAAAATTCAACATTGATAAGATCATGTCACACATGATCCAATTGTATCTACCTATAACTCTTTTGAGTTAAGGTGTGTTAGGAGGATCGAGATAGAAATGATATTCATATCTCCATAAGGTATTCTTCGAATTTATCTAGTAGGTACTTGCTACCTAGATTAGATCAAATTCATTTTATCTTCCTTCAAACTTTGGTTCTAAACCAAAATTAATGAAATCTTTGAACATTTCAAAGGTTTCTTAGATGAAGAGAAGAAATCTCATATCATACATAATCATCAATAGATATCACATATCCACAATGTTTACTATGATATAGATGATCCGCATACATCAATATGTATGAGATCCTGAATACCTTGGCATCTTACGCCATTCCCGAAGAAGGGTGTATTGGACATTTTTTTTACTTTGAATACAACATTCATAAGTATGTAAGTTTTGAAATTTTAGACATTCTAAAGTTTCATCTCTTACTAGTCTATTGATCAAATCGATAGACAAATGTCCAAGGCTCGATGCTAGATCATTGTCAAATGATCTTCATCCTCCTATTGATCTTATAAAGGTTTTAATTTCAATATTTAGAAATATTAATGAACCATTCATTAATTTTTCTAATTTAGTGGATTCCACCAGATTTTAGATTACTATCGGAAATATCTCCATCATAATTCTTTATGATAGTTCTACCTCAGAATTCATGTTTATTTCCAACATTTAGAAATAAACAATGAGTGTATTCTAATATCTAGGTCACAGAGACATTCTCTAAGACTAATGGCTCTCCCACTGAAATTAACAAGTCTATTAATCCAACAGAGATTGTTGCAACAATTGCATCAATATTCACATGGACAACTATAAACCTTTAAGACCAAATTTTCCAGTCTTCTAAAACATATGCAACCCATTGCAAATGTCATCAGAAGATTGAGATACAATTATTTGACTTTATCTTATTCAATAAGTAAGTCAATATCAATGATTTATGTAGATTACTCTGATGCTCCATCCGAGTCCTTTTCTAAGGATTCTAGACAGACTTGATAGTCATACTATCAACACATCAACTTATTGCAGTATTGGCATTCATCCAACTCTTTGGACGTCATATGGAAGTTACAGAAGTCCAGTCAACTCTTTGACTTTCCTTCTTTCTTGGGTCCAACCCATGCTTCCATTGCGCTCCCTTTATCTATAAGCAACCATTGCTCAAGACAGAGGATCTCTTATTTTAAATTCAAAAGAATTCAAAGTAAGAGTTTTTCAACATTTATACATGCTTCATTAAATTCATACAATATGAATATTATGAAGCTTCATGAAAACTAGAGTATAAACAGTAGAATGATGACACTCATCATCTACATCCATTTAAACTCTTAAAAACAAAGGTTCAGGTAGGTACTCAAACAATTTGAATACATCATCTCTTTACAGATCCACCATTCTGCATGATGCAGTGAACCATGTCATTCATGATAAATGTCAAGAGCACATATGTATGCCATAATATCTTCTTAGATTTTATAAGGATTATATGACAATTATGATCATTATCAATATGTCACTTCCAAAGTACATTTGATGATACCAAGACTATAGAGACATACAAACCCTAGGGTTGTAGTCCTATCATCTATTTAATTGTCATTCCTCAATATTATGAGGAAACTTGCACATTGCAACCACATACATTATGTGTTCAATTGCAAGTACAATATCTGGATCATGAGTCCAATCCATGATATTCTACTGATTATTATTGAGTATATCATTGAGTGGGTTTTAATGAAGGATTATCTGAAATAAGAAATTTGCATAAATTTATATAAATATATATATACACTTTTTACTTTGATTTAGGAATTTTTATATCAAAGTTGTCTTGCCATGTCAACACTGAAAGTTCATTCCCTTAATCACTTTCAATGTAAGAGATATACTTACCATTATATCTCAAGCAAGATCTGGGATCTCCTTCCTTATCTTTGTTGCATCCCAATAATATGAGAACCTACAACTCGGATAAAAAGAAGCGGGAACACATTCCTCCTTGCAAGTCCAACTTGCATCTCCCAATTCGGTCTTTAACACCCGGGCCCACCACCCCTAAGGCAATGTTGACCCGTCATTAATTGAACCAACCGTCAACAGGAATACAACTCGCTATGTGCAATCCAATATCGCCCCAATAATATGAGGACCCGATATTGGGGTCACTACGCATACGTCCTTACTCTTTCGAGAAGCGACGAGCCCGATCCAGATGCGCTTGCATACATGAGCTGTCACTTCGGACAGGCGTCTCCCACATGCAATCCCTGGCGACGGAACCCTCCGCCTTGACGGGAGACCATGGATGTCACTTATGTGATCCTCCATATCATATTCAAATTTTAATTAATTATCGTGAATCACATTCACATAATTAATTCTTCCAAGGGAATTATTAACTCTAATCATATTAGAATATTTTAATTGGACATAATCAACTTAATCATATTAAATTAATTATTAATCCAATTCAATCAATCAAACTTGATTATTTTACTTGAATACATATATGGTAATATCTCAAAATACGTATTAATTCGAATTTTAATAATTAGAAAAATACATCTTAATCCCTCGGACATTATCCCGGCCCTACCCGCTGTCATGGCCAGTACCGACGAGAGTGGGACGGACCACATACGTTGCAACCCGCAACCCCAATGCTCTCCGACTAGGCACCATATCCGCCTCGGGAAAGGATAATGCCAAATTGATTAATTTGTACTTGAGATGATCATCGGTTCTTCAACCGAAATTGTACCATATAGTAATAATCAAAACATTTTTGATTATAAGGAAATTTGCTAGACAAATTCCCAAATCCTATTCAAGCATCAAGTTTGAAAGATTGTGGTTTCCAATTATGATTTAGATCACATCTTAATCAATTATTGATTAAGGCAATGTCATTTAAGGGAATAATTATCATCAAATATTTAACAAATATTTATGCACAATTATTCTAGGAAATTAAACAATTTAATTTCACTAAATGATTAAATGACAACCACCAATCAAACATTAAGTTTGATGAATGTGTTTCCAATTAAGATTTAGATCAAATCTAATCAATTAATTGGATGAGGCCAAGTCAATTATGTAAATAATCATCTTCAAATATTTCACAAATATTTTTCATGATTATTTCACGAAATTAACAATTAATTTCACTAATTGACAATCACTTGGTTCTTGATTAGGACTGTAATTTCAGCAGTGACCCCTTCTTACTAAAATTAGCATATCTCAATCATATTAAATCCAAATTAGACAAAATCAATTTTCTTAGATTGCTAATTTGATTTAGGACAGAACCCAAGTGATGTTACACGCATTTCGAGGCAATTCTAAACAGTAATTAACATTTTAATCACGTTCAGATCTACAGTTCCCGCAACAGTGCATACATGTTCATTAAAACAACCATATCTAGAGCATACGAAATCCGATTTACGTAAACTCAGATCCTATGGTTTCCTTATTTAATGGGGAACAAAAACCAAGTATTAAATTCGTGTTTAAACAATTTAAACAGTGCCGAATTTATTTACTAAACAGATCTGCGAAATCAAATGCGATAAAAACTTTCGCGACCTTAACGAACCCAAGTCGTCCTCGGTTTTTTCGAATCATATTCGTAACCGTCGACCTGGCTCTGATACCACTTGAAGGATATGGAATTATCCTCAAGCGCATCACGGAAGCGTGATCGTCGTATCGGATACGACGAGGAACGACTAGTCGTACTAGTTGTTCGGTGCAGCGGAATTTAAAAAATTTATTCGATGAAACCACATGATCCGAGAACCATTCTCAGATCGTTTCATCTATAACCACAACAAGTATGATGCAATACCTCTTGAAGCGTGGTTGATCAAGTCTCTAAAGAAAGAGACCTCCTGTCTCAAGTCCGATCGTCGGCGAGACCGCTTGCGAGCGCGGGGATGAACCGCGTTGTCCTCGCAATCCAAGAAGATGATCCAAGCATGGTTGCTCCTGATCTCGTCGCACGAGATCAAACGTCTCCTTCGTGAGAGGAACTCTCCAAGAAGACGGAGAACCGAAGAACGTCGAAGCGGCGACGCGGTGGCGAAGGCGACGACGATTCTCTCCTCTAGGGTATGGTGGACGGCCACCAACAAGAGAGGGAGAGAGGGCTGGCGTGTACAAGAAATGAGGGAGAGAGAGAGCTCCAATATTGCAAGTCCTTAGAGAGCATAGAATGCCTCTCTATTTATAGGGTTTTGGGATCCATGGATCTCAATCCATGGGACACATAAAATCAATGGATGAGATTGATTTGTGTCAATCCAATGGCCAAGATTGTTGTTGTCAAAAGCAACAAATTTAGGTTAAAATATATTTGAAAAAATCAAATATAATTTATTCCTAAATCAACCCAACAAATAAGGAGAGAATACACATGGAGATCAAATCTCCATGTGCAATCAAGAGGGGACGGCCACCCATTCCATATAGGAATTGGGTGCCGCCAACTTGTTTCCCAATGGAGAGCAATCTCATGGATTTCCATGAGATTGCATATCTCCTTGGATTTCTCTCCTATTTATTTGCAACAAATTTATTGGGTTTTATTCTTCAAAAATAATTCTCAATTATCTTTAAGAATATTGCATTCTTGCCATGAAAAAATTGTGAATCATATTCACAACCCAAAACAACATATAATTCATATTGTTAATTAATTACACAATGTGTATCCAATACACATAATAATTAATCAACACATATAAATTATAATTAGCTCTCTCTAATACATTATAAATCACATTTATAATATATTATGAATAATTGGATATTTCTATCCACATTATTCTTATCCACATTAATTAAATCACATTTAATTAAATCGGATAATTTCTTCACACATCAAGATGATTAAATCACATTTAATCATTATTTCTTCATTGCTTAGATCTTATGGAATTATTCTTGAACCCTTCAAGAATAATGCAATCTCTCCGCAGATACTTGGAGATAAGGACAGGGCGATTGTATTGTTCCACGTATAGTGACATTGATATTGAGATCATATCTCAAATCCAGATCGCGGGCCTCTCATAGATGCTTGATTAAATCAAGACCGTAAATCTAATCTTCTCATTGTATCTGAATCACATTCAGATCAATGTCCAACACTTGGACCAAGATCAGGTCACTTCTCTACTGAGAGGAGTCACTAAAATCCAGACCCGTTTCATCACTCCCTAGGAATGGAAGCGTCATGGTTATACAATCGTTTATGATCAAATCACCCTCAGGTATTCCCAATACCTGTACATCCTGCATACTGGAAGACTCAGACTAAACCTGAAGTATCGGATCAACTTTATACTGTCTACTTCATGGTTTTATCAGTAAGTTTCTCATTCGATCATTGGGAGTTGGTATCAATCATACACTTTCCAAAAGCGTATATTATACCTAGGTCTTGATCATATACTAAAAGTATATATCAAACCTACAAATTCAGTCAAGCTTCCAAAGCGAGACGACCATGCGCATGGAATTTGATTCATCCCAATATCTCATGAGTGAGCTCATGTCTTCCGGTTCAATAACTGAACCTGTATGATCCCTTTGAGAGATCGTATTACTCATATGCCCTTATATGCACACCAGCGCGCCGGTGTATAGACCTTGATTAGGTCATCAACCTATTGGTCTGCCAAATGTACACACTCAGACATATAGTAACACATCTGTCTCCGGTCAGAGGATGCGTGCCTATATCATGACAGCATATGATATAGGACTTTGGTTATCTCGATCTCGTTAAGTCAACTCTTTAACCTAACTAATCTGACACCTCCGAATCTCTATTCCTATGCAGAGGACCTGCATCAAGAGGTCAGTCAGATATCAGCCTTCAGAGATAGGATTGCCATCTCCTACTCAGGCTAGAGATCATCTCTTAATAATCATTTGACGGTGCTTGATGAGTCCTCAATCTAACTCTTTATATATTCATCCAAGCACCAGCCTCTATGATTCAATAGTTGAATCAACAGCTGTATGATTATTAAGATGGCCATGGTACATAACCCTAATTGTACTAAGGGACCTATTATACAAATTATTCATTCTTTATTTCAGATCAGGGAATGATATGTGCAATAACATTTATTGCATAATGGCTTGCCGTGGGCTCGCATTTCCAACAGGATATTCACATGAAGTAGCCCCAGGGCTTCGTGGTTGAGGAAAGCAAGGTGTGCAAGCTAAAGAAACTCCATATATGGACTCAAATATGCTTCTTGTAGTTGGAACATCAGATTTAATGAAATCATAAGTGTTATGATTTCAGATAGAATCTTAATGTACCATGGGAAGCTTAGTGGGAGTGCCATTGTGTTCATCGTGCTAAATGTAGATAATATCCTAATCATTTGGAATGATATAAGGATGATAATAAGTGTTTTATAGACTGGCTATTCCATATCTTGAGATATGATCTCAAGAATACCTCTTAGATCTTAGTTCTGATGTTGTTCAGAAGCAAAGAAAAGAGGGTATTGGGACTGTCACATTTGTAGTACACCTTGGACATATTCCATTCTTGGAAATTCCAAGAAAGGCTTCCTTCCCTTGAGATTTTGTACCGACCTATCTAAAGGTATAGCACCTCAAAGAGTTGAGGAAGTGAATACTAGAACTACATGCACCTATGCATCAGTTACGAGAAGCTATGTGTATGCTAAATGTGTATAAAAGCCAGATATCTGCCATGCAGTGGGAGTAGTAAAGTGTTTCTAATCCTACTATGGAGAGAAAACACTTGATTGCAGTAATAACAAAATCTTCATAGATGACAGGTTTTTTTTGAGATACTGATCTCAAAGTCATATCTTCAAAAGCTCAAGACTTTATAGATAGAGATCTAAAAGGTCTTAACTGTGGATATCTTGACAGATAGTGATCTCCCGGAATAAGGGTATTTTGATAAGGATTATGGAAATACTGGTTATAATAATTACTGAGCAATAGTGTCAATGACACTATAAATGCTTTATCAAGATTGAGTATTGGTTGCATAAGGTGTAACATTCGCATTGGATGCGAGCACTATTACCTAGGAATATGCAAGTGCCGTAAAAGGACTTGGCATATTTTTTTGGGAACAGAGTGAATGATCAGCTTACCTAGTTATTTCTAAATAGCCCATGATTGTGAGTGTGGGTTTAAATGATTAGCCCATTAATGGCTCTTTGGGCTAGTGGGAGATTGTTGAACATGCGAGTCCATGGCAAGCCATTATGCAATAAAAGTTATTGCGAATATCATTCCCTGATCTGAAATGAAGAATAATTAATTTGCATAATAGGTCCCTTAGTACAATTAGGGTCATGTACCATGGCTATCTTAATGATCATACAGTTGTTGATTCAATTATTGAATCATAGAGGCTGGTGCTTGGATGAATATCTAAAGAGTTAGATTAAGGACTCATCAAGCACCGTGAAAGGATTGTTAAGATGTGATCTCCAGCCTGAGTAGGAGATGGCAATCCTTTCTCACATAGGTTGATATCTGACCGACCTCTTGATGCAGGTCCTCTGCATTGGAATAGAGATTCGGAGGTGTCAGATTAGTTAGGTCAAAGAGTTGACTCAACGAGATCGAGATAACCAAAATCCTATGTCGTATGCTGTCACGATATAGGCACGCATCCTCTGACCAGAGACAGATGTGTTACTATATGTCTGAGTATGTACATTTGACAAACGGATAGGTTGATGACCTAACCAAGGTCTATACCCTGGCGCGTTGGTGTGCATATAAGGGCATAAGAGTAATATGATCTCTCAAAGGGATCATACAGGTTCACTACTAAACCGGCAGACATGAGCTCACTTATGAGATATTGGGAAGAATCAAATTCTGTGCACGGTCGTCTCGCTTTGGAAGCTTGACTGAATTTGTAGGTTTGATATATACTTTTTGAAAGTATATGATCAAGACATAAGTATGATATATGTTTTTGGAAAGTATATGATCGATACCAAATCCCAATGATCAAATGAGAAACTTACTGATAAAACCCTGAAGAAGACAATATAAAATTGATCTTAATCTTCAGGTTGATCATAGATCTTCCAGTATGCAGGATGTACACGTATTGGGAATACCTGAAGGTGATGTGATCATAAACGATTGTATAACCATGACGCTTCCATTCCGAGGGAGTGATGAAACATGTCTGGATTTTAATGACTCCTCAGTAGAGAAGAAATCTGATCTTGGTCCAAACATTTGACATTGATCTGAATGTGATTCAGATGCAATGAGAAGATTAGATTTGCGGTCCTGATTTAATCAAGCATCTATGGGAGGTTCGTAAGATTTGGATTTGAGGTGAGATCTCAACATCCAAGTCACTATACGTGGAACAATACAATTGCCATGTCCTTATCTCCAAGTATATGCGGAGAAAGCACATTATTCTTGAAGGGGTTCAAGAATAATTCATTTGATGAACTACATGTCCAAGCAAAAAGGACTTGATGACTAAATAAGATTTAATAATCAATCATAATATGATTGAGATTCATATTGAGAGAATAATTATCCAAGATAATTAAATGGGGTTTAATTATCAAGGACTAGAGAATGTGGATAATACTATCCATAATATTTGTGTATTATAAATATGATTTATAATATACATATATTGAAGATAGAGAGAGAGAGAGAATTTTTGTAAATAGTATTTGTTAATTATTAATGAGGATTGGATTCACATTAATTGACTAATTAGAAATGCAATTTACAAATTAGTTTGGGTTGCGAATATGATTCACATATTTATCAATGACATGATTGAAATATTCACAAATTAATTTGGAATTAATTTGGTTGATATTTTTAATAATGATTATTACAAATACATTGATAAATAATAATATAAAATAAAAGGGAGATAAATTACCACCAAATGAGGTGGCATCACCAATGACATAGTCAAAGGTGACACCCCCTCATTTTTAGGAGGTAATTTGTTGTCTCCCCTTTATTATATTGTTATCTCTTAATAATTAATTTATGTTAAATTAAATTACCTTGATAATGTTGCAAGATATATTTAATTTAAATATAAATTAATATTGTTGGTTTTTAGCCTACAACAATCTTGGCTATTGATTATTACATAGACCACCATGGCCATTGGATCTATGTGTCCCATGGATTGAGATCCATTGGATCCTAAACTAATATAAAAGGAAGGATAACCTAGCTTTTCATGGTACATGATGAAGAGTTGTAGAAGCCTACTACCCTCTTTCTCTCTCATTCTCGTCTACCATCTCTCTCTCGATTTCAAGTGGTTGTCCATCTTGAATATTGAGGAGGAGAGTATCTCGCCTTGGCCTTCGACGACTCGAGGATCTCCTTCTTCTTTGGGGCTGCTTGCTCTAAGAGAAGACGACGGATTTCGTTTGACGAAATCAGGGGATTCATTGCCTGGATCTTCATCGAGGATTGCGGAAGGAACGTGACTCATCATCACGCCTACAAGTGCGTTCTTCGTTGATCGGACTTAAGACAAGAGGATCTCTTGTTTGGGATCTCACGATTACAACCACGCTCCAAGAGGTATTCCTTATACTTTGTGGTTTGATGAAACGATCCGAGAAGTGTTCTTGTGATCATGTGGTTTCATCTTTAGATTTAAAAATTTAAATTTCCGCCGCATCTAGCGACTAGTGCACTAGTCGCCCCGATCGCATACGATGCGATCGACACGCTTCCGTGATGTGCTTGAGGATTCTTAATATCCTTCAGGACAGACATCTGCCATTTAGTGGGAGTGGTAAGTCGTTACAAATCTTGCTATGGAGAGCAATACTAGAATGCAGTAAATAACATATTTAAATATCTAAGACGGACACAAGATTACATCTTGATCTATGGAGATGGTTATCTCCAAGACATGGGATATACAGATTCAGACATCCAGTCGGATATTGATGATTGAAAGTCGACATCACGGTTTGTATTCCTATTGAATGGTGGTGTTGTGAGCTGGAGAAGCAAGAAGCAGGACACTACGATGGATTCAACAATAGACGCCGAATACATTGCCGCATAGGATGCTGCAAAGGAGGTGGTGTGATTACGCAAGTTCATCTTGGAGCTTCTGATAGTTTCCTCTGATACTCCCATCCCGTTACTCTGTGATAACACGGGAGCCATTGCCCAGGTAAAGGAACCCGATGGCATCAAAAGAGCAAGCACATGGTAATGAAATACCACATCATTCAGGAGATTCAAAAGCGTGGTGATATCATTATCACCAAGGTGGACTTTGCCGACAACGTTGCAGATCCTCTTACCAAACATCTGACACAGAAGGTTTTCAACCAACATGTAATGAGTATGGGTTTACGAATTGTACCTGAATGGTTTTGAGGGCTAGTGGGAGATTGTTGGACATGTGAGCCCTGGGAGAACCATTCTTATAATAAATTTTATTTTAATCTATATGTTTTATCAATAAAAGTTATTGATGTTTCACTCCCTTTCTGAAATTAAATGAATGAATGCAATATAAGGTCCCTCTGTACAATTAGGGTTATGTACCATGGCCATCTTGATGATCATATAACTGTTGGTTCATTAAATGAATCATAGAGGCTGGTGTTTGGATGAATATCTAAAGAGTTTGATAGACGACTCATCAGGCACCGTCAAATGACTAGTAAGAGATGCTCTCCAGCCTGAGTAGGAGATGGCAATCCTTTTTCACAGAGGTTGATATCTGACCGACCTCTTAATGCATGTACTTTGTATGGTAATAATAGTGATTTGGAGGTCTCCGATCAGTTAGATCAAAGGGTTGACTTAGCGAGATCGAGACAACCTAAGTCCTATGTTGAATGTTGTCACAGCATAGGCATACATCCTCTGACCAGAGACATATGTGTTACTATATGTCTAAGTGTGTACAATTGGCAGACCAATAGGTTGATTACCTAATCAAGGTCTACACATCGGTGAGCTGGTGTGCATGTAAGGGCATATGAGTAATACCATCTCTCAAAGGGATCATACAGGTTCATCTACGAACCGGAATACATGAGATCACTCATGAGGTATTGGGACCGATCAAATTCTCTGCATGGTAGTCGTGCTTTGAAAGAATGACAAGAATTTGAAGGTATGATACATGCTTTGGGAAAGCATATGATCAATATTGATTCCCAATGACCAAGATTGAGAAACTTGGTGATCAAACCTTGAAGAAGACAATGCAAAATTGATCTACATCTTCAGGTTGATCATAGGTCTTCCACTATGCCAGATTTACAGGTATTGGGAATACTTGAGGGTGATGTGATCTTAAACGATTGTATAACCATGACGCTTCCCTTCTGAGGGAGTGATGAAACAGGTCTAGATTTTAGTGACTCCTCTCAGTACATAAGCAATCTGATATTGGTCCAAGTGTTGGACATTGGTCTGAATGAGATTTAGTTGCAATGAGAAGATTAGATTTGCGGTCTTGAGTTAATCAAGAATTTGTGGGAGGTACGTAAGATATGGATTTGAGATGAGATCTCAACATCCAAGTCACTATACGTGGAACAATACAATCACCATGTCCTTATCTCCAAGTATCTGCGAAGAAAGCACATTATTCTTGAAGGTATTCAAGAATAATTCATTTGATGTATTATGTATCCAAGCAACAAGAAAATGATAATGAAATGACATTTAATTATCAAGAATAATATTAATAAGATTCATTGTGAGAATGATTATCCAAGATAATTTAATGGGATTTAATTATCATGGAATACAGATTGTGGATAGTGTTATCCCTAATATCTCTGTATATATTATAAATGTGATTTATAATATATTAGAGAGAGAGAGCACCTTTCCAAATAGCATTTTTTAATTGTTAATGTGAATTGGACTCACAATATGCAATTAAATGGAAATGTAATTTACAATTTAATTTGGGTTGTGAATATGATTCACATATTTTCAATGGCATGACTGAAATATTCACTAATTAATTGGGATATAATTTAGTGGATAGTTTTGCAATAAATATACACTAATGAATTGGGAATTAATTTAGTGGATAATATTGCAAATAAAAATGAGATAAGGATATGAATTAAAAGGAGGAGATAATCCACTAAATCATGAGGTGACATCACCCATGACTTGGTCATGGGTCCCCATGATTTTGGGTGGATTATTATCCTATTTTAATTATTGTCTCATATATTATGATTATTGATTTTTATTGAATTAAATTATGTTGATGATAATGCAACATATATTGTATTAATACAAATTAATAAATTATTATTTTTGAACAACAATAGTCATGGCCATTGATTAAATATACATATCAATCTAACCATTGATTTTGTATATGCCATGGATTGTGATCCATGGACTTCCAAACTAGTATATTATGAGGGCAAGCCTAGCAACTTCAATAGATAATTGTACACGCCTACTCTCTCTCTCATTATCATCATCTCTCTCTCTAAGGTGGTTGTCCACCTTGTGTTTTGAGGGAACTAGCTATCGTCTCTACATCGTTGTGTTGTCGCTTTGATTGCTCGTGGATCTCCATTTTCTATGGAGCTTCTTGATCTAGAAGAAGACGTTGGATTTCTTTGGATGAAATCAGGAAATTCAAGGCTTGGATCCTCATCGAGGATTGCAGGAAGCACGCGTCTCATCATCGCGCCCGCAAGTGCCATCTTCGCAGATCAGACTTGAGTCAGGAGGATCTCTTGCTTTAGAGATCTAGTGATCGCAACCATGCTTCAAGAGCTATTTCTAATACTTTATAGTTTGATGAAATGATCCAAGAAATGTTCTTGTGATCATGTGGTTTCATCTCATGATTTAAAAATTTTAAATTCTGCTGCATCTATCGACGAGTGCGACTAGTCGCCCTGATCGCATAAGATGCGATCACCACGCTTCTGTGATGCGCTTGAGGATTCCCAATATCCTTCAAAGGCTTCCACTTATGCCACATGGTGCCTCAGGTGTCGTACCTTAGCTACGAACCTGACACTGCCACCAAGCCTCTCTCACCTTCCTCCACTCCCAAATCGTAGGGCCACGTGCTAAGCACGTGCGCTAAGTGAATATTTTGGGAGGCTCCTTCATATTCCAGGGATTCACATTGACACCCCTGCCATACGTTGACATCAGCATCATGTGTGCAGGACGTGACACATAATAAAATTGCAAGGAGCCCCTAAATGGTTCAATAAATAGCAAAAAGACCCTCACTAAAGGTAAATTACAGAGGAGACCCAAATCGATTTGTGTTATTACATATAAGTCTCTCTAGGAACCACTATGAGATAAAAACATTTATTTTTCCTATGTATTAGTCCCTTCAATTCCATCATTGCATATCATTTTCATTCGAACTCATATTTCTATGCACAATATGTTGTTTTAAAGATTAATGAATGTTATATAGGTTAATATGCCTTGTGGAGTGATCAGAAAATGTTTATCGATGACAATTATTTGAGGAGTAATTTGACATATGTAGGCTCAACTACCGATGTATTTATGCACTATCTTATTAAGAAGATCATAGACTTTATTTGCAGAGATTCGATTGATGGAACATGAATTCGATTGATTCTCTTACATTAATATTGATAATCTTTGGGAAATTAATTTTGTAGGGAATTCAATTGAGGATGAATAAGTTTGCCCGATGTTTCGTGTGATTAAGTTTCAACTACTTGAGGAAGAAATGAGAGAGAAGTTGAGATCATTATATTATTAGAAGATTGATGTGTGATCTTCAAAAATTACAGGATTAATTAGCATTCTCGCCTACAACATGAATTCCAATTGAATAAATTTATTGAATCACTATCTTTTAATCCGTGATTCTCTTTTGAGGAGATTGATTCATTTATTTTGAACAAAACATTGCCACAGATCGTGTGCTTAGTTGTCTTCTATGTTTATTTTGCATCGCTTTTAATCAGATTCTTTTTGTTTACTTTCTACTATATTTTTCGGACAAAGAAATTGACTTGGCGATTAGTTTTTTATTTTATTTAATTTGAAACCATGCAACTAAAAATCATTGTTCCCCATGTTCAACCTTGGTACACTTACGAAGTAACATTTCTTCACATATTCAAAAGTGTGGTTTTTGATAGCTCAAAAGTGCGGTTTTTTATAGCTCAATTTCTGCATCATTTATAGGGTCCCTCTCTTTGAATCTTGAAACTTGCATGTGGTGTGTATTGTCTGTATCAACCCCTTTCGTGCGATTGGGACTTGACTTGAGTTACATAGAAATTTGGTGCACATACACTAGCTTAGATTTATTTTTGTTTGTGCTTGTAGTTTTTTGGCCACACAATTTTTTCATTAACTATATAAATTGTATATCATTCAACATTAGCCAAATCAGAAATCAGTTGCTCTCGCTAATAGAACTATCTACTTAGGGTATTTTCATCTATGCGTATCATTTAGAGTAAATTTCAATTTCATTGTCATGCATCCCACATGAAAAATGTGAGGAATAACTGTAACTATTCTAGTATGCATCATTGATTTATGTGATTGCATTGTCTTTCTCGGTCCTCTCTTCCTTTCTCTATTTTACAACTTAGGAATTCAAGGAATTGGGACAGCTTATTAAGTGTGATTTTTCTGTACACGTGGATGACTCAAGTGATAAATTAGATTTACAATCGAACAGTTAATCAAGGTGATTGTATATAAAATTAATATAAAACTAACCCTTGTGTCTGATGGAGAGAAACCTACTCATTGTTTTTCTAAGGACAAGAATCGTAGACTTAGAGTAGAACTAAAATTTGGATGTTTCATTCTGACTACTAGATTTAAAAATGACTAGCTACTTCTCAGCGAGGGAACTACGATCATCCTTAGCAGATTGGGTGGTTAAAAGTCAACATGTAAGGCAACGTCCTTAAGTAATATGGGTAGCCATTCTATGGTCCGTACTTACACCCATACTGACTGAAAGTAGGTATAACTAGCCGTACGAATTTGAGACAGTCTTTGTTACACTCTTCTGAACCTCACCTCTGCTTAATCATATCAAATATTGTTTTGTCACTAAATTTAAAATTGAAAAGTAAGTGGTTGAACCCTAACGTTCCTTCACAAGTATCGAGTGGGTGAATCTACGAGTTTGTTTTGTGTTTGTCTTGTGTTCGTCAAAGTCCTTGCAACTAAAAGCATATCGAGGTTCGTAGATCGTTATCCACCTTTCTCTTGAGAAGATGTCAACACATTGGCCTTAATACCTAGACTTTGTGGGTCCATTGTACTCGGTCATGTATTGATACCCTTCATTCCAGAGTAACCCTCTCTTCAAAACCCTTCCCCCTGCAACCATTAATTCCCTTTGCTCGCTTCACTCTACCCCATGATCACACTTCTTCCTGGACTTGATCACTCTCACATCCTGACCTTCAAATGATCAAAGGAGAGCAGGAAGACTTGAGGATGGAAAATGGAGTAACAAATTTTAACAAAGAAACACAATTTCTGGTTACTATGGATTTCCCACCATGTCAAACCCAAGTTGACTCTCTTCTTAAGTACAACCATTTTTCCTTTGACAGTCCAAGAAAATTGCAATGTCGAGGAAATATTACTTATGACCATACTACAACTCCTATGAATAATAATTATTCCGCATAGAGCTACATGTCAGAGTTATAATATGTGGAGTATAATTATTCACCAGCTATTCATGAGTTGTTTGAGGATGAGATTGCTCGATTAACAATATAGTAAATACTTTTACGAAACAAATATATAGTCTCATCCAGTCAACGAAGAAACATGGACGAGTAAAGAGCCCACCCTGCAAACCAGAAGTCCATCATGAGACTTACACTCAGATACAACCTCCACTGACCTCTGACCATATGATGAATATGTGATTCTTCACTCTAAAAGTTGAAAAAAGAGCATCTTCCCAAGTATTTCGCTGCATTTCTCTATTTATTTTACATAATTAGCATTCATGCATTTAGAATTAATGTTCGCATTTTAGCATTCATATGTGCATTGAATAAGAAGCAAAATGAAAAATATCAAAAAATAGTAACTTGTAAAATTGACCAATAAAACCCGAGCCCAAATTTGAGACTAAAAACTATAAATCGTTCCTCCTACGACAGTTGCAACCGCATCCCCTGCCTCTTATGCCATTGGACCCACATCTCATAGCCCTACGCATTCATCTCCTTCGTAACCACCGTCCACCTCTCCGGCTCCATTTCCTCTTCTCTTCCAACCCCTCTCTCTCCCTCTCCATGATACCCATACCGTCTGCATTCTCCGTGTGATCCAACTGCCTATAAAGAGGTATGCTCCTCCCCCATCGCACACATCCACCAACTAGCGAGATGTGTGCCATCAACTTGAAGCTCTACCTCGATGAAAGCTCGGTAAGGACTTCTTGAGAGACGACTGCCCATGATCCTTCCTCGGTTATATTCGACGAAGAATCCACAATGTAAATATCTTCTCCTTTTTCCTTCTCATGTCTCTCTTTCTTCGTCTTCTACACCACCCCCAGATCCTCTTCTTCCCTCAGCCACACTTTCACCTCCATCTCATGTCACCATCTTCGCCCTCGATCGGAGCCATACCACCTTCACCGGTTATTTCCCCTTCACATTGCCCACTCTCGTTGGAGCTATCGTTGTTAGCTCCTCCCCTATGCATTTCATCACTGTGAACAACGGTAGAGACCCATCGTCGTTCGAGTACCTTCCTCTACCTTTCTCGGCTAAGTAAACATCGCGAAGCAGCAACCATCATAGTGCCCATTCACTGTTCCCACCTCCATCGGCCGCTCCACGATCGTGCCTTGCCATCAAATCTCTACCCATAGGTCGAAGTCTCTCCACCACTTTTAGCAATGGTTGCACCTCCCTCGTCGTGTGTCGACCAGGGGTCACTTCCGTACTACCCCTCGTTCCAGCTTTAGTGAATTGAGGCCCCCAACCGGTCGCCATCGTCAATTCTGCCCTCACATTGAGCCACTCAAACCTCTGTTATGCTAGACTGCTCGGCCTTCGATGCCCGCACCCACAATGCTCTTGTGGCACAACTGTCGTTCTCTAATGACATCCCTCCACGACGCCATCGACTTGCATGCACCACCTTGGACATTGCCTCGAATGCATCGACCCTCGCCCTCGATGGAGCCCTCGCTCCTCAACACCCCTTCGTACTGCCTCCAGCTCTCAAAATCACCCAGCATCCCCCTTGCATGTGTATAACATATGGGAGTATGGGATATTTGCAGCATGATCCATGTCTCTTCGTAAATCGCAGAAACCCCTACCGTCAGATCAAGCAGGTGCACTGCACGTACTTTGTAGGAGAAATTGTAGCACTGCCCTTGGAGCTCCGGCAAGTAAGGCACACTTCCTCGTCATCAATAGTCTCGTTTGCGACCCCCCCCCCTTCAGGGACAATTCCGTTAATACCCTTGTTGATATGAGTAATTGCATACAAGTCCAATCAGATTTTTTATAAAATTTACTTCTTTCTTTGCATATAGAATGAGGTGTTTGCATGTTTATTTGAAATCTCATTCAGCATAATTTTATTATTTTGAAAGTTTCATATTGTAGAACAACTCTAGCTCTATCACTGTGGATATCAAACATATTTTTAGTATTCGTGTTTTATTTAATATAATTATTATTTTGGAAAAAAAATCTTATTTTACCGAATGCATGATGTTTAATTGATATTAAATTAATTATTGCTTCGAACAATCTCGAAAATTGACAATAGCTAGAGTTTAGTTTTTCTACATTGTGCCCAAATTTGATCACATTTGCATGCATATCGAGTCAGAATAAATTGTTTTGTCATTAGAAGTAATCCATTTTTACTAGATTCTAAACTCAGTATTTTTAGAATTTATACATTTTCTTAGAGATATCACCATTAGATACATCTAGGATAATTATATTTCCAAGAAATAATTAGGTTTGTTATTTATTGAAATTAAGTTTCTCAAAATCACCTCATCTGCATTTTTATTCCCAGAAAATTGATATTGAGTCAGAAAATTCCAATAAAATACATTAGCTTCATTTTGCACTCATACATATTCTGGTTAAGTTTCATAATTTTTGGATACTTTTTAATTTGATTTACATGTTAGTCCTTGAACTACACCAAATTTGCATGGCATTTTTAATTGCTTTTAAAAATAAATAAAATTCTCTTTGAAAGCCTAATTTCCATATCGACTTTAAATAGACCTAAGAGATAGTGGCCTCCCTGAGTTCAACCTTGGGCTTGCCCAAGTAAAAGAAATTACTACTTGCATTTAATTGAGGAATTAATTAAGTGGTTTATTATTGATCCGAATTTTCCTGACTATAATGAACGAACATATTTTAATTGTTAATTTATTAAATTAAGTTGGTGACTTTCAAGATTATCACCCTTGCTAACCATAATATTGAAAACACAAATAAATTGAAAAAAATAGAAAATTCAATAAAATTGACGATTCTGAAATGGAAGCATTTTGCAAAAGTATGACCATAGAGCTTCCTTTAATCAAGGCCATAAAATGTGTATACCATCTTAAGAAATTTTAAAGAGTTGACTAAACCCTAAAAAGATGGGAAAGAAATGATTAAGTGCTAAATATCATGTCATATCTATGGCCAGTTCTTTGGTCATGCATTGAAAAACCAAAAGCTGCAAAGTCAAGCACTCGACTCAGATCACATGTGAAATTAAGGATTCCACATTCACTCATGTTTGGTTAGATGATAACTCCGCACTAAACATCCTCCCCAAGTCTGTCTTTGACCAACTACAACTTAGAAAACTCAAGAAGATTGTGGTGATTGTTCAATTGCATGATCGATCCACCAAAAGATTGCATGGGATTTTTTCTATTGTTCTGAATATATGAAGTGATAAACACAAAGTGCACTTTATTTTCCTTGACATTGAGCACCACGGAGGATTTTATGAGTCTCCTATCATATTATGAAAGTCGTTCTTAGCCTCTGCTAAGGCTATTATTGATTGTGAGACATATGATTTCCGAGCACAGACCACAATGTACAAACCCTCAATGACATGACCTACCATGAGGATACCTGATTTTAAGACAACAGTCATGATCAGGAGACAACCATGTCACATGATCTGACCTCTCCTTACAAAACATAGACATAGACCCTAGGAGAGTCACTAAGACACCGTATATGGGACAGACCTCCAATTCTCACCCCTAGTGCAACTTCTTCGAGGAACCAAGAATTAGGTGCTTATGACCAATTGGATTATATTTTTCAGGATCATCACAATTATTTAACTGGTCCAACTTTTGAATTGGTAGTCATTCATGAAATACTTCAACCATATAAGGAGGCGACTCATGAAACCTTCGATGTTACCAAAACTCACAATTATTAGAAGGTGACTTCAATATACCAGCCATACCTCACAAAACCACCAAGAACATGCTTCCTCGCATGAAGCCTCGTATGACTTTTATAGATATTCATCTGACGAGGAACTCACAAATGCCACATCGGTCACACTTAGGGAGAAGAACTCTGACCATCTTCCTCTCGATGCTTCTCACAGAAACAAACTGATCAAGAAAAATCACCTTCGGTCTTAGAAACCAGGTGATTTCTGAAGAGTCTTCATCAGGTCCAGATGTGGTTCATCGGGTAAGTGCAATAAGTGTAGTGGCGATCAATGGGAACTTACCTCTTGTTGATAATAGTTGGAGACACTCTACATACGACTACAGTTCTTCTAAGGTTGAATCTAACAATGGATGGTTTTCTCTATCCTCTCCCTCTTCATCTCCCTCTACATCTCCATACTATCTCCCACCACACTCTCAGCAAGAAGGTCCATCATAAATCCCCTTGACATTGTACATCCGTAAATATACTCGGTTCCTCACTTGTAATTACTCGATCATACTTAGGTTGACATGATCCTAAGTATAGGGGGACCAAGTCCAGCGTAAAAAGAAAAAAATAAATATTGAAAGAAAGGAGATCTCAAACACAAACAAATGCAAAGAGCTTCTATCAAAAGTGAGCGATGCCAACCTTTTTCAAAGTGTTCAATTGGGCCAAAGTTAATTAATCGGGCTAGTACCTTAAAAAGGGCTCTACATCATATGTCAATCAAGTCCGGGTGTAATTATATTAAATACTTAAAGAAGACACAACTCAATGTACTCCCAACAAAACAAGTACAAATGACTCAATCTCTCTTAGCGACCACATTGGTCAACACCTAAATATGCATGTGTTAAGTAAAAAGGCACTCGAAAGGATCCTTGTTCTAATGAGAGGAAGAGAAGAAAAGACACAAACCTATGTCCTCCATCACCTGTCCTACCATTTACATTTTCAAGTCTGACGAACTAATGAGATGGTATACTGAACGCAAGAAGTTATTTATTCCATAGTGTTGAGGATTAAGTCTTGAGGAGAGTCTATTGGATCAAGACTTTGAGTGATGTATCCACTCGATTATCATGATGGCAATACACATTAAATGTCATATCCTTATACTAATGTGTAAATAGTGAGTTTGATATGACTAGAGCATGGTTGAGCATACAATTTTAGGACCACTACAACGTAGAATTCATAATGAGACAACTCTTGAATTCACAAATGCATGATCAGGGATTCAACCATCTAACTCGCCAAAATTTGCTTGGGGACAAGTAAAGTGTTAAGTACAGGAGTCTTGAATCCATGATTCATCTACTCTATATTGACGTTCTAGCAAAATCTCATTAATATATTACTACTTGAAGCTAATTCATCAATTGTGCTAGACACAGTCTTAAAATCTGTACATAATTGAGATCATGTTATTTTATGTGTAAATAATCTTTATTTTAACCTAATTATTTATCTATTATTTTCCTTAACTCATTAACTAACTTTGCATAAAGAATTAAAATACATAAAAATAGGAAAATAAGAGAAACACAAAATTCGAACATTGTATTATTTGTACATATTTAATCATTGACATTTTGTTCTACCTTTTTCTGACATATGAAAAATACACTAAAATTAGATAAAGTTTGTATATATTATATAGAAATTAAACAACTTATTAAAATCAATTAAAACATATAAATAAATCACAAATTGTAAAAATCTGCTATTTTATTATCTATATAGTACCTCCGAAAATATGTTTTGTATAGTTGATTTTATTTACTATTTCTTTTATGATTTTTCTTCTATTTTTATCTTTATTGAAATTTAATATTTCATTTTACTTTTCATTGATCCTTAATTTTATTTTTTTTATTTTAACCTTATTTTAGGTTTTATTTATTCTAATTTATATTTAATTTTATTATTTTACTTATTTTATACTATTTTTTTCTTTCCCTTTCCTTTTCACATTTATGTTCTCTCTTCATTTCTCTCTCCTCCCTTCTCTTTCTCTCTCTCTTCTCTCTTACATTGTCATGTGCTACCACGTGACCTACCCTCCCATTCAACAGCACGTGCAGCGCATGTGGTTCCTCCACCCTCCTGCGCATGACCTCTTAAAATATCTCATCTATGAGAATGTGATTCTTAGAGGTTGAGACTCTTGAGAATCAAGATGAAAATGAAGTGTAGGAACTCATTTAATCTTGAAAAGATTATGAGGCTTCTGAAATTGGAAACTAAAAGGATAATTAAAGAGGAAACACTAATACCTCTTCAAATGAGTTTGAGGATGGATTCCATGTGTCAAAGAAATCTGAAAATGATCGAACCTCATTTGATGAAGCTTCTGAAGATCATGACATAGAAAGATGGATTTTAGCAATGAAAGTCTAAAGTAGATTTCATATACAAGTGTTGTATATGGCCCTTCGAGGATCCACCTATATGGCTGAGACCCATAAAGGTGTAAATGGATCTTCAAGAAATGTAAGTCAAGATTGCATTCCTCTATGATAACCTCTCAGAGGATATTTACATGAAGTAGCCCCAGGGCTTCATGGTTGAAGAAAGCAGGATGTGCAAGCTAAAGAAATCCATCTATGGACTCATATAACTTCTTATTGCTGGAACATAAGATTTGATGAAATTATAAATGTTATGATTTCAGATAGAATCTTGATGAACCATGTGAAGCTTAGTGGGAGTGCCTTTGTGTTCATCGTGCTAAATGTAGATGATATCCTAATCGTTTAGAATGATATAAGGATGATAATAAGTGTTTTATTGACTGGCTATTCCATATCTTGAAATATAATTTCAAAGATACCTCTTAGATCTTAGTTCTGAAGTTGTTTAGAAGCAGAGAGAAGAGGATATTGGGACTGTCACATTTGTAGTACACCTTGGACATATTCTATTCTTAGAAATTCCAAGAAAGGCTTCCATCCCTTAAGATATGGTGCTGACATATCTAAAGGGATAGCACCTCAAAGAGTTGAGGAAGTGAATGCTAAAACTGGTTGCCCTTATGCATCAGTAACCAGAAGCTGAGTGTATGCTAGATGTGTACAAAAGCCAGATATTTGCCATGCAGTGGGAGTAGTAAAGTGTTGCTAATCCTACTACGGATAGAAAAACACTTGGTGTTCTACTTGGGCTCATCAAGATGACATATGCTCATAGCCAAGTGGACTCAAAGAATTAAGTACCGAATGGACCTGAAAAGTCTTAACCCAAAGCCCTATCAGGTTCCTCTTAGAATTAGGTGGATTAAGGTCTTAACCAAGCTCCATTTTCCAATTTATTTCCAGGCCAGTTTAAATGTCAATCAAGATTCGGAAAAACTGTACACATATTTACAAACGTGTAATTTTTACAAAATTTTGGAAAATGTGTAAAGTTTTTGAAAATGTTTGAAAACATGGATGTATGCATGAATGCAAGAGTTTTGCAAAATATTTACACACATTTACCCATGGTTTTTTCAAACTTTTTGTTTTTCAAACATTTTACAAAAAAATCGTACTATATACATAATTTTGATATCAAAATATTTACACAAAAATAATATTTTTATAAACATTTGTACAAAAATAATTTTGTCAGTAGCTATGTATGTGCAATAAAGAATTTCATGTACAAGAAATTTTTTAAATGTTATGAATTTTAGCCATTTTATTATTAACACACTCACACAAAGTAGGAGTTATGGCTAAAGTATATATGAAATATTTACGACACCCCCCTATACTTAGCTCGAACAATGTCCTGAGAGTGAATCAAGAGAGATGAAGAAGACATAACTCGTGCTTAGTATAGGGGAACGAAAAGAAATGGTATACTACAACGAGGAATAAAAGAATATAAAGAAGAGGACTCGGTGTTTCCCCCTATACTTAGGATCAAGTAATCTTCAGTATAGCAAGCTATACATGAAGTGAAATTCGAGTGGAAGAATTACAGGGTCTACCTCCCCTATACTTAGGGTAAAATACCCCTAAGTATAGGCAGCAAAACAGAGGTAAAAAGAATCAAAAGAATACCCAAGAGTCCTACACCCCCTATACTTAGGGTAAAGTACACCCTAAGTATAGAATTATCATAAGATGAAGATGGGGTGTGGGATTAAAGAATGGAGTGACATGGACAACTGGATCTATACAAGGCGGAAGACAGTCATAATCAAGCGTGAGATGTAATAGATGTGAGTCAAAGACCACATCCCACGCAAAATGAATAGGGGCGACGTCAATGACTAACGGCTCATGATCTAGATATGGTTTGAGTCGCTGCTCGTTAACACGAAAGGTAGATTCAGAAGACAACTCAGATATGTCAATGCTTCCATTGTCATGTACCTTTCGGACCAGGTATGGTCCCTTCCACTTGCTCTACAATTTCCTGAAAATAATCTAAGCATGTCATCAAACAACCATACTCTCTAAAATGGCTCAAACTACTTGTGGCTGATATGAGAATCATGCCACTCCTTCACTCTCTCCTTATGATGTAGACTTCTCGAAAAGGCTTCATCTCTAAGCTCCTTTAGGGTTCCCATCTCTGCCCTCCTCTGGTATCCTACACTCACTGGATCCAAAAGTATCTCTGTAACAGCTCAAAGTGACTTAAGTCTCAGTTAAACAGGTAATTGGCAGGGCTTGCCATAAACGAGGCGAAAGGGAGATGTACCCAAAGGAGTCTTGAAGGACGTCCTATATGCCCACAAGATCGAGTCCAAAAGCTGTGACCAATCCTTTTGGTCAAGGCGAACGACCTTCTGCAATATAGTCTTGATCTCCCTATTCGACACTTCATCAAGACCATTGGTCTGAGGATGGTATAGAGTGGCTACTCGATGGTCTATGCTGAACTCACTATTAAGGGCCTTTACCTTGTCGTTGATGAAATGACATCCCCCATCAGAAATCAACACTCGAGGTACCCCGAACTGTGAAATGATATTCTTCCTCAAAAATCTGCATACGATCCGAGCATCTACGGTTCGGGCGGGGATGGCCTCATCCCAACGACTCACTTAATCAACGGCCAACAGAATGCACTCGAATCATTGACTCTTAGGGAATGGACCCATAAAATCGATGCCCCATGCGTCAAAAACCTCACAGAAGTGAATGGGCTGCATAGGCATCACATAACGCTGTCCACAAGTGCCCATCCTCTGACAGTCAGTACATCTCTTCACGAATTCATCAGAATTCTTGAAGATAATAGGCCACCATAAGCCGGATTGCAGCACTTTCTGTGTCGTTTTCCTCTCATAGTGATGTCCTCCTGCCTCCATCTTGTGGCAGTAGGTGAGGACGCTATGATGCTCTTCCTGAGGAATGCACCGTCGCCACACACTATCCCCTCCCTCATGTTAAAGGATGTGATCCTGCCAATGGTAAGACTTGGCCTTCACTAGTAAGGTCTCAAGTGTCTACTTGGGACAACCCCGTGGAACTGTCTTGGCAACAAGATAGTTCACAATGTCAGCATACCAAGTGAGTGAGACGATAGCAAGGATCGCCTCATCTGGGAAGGTCTCACATATAGGATCAATCTACTCAGAATCCTCAAGATGCTCTAATCGGGAGAGATGATCCGCCACCACATTCTTAACTCCAGGCTTATCCTTAATCTCAATATCAAACTCCTGGAGTAGAAAGATCAATCTAGTCAATCTCACTTTGGCATCCTTCTTTGCCATGAGGTACTTGATGGCGGTATCATCAGTGTAAATAGTCACTCTAGATCCAATGATATATGATCTGAACTTATCTAAGAAAAAGGCTACTTCTAGCATCCCCTTCTACGTGATTGCGTAGTTCCGTTGCGTGGCATCCAATGTAAGGCTAGCATAGTGAGTGGCAAGCGGCAATCCATCCCACCTCTGTCCCAGCACGGCCCCTACAGCAAAATCGGAGGCATCCGTCATGATCTTGAGTGGGAGAGACCAATCAGGCGGCTGGAGGACGGGAGCCTCAACAACTAGACTCTTGAGAGTCTCAAATGATGGAAGACACTTATCATCAACTATGAACTTGGTGTCTTTGATCAGCAAATCAATCAACGTCAGGAAATCCTGCTGAAATCATGAATGAATCATCGGTAGAAATTGACGTGCCCCAGAAAAGACCGTAACTGTCACAAGTTGGATGGTGGATTGAGTTTTCTAATGATATACACCTTGGTTGGATCAACCTCCATGCCCTTGTTGGTGATGATGTGGCCAAGCACCGTTCCTTGAGTCACCATGAAATGATTCTTCTCCCAACATAAAATAAGGTAGACCTCAATGCATCATTGTAGGATCCGGTCTAGGCACTCAAGACAAGCATCAAATCCATCGTCGTAGATCAAAAAGTCGTCCATGAAGACCTCCAAGAACTCACCCACCATGTCCGAAAAGATGTGCAACATACACCTCTGGAACGTCGTCGGAGCATTGCATAGACCAAAGGGCATGCGTCTGAAAGCATACGTCCCGAACGGACAGGTGAATGTGGTCTTGTCCGTGTCCTCTAGTGCAATGGCCACCTGATTGTATCCAGAGTATCTGTCAAGGAAACAATAGTGAGTCTTCCCTATTAGCCTCTCTATAATCTGATCAATAAAAGACAACATGAAATGATCCTTATTGGTGGCACGATTCAATCGTGTGTAGTCTACACAGACCCTCCAAGAAGTGGGTATCCGGGTTGCGATCTCCTCTCCAAACTCACTCATAACTATAGTGATGCTCGTCTTCTTGGGCACCACATGTAATGGACTAGCCCACTTGGAGTCAAAGATGGGGTAGATAAAATCGACGCTATACCAATTTGAAATTTCCTTCATGACAATCTCTCGAAGATTCGGGTTCAGCCGCCGCTGGAACTCACATGACTGCTTCTCGTCCTCCTCGAGATAGATATGGATGGAGCACAGGGCCAGACTTATCACCTGGAGATCGGCTACACTCCATCCTATCACCTTACGGTTCTTTTCATGAATCTCCATCAATCGAGACTCTTGCTCTCCAATAAAATCTGATGAGATAATGACTGGGTGCATCTCATGCTCACCCGTAAGGAACCTATACTTCAGCGATTGTGACAAGGTCTTCCGCTCTGGGCGACTGGGAACTTGCGTATCTGGCCTCTGAAATGTCTGAGTGAATACGACTAAATCTGCATGGGAAAATGAGAACTCTCACTGAAAATCAAGATCTAGTGAAGGCTGCTCTGTTGGTGTACCTGTACTCTGAATTGGCTCGGTCTCCACCCTAGCTGTTGGCTATGTGGAAATCTGACACAGGATCATATCATCAAACTTTACCCAAGCATTATCCGACTCCGAGGGATCTGAATCTAAATCACCAAAATCAACCGCCTTGCTATCGTGAACTTGGTCTTCTGCCTCAATAATATCCTCTGCCAGGAATGTGCTCTCCATGCTCTCCTCTACTGGAATCTGCGCATCAGTGGGGTTTGAATCTGAGAGGATGGCTCGTGAAACGGGGTGTGCCCAAACTTCCTCATCATCTGTGATCACAAAATCACACTCCTGGTGAATGTATCGCACTGCCTCTATCATCTGCTCTGAATCTGTGAGCAGCTCTGAGCAAGCTGATCTCACGCTTTAGTCTCATCGATTGTCTCTATTTGTATACTCTTGCCCTCCACAAGAAAGTATACCTTTCCGATATCATGGTCAGACACTGCCTTGGTTGTGGCCAAGAACGGGCATCCTAGAATGATGCATGTGTACCTGACTCCATCACTCTACATGAAGGGTGATCCGCGCATAAAATAAAGACAGAAATTAAACTACCTATATGATGCATAAGGAAAACGACCTTAGAACAGTTTCTACACGATAAGCATGGTAGTCAGGTAATCAAGCTAAGTCTAGAGTCGAATCTTGGGACCACTCAGTGTCCGCCGCAACGGATCCTACATGCGTTGTATGTGACTCCTCATGGCACATGGACTCAAGCCTAATTAATCCGACTTTTTCTTTATAATTTAATTAATTAATTCCAATTATCGAAATATAGGCACAGGTAGATAATTAGGGCTTAACCTTAATTAATTACATCACAATCAGAGAAAATCCTAAGGGTAAGGCTAAATCCTCGAAAATCAGATAAGCAGTAAGAAAAATCGGTAAAAACAAAGCCAGCAAAAATCTGCGGTGTGGTCCCCCGAGCACACCGGTGCTCGGTGAAACATACCCCGAGATATCACCAAATCCACAAAGTTTGTCCCTGTATTATTACAACACTAATGTGCGGGAAATAAAATCCAATCTAAACCTAAATTATGCTCCCCACACCCCTGCTCCGGTCCTCTTGTGGTTCGATGCAGAAATGAAGCCGCCTCTGAATCCTGCGGGTGCTTCGGCTCTCCGAGAAAAGCCACCCCCGATCGTCAGACCCTCGCAAGAAAATCAGAAACAAGAATGTGTCAAATCGCAATTATTATAAAATAAGATTAAAAAGGGAATGGAAATAAATGATAGAAAATGAAAGCAAGCACAAAATAAAAGCCAAAAAAGAAAAACGACTACTAAGCCGTGCTCCACAGCAACGATGCCATTATGATGACCCAAAGTCTTGCAATCGGGTTAAGGTTTCAATAAGGTCATTGCGATCCGAACCGGAAGGCTAAGTCAATCAAGAAAAATCAAGACCACCAATCAAAATATCAAACAAATCAGACAAATAGCGGTCTAGCTATTTATTTTACTTAGTATAGCTACCAGGGTCAAACTCAAGGAGCACGGTTTAGAAAAACCTACAAAGTAGTCGGAAATCGAAAACAAGTATTTTTGGTGGTTTTTATGTTTTTTTTATTTTTTTAGATTGTTAATATTAGAATCAAGAGTAAAAATGCTAACAAAATCTCAATCAAGCAATTATTAGGTACCTCAAAAACACTTAGAAAATTTAAATAAAAAATTAGAGTTTAGAGATATTCGTATGTTTTGGTATTTTTCTAGAATTTTTTTATTTTTATTAGATTTTATAAAAATGAAACAAGTCAAAAATGCAAGCTACTATGCAGCCAGAATCTAAAGGCTATTTACAATTATCTAAATAGCCAATAAAATTCAAGAAACAAATTTATTGTAAATTAATAATAAAACACTAACTACATTAACTAAAAGTGCATTTTTTTTATTTTTTTAGGAATTTTTAATTATTTTTCTAAATTTTTTAGTGTTTTTGAACTTTTAGGGTTTTCATAAATCCAAGAGCAACGAAACTTCGATAGAGTAAAAGCACACAAAAACAAACTCACAATAATTTTTTTGGATTTTTTAGAGGGTTTTTAATATTTTTAGTTGATTTTTAAAACTGAAGAGAAGCAAATTTTTGGGTTTTTGAATTTTTAAAAATATCAAATGAAAACAAAAATGGCCCAAAAATTCAAAGAAATGTTTACACAATGGCAGAGGCCATGTATCCAAATTTCACGAATTTGGGCAAGATTTGACAATTATTTCAACCAATTAAACACATACAGCGCACAGGGACCTAGATGTAAATATGGAAAAGTACTCAGCCAAAAAGTAACACTTGAAAGAAGTGTAGGGCTAACTATGCAAAAAGCCCTAGGCCGCACGAGATCGGCACGTGAATTAGTCAAACAGGGGTACAAATGTCATTCCTATTTATAAAAGTTCAAACAGTAACAATCATGAAGTTCAGGAGAAAATGTGCAAATATACCACACAACACGTGACAGAGCACGTGTAACACACAGAGGTACTATTTTGCAAATAAAAGAAGCACGAGGTCCTGAATGCAATTTATCCAAATAAAAACAATGGCTAAAAATACTTACAGGACTAAATGGAAATGTAAACAGTGTGAAGGGCCTAAGTGTAAATTACATATATTAATGAACCAACGACAAAGGATTCTTCACTTATGATCGGATGGCTCAGAGCTGCTGCTAACCCTTCGACGATGGATGGCTAGAAATCGATCCTCAGATGGATGTGACGGACGAGAGCTTCCCGTGGATGAACGTCGAAGATTAGAACTGGGGGGAAGTCTCTATCCAATGGTGGAGACGCCTCCTGGAAGAACGACAAAGAACTCACCGCCGACGAGTTTTTTTCGACTGCTACGACTAGGGCATCCTCTGGAGCTGCTCAGATGGGGGAAATGTTGCTGGTGATGGTCCGCAGCGATTGGTATACTCCAATGAAGGCGAAATCGTCGGGAACGGTTAGGCGAAGGTGGGGACATGGAGCTCCTGTTCCTCAGTGTTTGGACCTCCAGATGAGGCCCTTTTTCTTCCAAACGTGCATTGGTGAATCACTAGGTCGAGGGAAAATTGCCTCAACCTATTAGCACACGAAATGGGTGAAAGGGAGAGCCGGAGCGGGGCCCTCCGGTGAAGTGACGGGGGAGGAGGGCTTAGATCCTGTTCCTAGGCGAACTAAGGTGAGCAGAGGGGCGTAGAAGATGGAGAGAGTTCTCGTTAAGGTGATGGGATCATCGGAATGGGAAATATATGGTTTGATGGCACAGGATGATCCGACGAAGGTTCGCTGGCAGGAATAGAAAAGATTGAAATTAAAGAAAGATAAAGGGTATCTAAGCTACCTGATGGAGGGATTCATCTGTGCTGGAGGTCAGCTACCTCTTGTGTTCTTCGCCTCGATGGAACGACGTCTCCAGAGGCTCGGGTTCACCACGTGGCTGAGCACAGCGAGAAGGTTCGCCGGCCCTCAGACTAGACACCTCACCTCCTCACTGCAACGCTCTCCTGTACTCGTTGTCAGACAAGAAAGGAGTTGGAGCTCACTGGGGATGAGAGCAAGGGCCAAAGATGCAGGAGAAATGTGGCTCCTCAAAATCTTATACGTTGCAGGCTCCGCGAGAGGTGGAGCTTGAGCACGCAATCCGAGGAGCGGATCCCTAAGGGTATTGGCGGGTTAAATTACGGATCACTCCTCAGTAATTGGAGCGCAAAACATGGTTGAATGGTAATCGGATCAATTCGAGAAAAATCAGAGAAGTTAGGCAAAAATGCGGATCCGGGCGAAGATCAATCCAGGGGGGCAGTTGACCGGGGTCAACAGTCCCCCGTGGACCAATCAGAAAAATCCACAATACAAATTATTTGTAAAATAATTTAAAAAACCGAAAATGATTTTATTTAAAAATGTGTTCAACAAGAAAAATGTTCCTTATTTTCCAAATTATTTTTTTAGTGATTTTTATTTATTTTTTTGAAAAATAAATTGAGGAATATACATTGTATTATATTATTTTTTGAAAAATAAATTAAGGTATATACAGTGTATAAGATACAAAGATAATTTTGTATTTATTTTTTTATTTTCTTGTTTTTGTATAAATACTCCAATTTTATATTTTATTTATTTACAATATAAAATTTAGAGTATAAAGTTATTTTTATTTTATTTTTATTGATTATTTATAAGTGTCCAATAAATAGGAATAGATGTATATATACATGGTATATACAAGGTAGAGAGAGAAAATTTATTTTGTTTTTATTTAATTTTATTTTTCTCATTTTTGTTTAATTTTTAGAAGTATATACAAGGTGAGAAAATCACATTTTTATTTTATGTTTTTGTGAAAATAAAATATTTATATATAGTGGACATATGTACAAGGTTGAGTGTCCCTATCTCTCTCTACTCATTTTATTTGGTGATCAGGCCCATGTTGGGCCCTCTCTTACGATTAGGTCACTCGATATTTATTCTAAATATTTCCCTATTTTTCTTTTATTCTTTATTTTTTTTGTGCACAAATGCATGCTAATTATTGGTATTTAACAAATGCATGCTTATTGATAACTTACTGTATTTATAATTATATAAATGGTGTTTTGCCAAAATATCTAGCTAAAATAAATGAATAAAGAGTGATAAATGGGTATTCGTCAGGTTTGTGTTCTTGTTGAATGGTGGTGCTGTGAGCTAGAGAAGCAAGAAGCAGGACACTACGGCAGATTCAACAACAGAAGTCGAATACAAAGCTGCATCGGATGTTGCAAATAAGGCGGTGTGTTTGCGCATGTTCATACTGGAACTTTATGTAGTTTCTCTGAAACTCCCATCTCGTTGCTCTGCAATGACATGGGAGCCATTGCCCAGGCGAAGGAACCTAGGTGGCATCAAAAAACAAGCATGTGGAAAGGAAATACCACATCATTCGGGAGATCCAAAAATGTGGTGACATCGTCATCACCAAGGTGGCCTCTACCGACAACGTAGGTGATCCTCTTACCAAACCTCTAGCACAGAAGGTTTTCGACCAGCAGGTAATGAGTATGGGTTTAAGGATTGTACCTGAATGGTTCAGAGGGCAAGTCGGAGATTGTTGGACAAGTGATCCCTAGGCGAACCATTCCTACAATAAATGTTATTGTAATGTATCATATATCAATAAAAACTATTGGTTTATTTCACTCCCTGCCTGAAATTAGGCGAATGAATGAACTATAAGGTCCCTCCGTACAAATAGGGTTATGTACCTTGGTTGTCTTGACATCATATTGTTGTTGATTCAATTGTTGAATCATAAAGGCTCGTGCTTGGATAAATATCTAAAGAGTTAGATTGAGGACTTATCAAGCACCGTCAAATGATCATCAAGATATGATCTCCAGCCTGAATGGGAGATGGCAATCCTATCTCTAAAGGATGATATCTGATCGACCTCTTGATGCAGGTCCTCTACATAGGAATAGAGATTCAGAGTTGTCAGATTAGTTAGGTCGAAGAGTTGAATTAACGAGATCGAGATAACCAAAGTCATGCATCATATGTTGTCGCGATAGGCACACATCCTCTGACAGGAGACAGATGTGTTACTATATGTATGAATATGTACATTTAGTTGACCAATAAGTTCATGACCTTTCCAAGGTCTTTATATTGGTGAGCTAGTGTGCATATGAGGGCATATGTGTATTATGATTTCTCAAAGGGATCATACAGGTTCACTTCTGAATTGGAAGACATGAGCTCACTCATGAGATATTGGGATCAATAAGTTCCATGCATGGCCGTCTAGCATATGAAGCTTGACAGAATTTAGAGGTACGATATATGCTTTTGGAAAGCATATGATCGATATCAAATCCCAATGATCAAATAAGAATCTTAATGATAAAACCTTGAAGGTGACAGTCTAAAAGAGATCTATAACTTTGGGTTTATTCAAGGTGTTCTAGAATGCAGGATGTACATGTATTGGGAATACTTGAGGGTGATGTGATCATAAACGATTTTATAACCATGATGCTTCCATTACGAGGGAGTGATAAACTGGTCTGGATTTTAGAGACTACTCTCAGTAGAGAAGTAACTTGATATTAGTCCAAGTGTTGGACATTGATCTGAATGACATTCAGATGCAATGAGAAGATTTTGTTTACGGACTTGATTTGATCAAGCATCTATGAGAGGTCCGTAAGATCTGGATTGGAGATATGATCTCAATGCCCAAGTCACTATACGTGGAACAATACAATCACCCCGTCCTTATCTCCAAGTATCTGCGGAGAAAGCACACTATTATTAAAAGAGTTCTAGAATAATTCCTTTGATTAATTATATATCCAAGCAACAAGATGATGATAATTAAATGATATTTAATTATCAAGAATGATATGAATAAGATTCATATTATGAGAATGATTATCCAAGATAACTACATGAGATCTAATTATCAGGGAAATGCAGATTGTGGATAGTATTATCCATGCTGTCCATAATATCAGTGTATATTATAAATATGATTTATAATATATCAGTGAGAGCACCTATGTAAATAAAATTTTTAATTGATTGTTAATGTGGATTGAATGCACATTAAGTAATTAATTGGAAATGTAATTTACATTTTTTGTTTGGGTTGTGAATGTCATTCACAAATTTTCAATGGCATGATTAAAATATACGCTAATTAATTTCGAATTATTTTAGTTAATATATTTGCAATAAATTTTGTTGAAAAAAATTATTAGATAATGAGATAATATAAAAAGAACATAAAATCCACAAATAAAAAGGGCGGCGTCACCCTTGAATTTGTCATGGGTGACGCCTCTTCTTTTTTGGAGAGGATTGTTATCATTTTTTTATTATCTTGTAATAATTAGTTTTAGAGTTAAAATATGGTGATGATAGTGCAACATAAATTTACTTTAATATAAATTAATAAATTTTTGTTTTAAACAAAATGATCATGGCCATTGATTAAAAACACAAATCAATCAAACCATTGATTTTGTGTATCCCATGGATTGTGATCCATGGACTCCCAAACGGATATATAAGAAGGTCAACCCTAGCGCTTGGAATATGCATACTATCTCTCTCTCTCTATCCTCATTCTCATGCCATCTCTCTCAAAGGGGTGGCCGTCCACCTTAAGTTCTTGAGAGAATTGCAGTCATAGTTACACCGTCGTGTTGTCTCCTCGATTGCTCATGGATGTCCGTCTTCCTTGGAGCTTTTAGCACAAGTAGAAGATGACGGATTTCGTTGGACGAGATCAGGAGATTCAAGGCTTCAATCTTCATCTGGATAGTGGGAATTACGCGCCCGAAAGTGCCATCTTCGTGGATTGGACTTGAGTTAGGAGGATCTCTTGCTTTAGAGATCAAGTGATCGCAACAACGCTTCAAGAGGTATTTCTAATACTTCGTGGTTAGATGAAATGATCTCAGAAATGTTCTTGGGATCATGTGGTTTAATCATATGGTTTAAATTTTTTAAATTATGCAGCACCTAGCGACTAGTATGACTAGTCCCTCTGATCGCAGTAGATGCAATCATCATGCTTTCGTGATGCGCTTAAGGATTTCCCCATATCCTTCAGTTAGGGTGTACTTCCCTACCTAGACGAGGATGAATGTTTCCACTCGTGTGCGTCTCATACCGGCAAATCCAACCCTCTCACCCCTTCAATTGAGTTGAGCCAAGTGAAAGTGTAAGTGTCCAAGTTAGGTCACGACCAACAAGAGTCATGCGCGTGACTCGAAAAGTTCTAGTTAGTCAGTTGAGGTGACTTGAACCTAGCCCTGAGTCTTAAAGAATTAAGTCTGATTAAACCTGAAGTACGTTAAACCTAGTTCCCATAAGGTTCCAGTACAGTTAGGTGCAGTAATGTCCCACCAGGCTCCAGTCTACGACTTTATTGGACTAGTTCAATCATCAAGCTCAATCAAAAGAATATGAATGCTATGGAAGTGTTGTGTACAATGATGTAAAGAATGATTCAATCTTCAAAATCATTTTGGGAAGAAAAATAATTTTTACGCTAAGGATTTTACAAATACAAAGATTTTTTGTAAAAAGAATCTTGGCAAATAAAAGGAATTTTTACAAAAGGACTTTTGGTAAAGAAAATGTATCTTGGCACTCGAAGCATAACATATATACATCTATTTACATGGTATGTTTATTTTTATTTATTAAGGATTGTCAAGATTTGACAAGTTTTACAAGTTATTTTATAGGTATATATAATTGGTAAAGATATTTATTTATTGAATACAGATTTTATTGATACATTTATTCCTCAAACTTAATTGTAAACAATTTTGAAAAGTATAGTACAAAATAATTTTTTGCAAATATTGACGAACATTTGAAAGCCATTTTGCAAAGATTTTTCAAATAAAAGTCTCTCTCTCTATATATATATATATATATATATTCCACAATATTATTATAAGAATTTTTCACAATAAATTGCAAATAGGTTTTCAAATCCTTTATTTCACACGAAGAAAAAGAATTTTGCAATCAAAATGTTTTTATAGAGGATGATAATATTTCACGAAAAAAATTCAAACAAGTTAAACCATTTTTTCAAATAATTTTGCAAAAATGTTTTTAACCTGATTTATTAATCAGTATATACAAAGAGAATCTGAGGAATAAAAATTTCATTTGTTAATACAGGTGTGGATATTTTTGGAATTTTGAGTTTTGTAAATGTTTTTGTTGTTTTTTAAAGCAGTATCTTATATTTACAAAAGTTTTGGTTCTTACTGGATTAAATGTATAAAGATTTTTTAAGTATGGTATGTATACGCCTCAAACTTATTTGAAACTAATTTTTCAACAATGTTTTAAAAACTATAGTCCAAAATAATTTTTTACAAACTTTTACAAACATGTACACACATTTGAAAATCATTTTGCAAAGGGTTTTCAATCGGTATGTATAGATTTTTCAAATATTTTTGCAACCATTTTTCAAACCATTTGCAAATAGTTTTTCAAACATTTTAATTTCACACAAAGAAAATAAATTTTTGCAAACAAAAAGATTTTACAAAGGTCTTTAAACTATTTTTCACACATTTTGCAGAAGTATATTTGCCTGATTTATTAATCAGTATGTACAAAAAGCGTTTGATGAGCTATACACATCTTTTTATTTAGAAGATTGTGATGAATTTGACATTATTTTTAGCTGTAAGTGTTATTTAGAATACAAAAGTACGAGTTATGACTTGAAGTATATACATATTATATATGACCCCCCTATACTTAGCTTGAGACATGTCCTCATAGATCAAAGAGAAATAGAGATGACATAACTTGGACTGAGTGTAGGAAAAGCCTGAATAATAAATGAATGAGGAGATGAATAAATGAACAGGAAATTGACCGTTCACCTTATATTTAGGATTAAACAATCCTAAGTATAGGAGGTTGTAGACAAGGCAAGGACGTTCAAGGATGAGAATGAACAGATCGTACTCGGATTGTCTCCCCCTATACTAAGGGTAAGAGAACCCTATGTATAAGCAAGAACATGAGACAATGGAGGCGATCAAAGAATGAAGGTAATCGGGGTGCACACCCCCTATACATAGGATAAAGTATGTCCTAAGTGTAGAAGACTGACAAAAGGGGCGATACACCTGATGATTCTATATATATAGGATGAATGTGGTGACTGGAAAGGAGAAAAGAGGAAAAGAATAAAAGATAAGAGATTAGAGGAAATGTTTTTGTTGTGCATTATCTATATCTTTTGATGCTGCCAGTGCAGTGGATGTATCATGAAAGCGCAGTACTTGGATTGAATCGACAACGGCCATGTGTCATGCTCCAGGTAAGGCTTAAGTATGTGACTGTTTATAATAAATGGCTATGCGTCAGAAGATAATTCTGATATTACAATACTGCCATTGTCATGCACTTCCCGTACTACAAATGACCATGTCCATTTACTCTTCAATTTACCTATTAAGATCCGCAAATTTGCATAAAATAACCACACTTTCTGTCGAACTTCGAAGGTCTTTTGTAGGATGTGTTCGGTCATGCCAGCGTTTCACCTTCTCCTAGTACTTCAATTTGTTATCATATGCATAGTCTCAGAATTCTAGGAGTCTGTTTAGGTCATCTTTTCTGTTCTGACCACTTTTCTATGAGTACAAATTACACATATTGATTGCCCATAAGTATTTCTGCATGAGTTCCACGAGCAGATGACATGGCTTTCCACACACAAGATGATAGGGCGACATGCCCATAGGCATATTGTAAGCGGTCCTATATACCCATATGACTGAGTCCAAGAGTTGGGACCAATTCTTTCTATTTGGATTCACAAGCTTCTGTAGGATTGTCTTGATTTCTTTGTTTATGGAGATGAGACTCAATGATCGATGTCGTATTCCTTCATTAATTTCGTCACCTCTTTGTTAGTGAAGTGGCTAGCCCCGTCTTGAAGGATATGGAATTATCCTCAAGCGCATCACGGAAGCATGATCATCGTATCGGATATGGCGAAGAACGACTAGTCGTACTAGTTGTTCTGAGCAGCGGAATTTAAAAATTTTCATGCGATGAAACCACATGATCCAAAACGATTCTTGGATCGTTTCATCTATAACCACAACAAGTATAATGCAATACCTATTGAAGCATGGTTGATCAAGTCTCTAAGGTAAGAGACATACTGTCTCAAGTTCGATCGTCGGTGAGACCGCTTGCGAGCGCGGGGATGAAGCGCATTGTCCTCGCAATCCAAGAAGTTGATCCAAGCGTGGTTGCTCCTGATCTCGTTGCACGAGATCGAACGTCTCCTTCGTGAGAGTAGCACTCCGAGAAGATGGAGAACCGAAGAACGTCGAAGCGTCAGCGCGGTGGCGAGAGCGTCGACGAATCTCTCCTCTAGGGTATGGTGGACGACCACCAAAATTAGAGGGAGAGAGGGCTGTCGTGTATGAAGAAAGAGAGAGAGCTCCAAAATTTCCTGTAAATAGAGAGCATGGTATGCCTCTCTATTTATAGGGTTTTGGGCTCCATGGATATCAATCCATGGGACATATAAAATCAATGGGTGAGATTGATTTATGTTAATCCAATGGTCAAGATTGCTGTTTTCAAAAACATCAAATTTGGATTAAAATATATTTGACAAAATCAAATATAATCAATCCTAAATAAAACCAATAAATAAGGAGAGAATATACATGGAGATCATCATCTACCAAGAATATTCAAGTGGACGGCCACCCATTCCAATTAGGAATTGGGTGCCGCCACTTTGAGATGTCAAGGAGGCAATCTCATGGATTTCCATGAGATTGCATATCTCCTTGAATTTCTTTCCTATTTATTTGCAACAAATTTTGTTGGGTTTTATTCTTGAAAAATAATTCACAATTATATTTGAGAATATTGTAATCTTGCCATGGGGAAATTGTGAATCATATTCACAACCCCAAAATAACATATAATTTACATTGTCAATTAATTACACAATGTGTATCCAGTACACATAATAATTAATCAACACATATAAATTATAATTGGCTCTCTTTAATACATTATAAATCACATTTATAATATATCATGAATAATTGAATATTTCTATCCATATTATCATTATCCATAATAATTAAATCACATTTAATTATATTGGATAGCTTCTTCACACATCAATATGATTAAATCACATTTAATCATCATCTCTTCATTGCTTAGATCATATGGAATTATTCTCGAACCCTTCAAGAATAATGCGATCTCTCCTTAGATACTTGGAGATAAGGACGGGGCGATTGTATTGTTCTACGTATAGTGACTTGGATGTTGATATCATATCTCAAATCCAGATCCCATGGACCTCCCACTGATGCTTGATCACATCAAGACCGCAGACCTACTCTTCTCATTGCATCTGAATCTCATTCAGATCAATGTCCAGTTCATGGACTAAGATTAGGTCACTTCTCTAATGAGAGGAGTCACTAAAATCCAAACCTGTTTCATCACTCCCTTAGAATGGAAGTGTCATGGTTATACAATCGTATATGATCACATCACCCTCAGATATTCCCAATACCTGTACATCCTGCATACTGGAAGACCTATGATCATTCTGAAGATAAAGATCACTTTTACATTGTCATCGTCAGGGTTAGATCTTTAAGTTTCTCAATCTTGGTCATTTGGGATTTGGTATAGATCATATGCTTTCACAAAGCATATATCTTACCTTCAAATTTATGTTATGCTTCCAAAGCATGACGATCATGCATGGAATTTGTTCAGTCCCAATACCTCATGAGTGCGCTCATGTCTCCCGGTTCACAAGTGAACTTGTATGATCCCTTTGACAGGTCGTATTACTCATACGTCCTTACATGCACACCAGCTCACCGGTGTATAGATCTTGGTTAGGTCATCAACCTATTGGTCTGCCAAATGTACACACTCAGACATATAGCAATACATCTGTCTCCGGTCAGAGGATGCATGCCTATGTTGTCACAGTATTCAACGTAGGTCTTTGGTTATCTCGATCTCGTTAAGTCAACCCATTGACTCAACTAACCTAACACCTCCGAATCACTATTCCCATGCAGAGGACCTGCATCAAGAGGTTAGTCAGATATCAGCCATCTGAGAGAGTATTGCCATCTCCTACTCAGGCTGGAGATCATCACTTAATAATCATTTAATGATGCTTGATGAGTCCTCTATCTAACTATTTAGATATTCTTCCAAGCATCAGCCTCTGTGATTCATTTAATGAATCAACAACTATATGATTATCAAGTTGACCATGGAACATAACCCTAATTGTATAGAGGGACCCTATAGTGCATTCATTCATTTAATTTTAGAAAGGGAGTGAAAAATACTCAATAACTTTCATTGATAATTTATTTATTACAATAACATTTATTGTAGAAATGGTTCGCCCGGGGCTCGCATTGCTAACAATCTCCCACTAGCCCTCAGAACCATTCAGGTACAATCTTTAAACCCATACTCATTACATGATGATCAAAAACCTTCTGTGTCGGAGGTTTGGTAAGGGGATCAACAACGTTTTTGGCAGAGGCCACCTTGGTGATGATGTTGTCACCACGCTTTTGTATCGCACGAATGATGTGGTATTTCCTTTCCACGTGCTTGCTCTTCTAATGCCATCTGGGTTCCTTTGCCTGGGCAACGGCTCATGTGTTATTGCAGAGTAACGGGATGGGAGTATCAGTGGAAACTGCGCCAAGCTCTAGGACAAACTTGCGCAACCATACCGCCTACTTTGCAGCATCCGATGCGCCAATGTATTCGGCTTTTGTTGTCGAATCTGCAGTAGTGTCCTGCTTCTTGCTTCTCTAGCTAACAACACCACCATTCAATAAGAACACAAACCCTGATGTCGACTTTCGATCATCTACATCCGATTGGAAGTCAGAATCTGTATATCCCAAGGGTTGGATATCAACATCTCCATAGACCAAGATGTAATCTTGCGTCCGTCTTAGATATTTGAATATGTTCTTTACTGCATTCCAGTGTTGTTCTCCATAGCAGGATTGGTAACGACTTATCATTCCCACTGCATGACAGATATCTAGCCTAGTACACATCATGGCATACATTAATCTTCCTACGGCTGATGCATAAGGACATCCAGCCATGGCCTTCTTTTCCTCAACAGTTTGAGGAGCCATTCCTTTAGACAGGTGGATACCATATCTTAAGTGTAGGAATCCTTTCTTGGAACTATCCATACGGAATCGTTCAAGAATCTTCTTAATGTATCCATGTTGTGACAATCCCAAAATCCTCTTTTCTCAGTTTCTGAACAACTTCATGCCTAAGATGTAAGAGGCTTCTCCAAGATCTTTCATCTCAAAGGTATGGGACAGCCAAATCTCTGCACTGGTCATCATCCCTGTATCATTCCTAATGATAAGGATGTCATCTACGTAAAGCACGATGAACACAATGGCGCTTTCACTAGTCTTCTTGTATACACAAGGTTCATTAGGATTCTGCACAAAATCATAACTTTTTATGGTTTTGTCAAATCTGATGTTCCAGCTACGAGAAGCTTGCTTGAGCACATAGATGGATTTCTTCAGCTTGCATACTTTACCATCCTCAATCATGAAGCCTTGGGGCTGCACCATGTAGATATCCTCCTCGAGGTATCCATTGAGGAAAGTTGTCTTGACGTCCATCTGGCAGATGTCGTAGTCAAGATATGCATCTATAGCTAGTAGTGTCTTGATGGATTTAAGCATAGCCACAGGAGAGAATGTGTCATCGTAATCGATGCCTTCTCTCTGTGTGTAACACTTGGCTACGAGCCATGCCTTGAAAGTCTCTACTTTCCCATCAGGTCCCCACTTTCTCTTAATGATCGATTTACACCCAATGGGTTTTACCCCTTTAGGTGGATCCTCTAGGGTCCATACACCATTCTTATGCATGGAGTCAATCTCTGACTTCATTGCTAGCATCCATCTATCAATGTCTTGATCCGCAAGTGCTTCATCAAATGAAGCAGGATCAATGTTAGTCTCACTTGACACATGGAATCCATACCTTTCAGGTGGTACAACCACCCTTGAACTCCTTCAAAGAGGTATGGGTGTTTCATCTTTATTTATCTCCTCAGTTTCTGGTCTAGGAAGCTCAGATTTCTCAGGGGATTCAATGAGTTCCTCTACTTCATTATTGTCTTGACCTTTAAGGAAATCATTCTCCAGAAACTTCTCATGTCTAGAAACAAAAACCTTTTGGGTTTTAGGATCATAAAGCTGTTATCCAATACCATCTTTAACATACCCAATGAAGTAACACTCACGAGGACGAGATTCTAGCTTACTTGCGTCCACGTTCTTCGCATGGACCAAGCAACCCCAAACCCTCAATTGATTAACACTAGGTTTGGTTCCATACCATAGCTCATGAGGAGTCTTAGGTACAGATTTGCTAGGAATCTTATTCAGGATATATATTGCAGTCTCTACTACATATCCCCAGAAACTAAGAGGTAAATGTGCTTTGCTCATCATTGAACGGACCATGTCCTTGATGGTCCTGTTACGTCTTTCAGCAACACCATTAAGTTGGGGAGTTCCAGGGGGAGTGAGATTGGAAACAATTCCATTATCCTTAAGGTATTCCTTGAATTCATCAGATAGGTACTCACCACCTCGATCAGATCGAATCCGTTTAATATTCCTATAGGTTAGGTTCTCAACCAAAGCCTTGAATTCTTTGATCTTTTTAAAGGTTTCAGACTTATGACCTAATAGGAAGACAAACACCTATCGCGAATGGTCATCAATAAACATCAAATAATATTGATATCCATTTCGAGTCACAGTACTGAAGGGACCACATACATCGGTATGTATTAGGTCAATAATACCTTCGCATCTTGTAACCTTGTTACTGAAAGGGGTCCTAGTCATTTTACCCTGAATGCAATGTTTGCAGGTGGGCAAAGGTTGAACCTGTAGAAAATCTGGAGGTCCATCCTTTATCAATCTATTAATCCTATCAACAGATAAATGACCCAGCCTTTGATGCCAAATCTCATTTGAGATGTTTTTATCCTCCCTGGATCTTTTCGGGTTTTTATTAGTGGTTGTCACATTCATGATACATTTATCAATGCACAACTCATAGAGTCCACCAGAAGTCAAAACACCATCCGTATATATTTATCATAACGACTTATGACTAGTTTATTACAGAAAAGGAATGAATATTTGCTTCTAACAAGTTTCGATACAGATATCAAGTTCCTTCTGACTTCGGGAACATGAAGACATTATTTAAGGATGAGGACTCTACCACTAGATAATACTAGTCTACAAGTCCCGACGGCTACTGCTGCAACACTTGCATCAGATCACATCTGGATAACTATCCCCCCTTCCTCAAGATTTCTAGTTTCCTAAAACAAATGCAACAAATTGCATACATGAATAGAAGCACCAGAATCTACAACCCAACTTCCTTCTCGTCCGACGAGAAAGCTAGTTTCAATGATGAAAGTAGATTTCATACCTGTTGGGGCTTTACCTTTGTCTGACGACTTCAGGTATTCTGGGCAGTTACACCTCCAGTGCCCCAGCTTTTTGCAGTGGTGACAGACGTCGGTTTTCTTCGACACCATTAGAGTGGATGCATTGGAAGAAGAGCCAACACTTTATCCCTTCTTCTTTCTCTTCTGGGCCGGGCCCTTCCGAGAACCTTGCTTCCGACCGCACTTCCCTCTGACTTGTGCAACCATTGCACTACCAGCGGGACCATCCTTCTTCATTACATCTTCTGTAGATTTCAATGCGGCAAGAAGACCGGCGCTTGTCAATTCCAGCTTGTTCATGTAGAATGACACTACAAAGTTATTGAATGATTTGGGCAATGACAGCAGAGTGAAGTCAGCTTGCATGTCTGCATCCATTGTTGCCTCAAGAGTCTCCAGCTCTGACAAGTACCCAAACATTTTGAGTACATGTTCACGGACCGAAGTTCCTTCCTGCATCCTGCAGCGAATGAGGTCTTTCATAACATTGTACCACTGGGTGCGGTTAATGTCACCAAACATGTCCTTAAGATTCTGCATTATCTCCTGGCAAGTACTCATCTCCACATGTTGCTTGTGCAGTACATTGGAGAGAGAAACTAGGATATAGCATCTAGTCAAGACATGATCTTCATCATACTTGTCATTATATGTTTTTTTCCTTGGATTTAGCGTTCTCATGCTTGTCCTCGGAGAGCACATAACTTATGAGCTCAGTGGAGAGAACAAGCTCCAAATTACGGATCCAATCCGAGTAATTTGGGCCGGTCAATTGGTTGACCTCAAGAAGCCTACTAAGTGGGTTCAAAGACTTCATTTTCTGAAATTAAGAATGCACTATATTAGAATATAAAAAATAAATCAAATTTATAACATTTGATTAAGGTATTTTAAATCAAATTATTCTTGCATTGTCGACTTTGAAAGTTCATTCCCTTAATCACTTTCAAAGTAAGAGATATACTTACCGCTATATCTCAAGAATTGGGATCTCCTCTTTATCTTTCTCACATCCCAATAATATGAGAATCTGCGACTCCAACAAAGAAAAGCGGGAACACATTCCGCCTTGCAAGTCCAACTTGCATTTCCCAATTCGGTCTTTAACACCCGGGCCTACCACCCCTAAGGCGATGTTGACCCGTCGTTAATTGAACCAACCGTCAACAAGAATAGTACTCGCTATGCGCAATCAAATATCGCCCCAATAATATGAGGATCTGCTATTGGGGTCACTATGCATACGGCCTTACTTTTTCGAGAAGCAAAGATCCTAATCCAGATGCGCTTGCATACAGGAGCTGTCACTTCAGACATGCATCTCCCACATGCAATCCGTGGCGACGGAACCCTTCGCTTTGACGGGAGACCATGGATGTCACTTATGTGATCCTCTACCTCATACTCAAATTTTAATTAATTATCATGAATCACATTCACATAATTACTTCTTCCATGGGAAATTATAACTCTATTCATAATAGAGTGTCTCAATTGGACATAATCAATTTAATCACATTAAATTAAATTAATTATCAATCCAATTCAATCAACAAACTTGATTATTTTACTTGAATATATATATGGTAATATCTCAAAATACATGTTAATTCGAATTTTAATAATTTGAAAATACACCTTGTTTTCTCCGGCATTATACAGTCCCTACCCGCTATCATGGCCAGTACCGACGAGAGTGGGACGGACCACATACGTTGCAACCCACAACCTGAATGCTCTCCGACTAGACACCATATCCACCTCGGGAAAGCATAATGCAAGATATATCAATTTGTACTTGAGATTATCATCGGTTTTTTAACCGAAGTTGTACCATATAGTAATAATAAAAACAATTTTGATTATAAGGAAATTTGCTACACAAATTCCCAATCCTATTTAAGCATCAAGTTTGATGATTGTGTTTCCAATTAAGATTTATATCAAATCTAATCAATTAATTGGTTGAGGCCAAGTCAATTATGTAAATAATCATCTTCCAATATTTCATAAATATTTTTCATGATTATTTCACGAAATTAACAATTAATTTCACTAATTGACAATCACTTGGTTCTAGATTAGGACTGTAATTTTAGTAGTGACCCCTACTTACTAAAAATAACATATCTCTATCAATTTAAATCCAAATTAGACAAACTCAATTTTCAATGATTGATAACTTGATTTAGGACAGAAGACAAGTGATGTTTCACGCATTTCGAGGCAGATGATAACAGTAATTAATTCTTTAATCATGTTAAAATCTATTGTGCCCGCAACAGTGCATACATGTTCATTAAAACAACTATATCTAGAGCATACGAAATCCGATTTACGTAAACTCAGATCCTATGGTTTCTTTATTTAATTGGAAACAAAATCCAAGTAACTAGTTCGTGATTAAACGTTTCAAACATGGCCGAAATTATTTACTTTACAGATCTGCGAAATCAAATGCGAAAAAAACTTTCGCGACCTTAACGAACCCTAGTCGTCCTCGGTTTGCGAATCATATTCGTAACCGTCAACCTGGATCTAATACCACTTGAAGGATATGGAATTATCCTCAAGCGCATCACGGAAGCGTGATCGTCGTATCAGATACGACGAAGAACGACTAGTCGCACTAGTTAGTCTGAGCAGCAGAATTTAAAAAAATTTCATGCGATGAAACCACATGATCCAAGAACGATTCTCGATCGTTTCATCAAGAACCACAACATGTATAATGCAATACCTCTTGAAGCATGGTTGATCAAGTCTCTAAGGAAAGAGACCTCCTGTCTCAAGTCCGATCGTCGGTGAGACCGCTTGCGAGCGCAGGCATGATCCACGTTGTCCTCGCAATCCAAGAAGTTGATCCAAGCGTGGTTGCTCCTGATCTCGTCCAACGAGATCGAACGTCTCCTTCGTGAGAGTATCACTCCAAGAAGACGGAGAACAGAAGAACGTCGAAGCGGCGGCGCGGTGGCGAGAGCGTCGACGAATCTCTCCTCTAGGGTATGGTGGACGGCCACCAAAATTAGAGAGAGAGAGGGCTGTCGTGTATGAAGAAAGAGAGAGAGAGAGAGAGCTCCAAAATTGGATGTAAATAGAGAGCATGGCATGCCTCTCTATTTATAGGGTTTTGGGATCCATGGATCTCAATGCATGGGACATATAAAATCAATGGGTGAGATTGATTTATGTCAATCCAATGATCAAGATTGTTGTTGTCAAAAACAACAAATTTGGATTAAAATATATTTGAAAAAATCAAATATAAATCAATCCTAAATTAAACCAATAAATAAGGAGAGAATATACATGGAGATCAACATCTACCATGTATATTCAAGTGGACGGCAACCCATTCCAATTAGGAATTGGGTGCCGCCACTTTGAGATGTCAAGGAGGCAATCTCATGGATTTCCATGAGATTGCATATCTCCTTCAATTTCTCTCCTATTTATTTGCAACAAATTTTGTTGGGTTTTATTCTTCAAAAATAATTCACAATTATATTTTAGAATATTGCAATCTTTCCATGGAGAAATTGTGAATCATATTCACAACCTAGAACAACATATAATTTACATTGTCAATTAATTACACAATGTGTATCCAATACACATAATAATTATTCAACACATATAAATTATAATTGGCTCTCTCTAATACATTATAAACACATTTATAATATATCATGAACAGTTGAATATTTCTATCCATATTATCCTTATACATAATAATTAAATCACATTTAATTATATTGGATAATTTCTTCACACATCAATATGATTAAATCACATTTAATCATCATCTCTTCATTACTTAAATCTTGTGGAATATTCTCGAACCCTTCAAGAATAATGAGATCTCTCCTCAGATACTTAGAGATAAGGACAGGGCGATTGTATTGTTCCACGTATAGTCACTTGGATGTTGAGATCATATCTCAAATCCAGATCCCATGGACCTCCCACAGATGCTTGATCAAATCAAGACCGCAGAACTAATCTTCTCATTGCATCTGAATCTCATTCAGATCAATGTCCAGTTCATGGACTAAGATTAGGTCACTTCTCCAATAAGCGGAGTCACTAAAATCAAACCTGTTTCATCACTCGCTCAATATGGAAGTGTCATGGTTATACAATCATATATGATCACGTCTCCCTTAGGTATTCCCAATACATGTATATCCTGCATACTGGAAGACCTATGATCATTCTGAAGAGAAAGATCACTTTTACACTGTCATCTTCAGGGTTAGATCATTAAGTTTCTCAATCTTTGTCATTTGGGATTTGGTATAGATCATATGCTTTCACAAAGCATATATCTTACCTTCAAATTCATGTCATGCTTCAAAAGCATGACGACCATGCATGGAATTTGTTCAGTCCCAATACCTCATGAGTGAGCTCATGTCTCCCGGTTCAGAAGTGAACCTATATGATCCCTTTGAGAGATCGTATTTGTTGATCGCGAAATTCGAGGACGGAAATTAATTGGTGGTAAAAATATGGTAGGTCGTTGTTTTTCCACAAAATCTCGCGTCAACAAAAGATTATTTTTTTTATGATTTTGTTTTTGCTACTTATTAACCTGTATAGCGGACAGGGTCGAACTCAGGGAGGCTACAAATCCCGAGGGTTATTCAATTAATCGAAAATTAATTAAGAGAAAATCGGAATCTCAAAGGACAACTATCCTTGGTTTTTGTGATTTTTTTCTTTTTAGTTTTTTATATATATATTTTTTATTTCTAATTTTTTATATTTTCTGATTTTTAAATTTTTATGATTTTAATTTTGAATTTTTTTTTCAAAAATAATGCGAAGCAATAGGAACAAAAATCAAGAATATACACATACCAACTCTTTTTGCAATTTTCAATTATGCCAAAACTGCTCAGAAAAATTCAAAGAAAATATTTTTGGGTTTTAAAAGTTTTGAAATGTTTTTGAGAATTTTTTGTGGAATTTTCAGATGTTTTTGTATTTTTCAAAAAAAATTAAACAAAGAGAAAATAAGAAAATGTGGACAGCTTGGAGTAATTTGCAATTTAAAAATCTTTTAAATGCCCACAACTCATGGCAATTATTTTTAGAAGAAACTAGAAACAATTATCTACAAACAGGAACTGAAATACAATATTTCGATTTTTGTAGAATTTTTTATGATTTTTAGAATATTTTTGATGTTTTTCAATTTTTTTGGGTTTTATAAATGATTAATTCATGAACATTGGTCAGAAATTAAAAGACAATGAAATACAGTTACTCTAATTTTTTTAGAATTTTTGGAGATATTTTCGGATTTTGATGAATTTTCAAATTTTCAACAATGAAAAAGACACTGTTTTATTTTTTAATAATATAAAATGAAGTCAAAATGCTACGAAAATTTTATGCTAGGAAGAATAGCACATCAGGAGTATAGCACAATTTTCTCAAAATTTTTGAAGCATGAGAAACATTTATTTCAATAGAAGATCATGCAAATTCAATGTTCTGCAGTTCAGGGACTAAACTGTAAATAATCAAACTTTTTTGGACTGAACTGTAAATATTCAAACTTTTTGCCTCAAATAAATAATAAAAATAAAAATGCGAGGCAGTAATGCAAATTACCCAAAAAGGAACGTGTCAAGCACGTGCTTGTTCTGGCAAGGGCTTGTTTGTAATTTTGAAAACTCTCAGGGTCTGAAAATGTAATTTCGCCAATTCTTTTAAGATCTTCAAAAGCCCTAGGCTCTTTCGTTTCTTGCAGATGAAGCCAACAGGGGATGGCCGCCGCCTCCTCTACTCTTCTTCTTCGGCGGCAACTGGCGACTCTGGACGGGGATTCAGGCTTGTGGTCGCGCTCCCGTGCAGAGGAGGAGGGGCGCGCGGCTTCGGCTGTCGGTGGAGGCAGATGGCAGAGCCCGGGCTGAGGGGCATCGCAGGCGGCGAGGAGGCGAGCTAAGGCGCGCGCACGCGTGGCTGCGCGAGGTTTCAGAGGTGATCAGCGGCGATGAGGGGCGCGCGCCAGAGAGCGATGGAGCGGGCAGCGGCTCTGGCGGAGGAGCGGGCCGCGGCGGAAGCTTGAGGAGGCCGCAGTTGTAGGCGGCGCTGCCACCCCCTTGCGCCGCCGCAGGAGGCGGCCGGTGGCGTTTGCTGTGCAGGGCGCCGGCGTTGGATGCTGACCAGGAGGAGGGGCGGCGGGCCTGGGGGAAGCCGCCCTCGTTGGCTTTTTTTTATTTATTATTTTTTTTTTGTTTTTTTATGCAATGTAAACAGTGAATGAGAAAGAGAAAAAAACTTTTTTTTATTTTTTTTTGTAAATCCGAAAATAAGACAAGAAAGGATAAAGAATTTTTTTTTGTTTTTTTTATAATGTGTTCCTGCAAAACAATGGTTAGATAGAATAGAGATTTTTTAATTTTCTTTTATTTTAGTGATCCTGCATAACAAACGTTAGAGAACAAATAGAGGAAAAAAAATTATTTATCTACAAATCGGAAAAAATGAATGATGATCCGATGGACATGAGGGGTTCGAATCCGATCTCCGGCCACCGTACGTGGCCGGAGTTGAGAGATCGTGGGAGGTAGAAATAGAAGGCGGAGAGATCACGATGATGAAGTGAAAAATCGTGTCGGTGGTGGATAAAAATCGAGATGGAGATTTTTTTAAGATCTAGAGAAACAAAATTGCGACAAAATAAAAAAAAACGATTAAACTAAGATAAAAATGCGAAGAAAAATTTGGATCTCACCTTAGGCGCGGAAAATAGACCGTGATCGCCTCGACAAGGCCGACTCGCTGTCACTGGACGGCTCGGAGGCTAGGCACAATTCTCGACGAAATTTTCTCTCGGAGATCGGGCTCCTCTCTCTAAAGATTGATCAGGTTGGAATGAGGGAGATGGAGCCATATAAATAGAAAAGAGATGAATTTTGAATTTTGAATTTTTTTGATAAGAGATGAATTTTTGATTTTTTTGGTGGAAGAGATAACATGAGAGATAAAATAGAAGGATAAAATTATTTACAAAATTATCTATTTTTTTTGAATTTTCGTCACTTTATTTATTTGAATTAAAAAATGTTAATTTTTTTATTTTTTTAAGATGGTTAGTTAAAAATAGCAACTATATACATGTACTATATACATATATGGTATTATATACAAGGGTTAAATGAGGAAATTAGCCTTTTTTTGTTTTAACAATGTTATTATTATTATTTTTTATTTTTATTTTTATTTTACATAATTCGTAAAAATATATACAAATATATATACAAATACAATATGCACAAAATACAAGGAAAAATTGCACAAACCACCCCAGAAAACCAACTTTTCAACCGTAACTCCAAAAATTATAAAATCACAGTCATTTTGAAGATAATTTAATTTAGAATTCAATGGAAGTGATATTTGTTCAATTTGAGATCATATGGAGCCGGAATTGATCTTTCAATTAGTGCTTAGTGGCTTTTTCCAAGTATGGCTATTTTTATTCTGTACATGATTTAATTGTGCAATCAGTTTTATTAATTAGGACCCATTTTTATTTACAACTTTGATTTTGAATGTTCTTTGATTTGGGGTAAATTAAGGTACAAATAAATTAGTGTTAGTTTTATACATATATACACAAAATAAGTGAGAAACACATTTTTTTAGATTTTCTGGTTGAGGACCCTATCTCCCCCTACTTTATTCCTGGTCGATCAGGTCAAGTCTTGACCTTCTCTCGGGGTTCGGGTCAGCCTGTATACAGTCTTCCTTTTTTTATTTTCTTTTGTTTATTTTTCCTTTCTTTCTTTATTTATTTATTTTAGGTTAAAATTAGTAAGAAATGTACAATATTTACACACAAATGCAAGTTAGTAAGAATATGGAGTTAGCGTTATATGCAGGTGTTTTATAAGGGATTTTAAGCTAAAATAAATGAATAAAGATGACGAATCGCAGATTCATCAGTATTACTCATATGACATTACATGTACACCAGCTCACCGGTGTATAGACCTTGGTTAGGTCATCAACCTATTGGTCTGCCAAATGTACACACTCAGACATATAGCAATACATCTGTCTCCGGTCAGAGGATGCATGCCTATGTTGTGACAGTATTCAACGTAGGTCTTTGGTTATCTCGTTCTCGTTAAGCTAACCCATTGACTCAACTAACCTGACACCTCCGAATCACTATTCCCATGCAGAGGACCTACATCAAGAGGTCAGTCAGATATCATCCATCTGAGAGAGGATTGCCATCTCCTACTCAGGCTGGAGATCATCACTTAGTAATCATTTGACGATGCTTCATGAGTCCCTTATCTAACTCTTTAGATATCCATCCAAGCATCAGCCTCTATGATTCATATAATGAATCAACATCTGTATGATTATCAAGTTGGCCATGGTACATAACCCTAATTGTACAGAGGGACCGTATAGCGCATTATTTCATTTAATATCAGAAAGGGAGTGAAAAATAATCAATAACTTTCATTGATAATTTATTCATTACAATAACATTTATTGTATAAATGGTTCGCCCGGGGCTCACATTGCTAACACGTCTGATATGAGAATCTTCGAAATCCCATACCGCGAAATGATGTTTTCTATCAAGTATCGACAAATTGTACGGCTGACAGTTGCTCGAGCTGGGATAGCCTCAACCCAACGACTCTCATAGTCAACGCAAGAAGGATGTGCTCATATCCCTTACTGTTTGGAAAAGGTCCCATGAAATAGATACCCCAAGCATCGAATACATCTACAATCTAGATGGTGTTTTAGGGCATTGAATCTTTTGTTGTGAGGGTGCCTTTCAGTCTTTGACAGCCAGTGCATCGTTTGACGAAAGCTGTTGCATCCTTAAATAGTGTGGACCACCAAAAGCCACACTGAAGTAATTTTGTTGTTGTTCTATTTTTAAAGTGGTGTCCACCAGATTCAAGAGAGTAACAATGCTTGAGGACACTATAATGCTCCTCCTGAGGGATACACCTGCGCCAAATGCAATCTGTCACTTCTCGGAATAAGAGAGGATCCTCCCATAGTAGAAGTGGATTGTCGACAAGTGTTTATCCTTCCGAATCTTTGTCCAATCCATCGGTACTACTCCCGAAACGAGGTAGTTGACAATATTAGCATACCAAGGGAGCGAATTCACGGCCAAATCCACTCGTCAGGAAAGGTCTTTGTAATGGGTGCACTACTCAGCGGAGGCTATTGTAGATCAATTCTGGAGAGATGATCTGCTACCACTTTCTGAACTCTAGGCTTCTTGGAGAAGGATTCATCTAATCAGTTTGGGCTTGGCATCCTTCTTCTGCTGTAAATATCAGATAGCAGAGTGGTCAGTGAAGATGGTAACTTTCAATCCAAGCAAATAAGATCCGAACTTCTCTAAGGCGAATACCACAGCCAACAACTCTTTCTCTATTACAGGTCATATTCTCTGAGCTTTATCTAATGTCTTGATGGCATAGGGAATCTTGTCTTTCCTCTGTCTTAGAATAGCCCGAACTGCAAAGTCTGATGCATCCGTCATGATCTCAATAGGGAAGAGACCAATCAGGTGGTTGTAGGACTGGAGCTTGAATGATGAGCTCCTTCAACTGTTTGAATAAAAGGAGAACCTGCTGATCAATATTATACTCGGCCTCCTTGCATAAAAGTTTATAAGAGGTCGGGAGATGTGGCTGAAATCACGGATGAATCTTCTGTAGAAACCCACATTCCCCAGGAATAACCTTTGTCACGGAGATGTCTCAAGATTGGAAATCGCATCCACCTTTGTCAGGTCAACTTCCATGCCACGTTGGAAATGACATGACCCACCACAATTCCCTTTGTTACAATGAAGTGGCTCTTTTCCCATGATAGCACTAAATTGACTTCACGAAATTTCTGAAGTTCTCTGTCCAAGTGCTCAAGACAAGAATCAAAACTGTCACCATAGATGGAGAAGTCGTCCATAGATACCTCAAGAAAATTGCGTACCATCTTGGCGAAGACTGCAAGCATGCATGTCCAGAATGTCGTTGGTGCATTGCACAATCCAAAGGGCATTCTCCTGAAAGCATAGGTGCCGAACGGGAAAGTGAAGGTAGTCTTCTCTTGGTCCTCAGGGGCGATTGTGACTTGGTTATACCTGGCGTACCCATCTTGAAAGTAGAAGAAGTCCTTGCCGGATAGTCTTTCTAAAACCTGATCAAGGAATAGCAATTGGAAGTGGTCCTTCTTAGTTGTTGCATTAAGATGATGATATTCAACACACACCCGCCATGATGCTAGTACCTAAGTAGATATCTCTTCTCATTTGTCATTGATAATCATGATAAGCCATGTCTTCTTTGGACTATGTGCAAGGGGCTCGCCTATTTTGAATCGGAGATTGGATAAATGAAGCATGCATCACACCATTTTGTGATTTCTTTTATAACGACGTCCCTCAGATTTGGATTCAGTCTTCTTTGGAATTCGTGGGATGGCTTGGCATCTTGTTCCAAATAAATGATGTATGAGCACAAGGCAGGATTTATCCCGTGGAGATCTAATACGTGCCAACCAAGCACCTTGCGATTCTTCTCTAGAACCTCAAGAAGTCGAGATTCCTGCTCCGGAGTCAGCATGTTGCTGCTGATAATCGTATACATATTTTCTTCACCCGCAAGGAAAGCATACTTCAAGCCTGCCAGAAGTGTCTTCAGTTCTGGTTCCGATCTGGCCAACTAATCAATTACTTCGATAACTGCATTGCTGGTGGGTGGTACTGCCTGAATTTTGGTAGAGCTACTGCCCTCAATACTCTGTTGAGATTCCGGTAGTGTGCTGAACAGTTCTGCACTAGACATGTTGTGTTTGGGCTAGAGCGAAATATTGCAATCAAAAAATTGGATTCTGTTTCCCAAGTATCATCAGAGCATGTGTCGACTGTAATTTCCATGTCGTCCTTTAGAGAAAGGATTTCTTCGGTCCATGGATCATCTGAAGAGAGTGGTGTATCTCTAATCTCAGTAATAAAGTCACAGTATGCTTCATGTGTTGTACGGCTCTCATCAGTCATGATTTTGGCTCGCTGATCACGTCTATAGTGGTTCTCTTGCTTCCCGAGCTGAAAGTAATCTTGCCAAACCCATAATCAACCACGACTTTTGAGGTGCGTAGGAATGATCAGCCAAGGATGATAGGAGTCTGGAGTAAGGGTGTCGGGGAGTCCATATCAAGGACTGCAAAATCAACTGGAAACTGCATTTCCCGAACCTTTACCACAATGTCTTCTAAAAGACATCTTGGTCGCTTGATGAATCGGTGAGCGAACTGAACGATCATCAGTGTTTGCATGAGAAGACCTAGCCAAAACTCTTACAGTAGTGATGAGGGCAGAAGGTTAATGGAAGAACCGATGTCAAGCAGAGTGTACTCAAAGACTTGAATAAAAAGCTCACAATAGATAAGAGGTGCTCCTTTGTCCTGCTTCTTCTGAGGGAGATTGTTGATGGCAGCTACAATGGCCATGGTGAGGATGTGCTTCTCAACATGTCTATGTTTGTTCTTTCATGTTGGGCGACACTTGCTTGTACATGCCTCCTTCAATCCTTTCTCCACAGCTGGCATGTAATACATGGCCTTCATTAGAGGAATCTCAATAGTCATGTTATTGATGATATCCAAAACACCAGGATGGGATCAGATAAGGCACTTTTCTTTTTGCAAATTTTTTGGATTTTTCCATTGCACCAGGAAAAGAAATATGCACATTATTGGATTCCAAAATAGAGTTTTTATTTCAACAAAATCATCGTCCACAAAATCGTGTACATCCTGATCACAAAAAAGAGTACAAGTTGGAAGATGAAATGCTGGTGCCGGTGGATGGACAAAAAGTGGTGCCTCTACTCCATCGGCTAACAAGGGATCAGTTGTTGCCGGTAACTCCTCCAAGGTTGGCGCGACTTCACTTCGACGATGATCTTCTTTTTGTTCTTTTTGTTTTTGCTGATTTTTTTGTTCTTTTTATTGGTGAAGATGGTCGGTGGCTGTTGGAATGGATCCTCCTCCATCTTCTTCCTCACCCGTCCGTGTAGCTGGCACGGTTGATGTAGAAGATGATGATTCACCTGAAGCTTTATTGTCCCCTTTGTTGGTGGCAGGAGGAGGCTAGGCTATACAGCTCTTGAGAGTGACAGCAATAGATAAAATAATATTACAATCATCCGACTCTACAGGCAGAGACAAGACAACACATTCTACCAGCTTCTTTCTCTTAAAGCTATTGGGGTTAGCTTCGACCTATGTCGGAATGGTGGTCGTAGTGACGGTCAGGTCATCTAGCTTCCTGGTCATATATGTTAGTCCTTTTACAAGTTGGGCCAAACAATCCAGGGTCGGGTTCATGAGATTCACCTCAAAAGATTCAGTGTGCGCATCGCGTTGTTGCTGCATGTGCGGGAGATGGGGCGACGAATGCTGGTGGTGCTGCGGTGGTGGAGGAAGCTGAAACTGATTATAGGAGGGACGAGGATACTGATGATACTTCTGAGGTGGGGCAGCTGCACACTGGTGGTATGGCTGTGGCTGACTATCTTTTGGATGCTAACAATGTTGATTCTACCTCCATTGATTGGCATACTGGGGAGGCTGATGGTACTGTGTGGTGGCGGTAAGGATTGCCCAAAACGACTACCGTGTGGTTTGTGGTACTGCTTGTTGGGTGGAAGCTGGCCTTGAGGGTTTCCGGTAGGACAGGTCGGCTGTGCTTCATTACTCCAAACCCCGTTGACTTCTTGAATAAGGGATGGTGGTGGGAAGGTTCGATCAGATGCCGAAAAAAAGTTTGGTTGGTAAACAACAATCTACTGCTGCAGCTGGCCCTGGTCGGGCGCCTGCACGTAGTAGATGTGCTAGACTGCTGGTGGCTATGTGCTCAGTTGAGGCTAATGAAGTAGTGTTGTATCGTCTTTCTTCTCAACTGGAGCACCTAGAGATGGTGTTGCCGACTTCATAGAGTTGATGATGCCCAGCAGCATTTCCAAATACTTGGCGATCTAATCCAGTTTATCTTGATTTTGCATCCTCTTTTCGATCACAGAGAGTTTCTCAAGGTCCTGTGATCGCTTCTCAATGATATCAACCATCGAGAGATGGCCCCCGATAATGCTACGGTTGAAGCTCTCATCTCTTTCCCCCTCTCAGGATGCTGCCATATGTACTTTCTTTTGTAGGATATAGGGCTACTTCTTATATGCCTTGGATGAAGAGAGGGCAACCTCTCCTTCATCCATTTCCTTTAAAATCTGCCAGACGATGTCTTCATCCTTGATCAAATATGAGCCCCCACAGGATGCGTCAACGAGCCTTTGACTCTCTATATTCAAGCCCTTAAAAAAGTGTCGGACCAAGTTGGTCCTTATAATCTCATGGTGAGGGCACTTCTCATGCAGATCTATGATCCTCTCCGAGTCTTCATGGATGGATTCATGGGCTCCCTGAGAGAAGTTGCTAATTCTTGCTTGCATCTGGTTGAGCCAACCGAGAAGGTAAAACCTGTACAGGAAAGCGGACTTCAATTCCTCCCAAGTTGTCACAACCTTCCTTATATGTTTAACCCAGTCGAGGGCTTTGTCTTGTTAACTAAAGGACAACACCATCATCTTGACAACATCTATTGGAACATTGGGATAATGAGTAGTGCGACAGATGCGTGAAAATTGTTACAGGTGAATGTAAAACTCTTCATTGGCATTTCCATGGAAAGAAGGAAGAAGAATGAGGAACTGGGGCTTCAGCTCAAAGTGAGCATGCACCGGTGGAATGAAGTTCCACTCGATCATCTGGTTGTCTTCAAGATTATATGTTTCTTTCATTGTAGGTTTGGGCCTCCCATGTTCAGGCTCTTCCTCGTCATCTAGGGGTCCACCACCTCCTACTCCTTGTCTTCCTCCTCCTTCCTTTGGTATGTTCATCACATCATTCAACATTTCTTGGAATGCAGTCTGTGCTAGGGCTTTCTCGGTTAACTGTTGTTGGATAGCTTGGATAGATGCCAATAGTTGTGCATTCACTTGATTCGGATCAGGTATCTCTCATTTCTCATGCTGTGGACGCTGATGGCCCTTTCCTCTTCCTTGAGGTTCCATTTCTGCATCTGAATCCGAGGAGATGAATTATGGATTGGGATCCAGGGCTTGGTTTGTCTTTTATCTACAAGATGAGAGAATCCCAATCAGACCACTTGAAATATGTTCCCAACTACCAAGATGATTTCTGGAACTAAGGTTAATCCTAGAGTGTTGTGAATTAAAAAGAATATGGACTGTAACCGACATTCCTTCACAACGACAAAGGTGGGACAAGAGTGGTCCCGATTTAATGGGTGGTCAAAATGAAGGGTAGAAGACGATGCGTCTGGAGATTGACCTGCAAGGTTTGGATCGAGTTCTCGGTGGGATCCCATCTAAGTCATTCATGGATCGACTTCGTGAAGCAAGAGGGGGATCGATGCAGAAAGAAAGAAACGATGGTCAACAAGAATAAAATAGAGTGCAAAACAGTAGAAGGCTCAAACTAAGCGGAAGTCGAAGGGAGAAACACATGACAAAATTTGCGCAAGTGCTCGAGACTCGATCTTTGAACCTTAAACTAGATCCATACAAATGATATACAAAATTGGGTTCACCAACTCACTCCATGAGAAGCCATATGGATTCAGCTAGTTATTATCTTTCAGTTTTTAGAGTTGTTATTTCAGGCATATCTTATAACAAGTCCTTAGCATGCTAACCTTATAAGAGAGAGTACTTCCAGAAGAGTATCCCGTACTTGTCCTCCTCCTTTGTAACCAGTAGTTTGCACTTTTTGAGGTACTTGTAACCCTTCATGGATCACTACTCATCCAAAGAAATAGAGAGAAAAAGCCAATGGGCAAAACGAATACTTTGGTTCTCGCTTGGAACAGAATAACCCGTAAGCATGCAAGAACCTACATGGACGTAAACCAATGAGACATACACCATTATGAAGGTGTGGACTAGGCTCAGTTCTTTAGACATTTTGGTGTTCCACACAAGGTTGGAACTACCATCACTGACAAGGCCCTACGCAGTCAAGTAGTGTAGAAGCGTCAATACTTCGGAAATCCAGGCTATACACATGGCAGTTAAGGACTTGGATTTGGGCTCTAATCCTTATCGGGTCGTGCCTCGCTCATCGGAGGGGTTTCGGTCCCCTCCTAAGCTACCTGAAAATAACGAGGGATTTATGAACACAAAACAAGGATAGCACATTACGAATTTTTATTAAGGTCAAAGTTTATTTAGCAATCCCCTTCTTTTAATTTTTGGGTATTCACTTCTTTTGGATACATTTCATACCAGTGCCTAACGTTTTTGTAGATTTTCATTTAAGTCCTAGGTGCTTAAAATCAGAGGGAGATAGCGAAAAAGTCATGCAAGTCGATTCAATGATGGATATCTAACCATTGAATTTAATAACGCATGCTGAGTTGGAGGACTGACAATGCTTCCCAATTCTCTTCATGCGGTATGCAAAACAGAATTTTTAAACATATCTACATGGCGATGTGCAATCAACAAAATTACCCTAAACAGTAGCTGCTACTAATCGTGAAGAACCATATGTTAATTATTCAGAGTCAAACCCTAAAGTCCGATCTTGGAGACTTCTCGTTGCCTGCCACAATGAATCCTGCCAACGTTGTACGACATCTCTCACTGTCTCATAATACGTGGGTTCGAAGCTAAATATCCAACAATTATTAATTTCACTAGAACCATACGTAAGAGACTATAGGAACATGCTTTCTTATTAAGGTGTGGACCTAGTTACCAAGTTAAGAAACCTAAATCTAGTGGAGCCATGCACACAAAACAAAGTAAAATATGGTGGAAATCTCAAAACAACATGAAACAAAATAAAAGAAGGCGAGAATACTCAGAAAACTACGACGAGGTCCCCGTGTGAATAGACACCCATGCACTGGACCTCGTTGTGAAGAGTAGAGTCCAAGTTATATTACATGCCAAAATTATCTCTCACCATAATTGCAAAATTGGAATTTTTTAAGCTAATCCTCCTCCTATCTACCTTGGTTCTCTCTCCAACTGGTCACAAAGAGAATACCAGCCTCCATCAAGCTGGGTTGCATCAGCCGCCTAAGAAGTTGTCCTCGTGTTGCGAGGCCTCACAACAAAGTCACAAATAGTTGGCAATAGTGTATATAATCAAATAATCAAATCAAATAATTAATGAATAACTAATCAAAGAATAAAGAATCAAATAAGTCAATGAGTTTGGAGAATAATGAATCAAAGGATTAATTGCAAATAAATTATTGAAGATTTATAATAATTAATCAATGAATTAGATACATGGCTATACAACAATGACAGGTAAAAATAGGCTACGCTCATTGCTCCTCAGCAACGGCTCCATCTGATAACGGGGAAAAATTGAGGGTCGTATTAATCCACAAGGTAGATCAATAGTTGGTGCGGTGATCGCTCAACCTTCCCCTATTAGTCAGCAATTAACCCACAATAATTAATGAAACAAATAGTAGCGGAAATGTGGAATTAAAAATTGTTTACTCTACCATAACGTGCATAGTAGGCAAGCATGTAGAGGTTAAACAACACAGATCAAAATGGTAGCCATGATTAATTATGTACAACCAATTAATTTACTTATATAGGTCTTTTGTGTGTTTTCATTTTATATAATTTTTATTTTATTCTTGGTTTCGTAATTTTGTATTTTATTTTTGTATTTTCCATTTTTATTTAAAAATAATATTAATCTAAATATAAGTACACGTACATATGTATATGTATAAAAACAATATAAGGTATATATAGGTACTATATGCATTTAAATATGCAAAAATACTCAAAATAATAAAGAAGATATTTATGTGATATCTATATTTTAAAAAAATATTATTTTTCTGGATTTTTTGCTAATTTTTATGTAATTTTGAAGTCAAAAATATCGCAAATATGGGATTAATAAACAATACGAAATTAATTTGGGTTTTAAAAATCATAGATTTGTCCCAGAATTATCCAAGTTAATTTTAATATATAAATAATATATATGTTTAATTATAAAACATAAAAACCAATTTTTGGTATTTTGTAGCATTTTTTTGTTATATTTTTCAGATTTATGATTTTTCGATTTTCTTTTTCTTATTTTTAGGGTTTTGTTTTCTGGACTCAATAAATAACAAAAAAGACTATATATATCTTTTATTTTTAATACATTTTGATATTTTTTGGAATTTTTATATGTAAACAAGGATTTCTTAAGCACCTTTTCATTGTTAATAAATAGATAAAATAAAAAAATGCTAATTAAAAAAACCTAGAAAGTGCAAGGCATAAAGCATTTAACCCTATTTTATGAATTTTTAGGAAAATTGTATTCTTGGACTATTCGTTTATGACCCTCCAAAACCATCCAATCGCGTTCAGCTACTACATTGTGCCAAAGTCGTTAGATCATCCAAGGCTTAGCTGTTGATCTTCACCTGAAGATTTAATCCTAACCACTGAAGCTGAATCGTCATCATGCAAATGGCCATAAGTTTAAGGTTAGGCCATAAGTTTCTTGGGACCGCTATTAAAATAGGGTTAGGGTTAGGCCATAAGTTTAAAAAGTAAAACCTGTACTTTTTGGCCATTTGTTTTGGGTTAGTCTTTAAACTTTGCTTATTAGTTGTAAACTTTTGGTTTTTTTCGCAGAAACAACCTTGCCTTTATTCTTAATTACAAATCTACCGTTGCTAGTTCCCTAAAATTTGTGTTTGTTAAGTATTTATTAAAAATAGCATCAGTGCTTCAAAGTAATTTAAAAATAGGATTAATTGTCTTTTTTGTTTGCAGTTTTGGCAAATTTCCTATTTTCTAAAAACAAAATAACAAGTTTTTCCCTATTTGATTTCAAAATTCCAAAAAAAAATATAAAACCTTTTTGAAAAATTAAAAAAAATACATTTTGTTTATTTTACAACTTTATAACTCCAAACAAAAATCCTCTAAAAATAGAAAAAGAAAAGGAGTAAAAATTAAAATGCTCTAAATTACTTTAAAAAATATAAAAAATAATTATGTTGAAAAATATTAATGTATGTTTTGTAATCTTATATATATTACTCTGTGTATATTAAGTTTGATGTGGAGAATTTTCTAGCCTTTTTTGCTCTTTTTAGTCCTTAAAGCAATTCAGCTTATTTATTAATCCATGTTTTGGGATATTTTTTATTTTAAATACATAATTAGAAAAAAATCTAAAAATCACACAACAATATAAAAAGAAAAAAACACAAAAAACTTTTATTCTAAAGTTTTTGGTTTTTTCACTTGTATTTATAAATATATTTCCCTATATTGCCTATATAGTCATATAAACCTATATTGTCATTTTAAAAAAGGAGTAGAAAAGTAAAATTACAAAAATTTTGAAAAGTAAAACTACAAAAACTATGAAAAGAAAAAAATTATATAATAAAAAATAGTTCAAAATATAAAATATTAAAACCCACAAATATTCAAAATTCCCTAAAAATTACCCACACTCATTTATTGACTTCTCTTAGCCAGTTTTGATTGTTTATCCTCCGTTGTTTCCTATGTTCATCCCTTACTGTACTTATCCACTATACAATCTAATGTAGGGCATAATAAATAATTTTTCTATACATTGTGTGGGTTAATTCTTGATTAACCACACGGTCTTGTGAGCGACCGCCTCAGCGACATTTTATCTTCGCACTCCATGAGGATATTATTTTAGACCCTCGTAAAACCTATGTCATCATCAAGGTCAGTCAGTGTTTATGATACCTCTTCTAATTTTCTTTTCTTTTACTTATTCCTTCACATTAGGTTTTAATTGCTTGTATCTATATACAATATATGGATGAAAATACATGTGTTAATTCATTCATGAGTGTTATTGATATTTGCATGCATTTATCTAGGGATTAAAGCCTAAAATGAATGAATAAATGTGCATGAATGACAATTCATCATCCCCCTATACTTGACTTTTCTAATACCTAGCAAACACATGATAATAAGTGCATGAAAGGAAAACAAAAGAAAAAGAAATATAAACAACTTAGAACGATCATGATTCTTAAACTTATGTTCATCAAATAAAAGTTTGGAGCTAAGTTAGTCCTTTGGATTATTAGTTTATCGAAATCTCAATGAGAATAGGATTTAGTTCTTAACAACCCTTAAGAACCATATTCCTCTATTCAGGTCTCCTTAGTAGCCACATCAGAACAAGCATTTTTAGACGTAATTTCTTGTGACCATGAATATTTCTCGTACAATGTTAGTGATATGAAGCTCTACTCGGTTGAAGATATAAAGAGATAATCTTTTCCAGCATGGTGACCCTATTTCCCCAATGCAACAACTCTTTCCTTAAGAAGCGGTGTATTCCCTTCTATGTTCAAGTACAACCAACTCAAGAAGAGGAGGTAGAGAAGAGAATGGACGGTAGCCAAGCATGAGTAGTGTAGCCAAGTCATCCAGCTGTATGTTCACATGAATACTTTGACTATGAAGCATAAGATTGCTTATTGGATATATATACATACATGCTCTGGCATGATTTGTTTTTTCTTTGAATTTTGCCCCTTTATTATTTTTGGAGTTTTTTGTTCCAAATCATTTGTTCTTTTTTTTTTGAATAATTTGTATAATAGCATTTACATAATGCCTTTTTCCTCTTGAGCCAGTAAACTATCCCTCTTTTGAAGCTTTCCACGACAATATGTCTTTAGACCTCTTTGCTACTAGATCGGGTTGGGGTAGAATTGTGACTTCCAATGTTTCCATTAGATTGTGTATCATGCCGACAAATCCAACCCTCTACTACTTCAACTGAGTTGAGTAAAGTGTGAGGTGCATGTGTCCAATTAGGTCACTATCTAAGAAGTCATGCGTGTGTCTTGAAATATTCTACTTAAGCATACCAAGATGACTTGTGAACATAGTCTTATGGTCTTAAAGAATTTAGTTAAGATGTCCAAAAAAGCATCAAATTAAATTCCTATAAGGTTCCTGTTAATTTAAATGTATTAAGGTCATAACCAAGCTCCAATCGTTAGATTTTACTTGGACTAATTCAAAAGTCAATGCCATTTAGAAAAAGGCAAATGTAAATGCTATGTATAATGAAAGACCATCTTTTGTGAACTTTTTTAGTTTTGAACTTTTTATATATTTTTGAAAAAAGGTTTACATTTTTTGCAATTTTTGAAAAAAAAAACATTTTGCAAAATTGTAAGGATTTTCCAATATGTGAAATCAAGAAATATGTGCATCTATATACACATGAGTGCATTAATATTCACAAGAATTAGTTGTATTCTTATAAATGACTTTATAAACAAATATATATAATTTGAGTAAGAATTTTATTTGAAGAATTAGTTGGAATACTATTTACACAATTTACACATTGTTCTAAAAATAATTTGTACGAGTTTTTGCAAACATTTTTCACACTTTATTAAATTATTTTCAAATAATTTGACAAATATTGTTTATAAACATTTATAAAAAAATTAAAATCATTTTGCAAGGATTTCTCAAGCAATATGCATAGAGTTTTTCAAAATATTGTTACAATATTTTTCAAAACATTTGCAAATTGATTTTAAAAAAATTTATTCAAACAAATAAAAGAATTTTATAAGCAAAATATTTCTACAAAGGTTTGAAAATATTTTATAAGAAGTTTTCCTAACAGTTTCAAAAGATTTTCAAATATTTTCTAACCATTTTGGAAATAATTTTGCAAACATTTTTAACCTGATTTATTAATCAGTGTATACAAAGAATTTTGGAAAGATTTTTACACAACTTTATGATATTAGTCATATTAGTTAAAATACATAAGTAAGAGTTTTGGCTAAAGTATATATATCATATAGACGGCTCCCTATACTAAGTTTGAGATATGTCCTCATATATCGAAGAGAAAAGGAAGACATAACTCGTATGAAATATAGAACATCCTATACTGCAATGATGAAAGAATCAAGGAATAAGAAGTTGACCATCTCCCCATACTAAGGTTTAGTTAGTCCTAAGTATAATAGATTGTACACTAAGAGGGTACGGGTAAGGGTTTGAATATATGAAATCAACATCACGACTTATCTCTCCTATACTTAAGGTGAAATATCCTTAAATATAGAGCAATTATCAACAAGTTAGGAGATAAGCGAGAAGAAAAAGAATGAGAACTCAACACACTCACTCCCCCTATACTTAGGATAAATTCCTCCTAAATATAACATTGATAAACGGGATGAGTGAATGAATGGAAGAATGACAGGAACATGAAAAAGGAAAAAGAAAAGAGAAAGAATGGAATCGAAATATTATTTTTGTTCTTAAGAAACTGAATCCTCAAACTGTTTATTGTCTTCTTGAAATACTACTTCAACTGAGTCAACCACAGACATGAATGTACAATGATCTATGAATGGGTTTAGCAATTGTCCATTGCAAACAAATGGTTGTGCGCCAGATGACTACTCATATATGAGAATGTTGTGTTGTCACGCATGGTCTTCACCAAAAATGGTCTTGTCCTCTTGCTCTTTAATTTGCTTGAGAAAGTTTTAATTTTGCATCAAACCTTCTATGATGGCTCGATTAGCTTTCTTCTAATATGCTTGTTGTGCCATCTCTTTACTTTCCTCTTCTACATAAACCTATTGTCATATGCATAATATCTGAATTCCAGAGTCTGTTCAGAACTATCTTGCAGTTCAAACCACTACGTTGTGAGTCCAAATTACAAATGTTAACTGCCCAAGGTGATTTGTGAACTAACTCAACCAGTAGATGGAATGAATTTCCGTAAACTAGTCGATAGGGAGACATACATCGGAGTCTTGTTGACAGTTAGATAATCCCGTAGAATGGAATCAACAAGTCAAGACAAGTTCTTCCTATACGGTGGTGCAAGTTTTTGTAGAGTGGTCTTGATCTCCCTATTAGATAGCCCAACTAAACCATTTAATTGTGGGTAGTAAGGAGATGGGACACAATGCTCAATGTCGTACTCCTTCACCAGATTTCTGACTTCTTTGTTCACAAAATGGATTCCCCCATCTGATATGAAGATCTTGGGAATTTCGAACTATGAGATAATATTGTCCTTGAGTAAGCGATAAACAACATGACTATTTGCGGAATGAGCGGGCATAACCTCCATCCACAGACTCACATAATCCATGGCAAGCATGATGTATTCAAATCTTTGATTGTTACAAAATGGACCCATGAAGTCAATGTCTAAAACATCAAATACATCTGACATTTGGATGAACTTGGTTGGCATAGAATCCTTGGAACCGATACTACCTCTTGATTTCTGACAGTTGGTGCAGCATTTCACGTATGATGCGTTATCCTTGAATAGTGTGGGATATCAAAGGCCACACTGTAATACTTTCAATTTCGTTCGGTGCCCAAAATGGTGTCCTCTTGCTTCGAGCTTATGATAATGCTCGAGTACACTAGTGTACTCTTTTTGAGGAATGCACCATTGCCAAAGGAAATCCACACCTTCCCTATAAAGGTATGGGTTCTCCCATTGGTATAAATGTAAGTCAGACAGAAATTTGTCCTTCTTGACATGAGTCCAATTTTGTGGAACTTTCTAAGTCATGAGATAGTTCACAATCTCATCATACCATGGGAGAGGACTGATACTCAATATTGATTAATCAGGAAAGGACTTAGTGATAGGTATAATTCTCAAGGGACTCTCTAAACTTTCAATTCTAGACAAGTGCTATGCTACCAAATTCTTAACTCTAGATTCATCTCTTATTTCCAAATCGAATTCCTGGAGTAGAAGAATGCTATAGAGGAGTTGTGACTTGGCATCCTTCTTCTCCTGTAGATATCGGATAACAGAGTGATCAATGTAGCAATAGTTTTTGAATCCAAGATACGTGACCTGAACTTAGAAAGAGAGAAAACAACGACCAACCATTCTTTCTCTATTATAGTATAATTTCTTTGGGCATCATCCGAGGTTCTTCAGGCATAGTGTATTGCAACTGAATTTCCATCTCTACGCTGACCCAACACCACACAAATGGAAAACTTTGAAGCATCCATCATGATCTTGAATGGAAGGGACCAATCAGGCAGTCGAAGGATGGGTGCTTGAGTAACAAATTTCTTGAAGGTGTTGAAATCAAGGAGCACCTTATCATCGACAAGAAACTTAGTATCCTTGCTTAGAAGCTCGGTAAGAGGATGGACAATCTTGTTGAAATCTTGGATAAATCTCTTGTAAAATCCAACAAGACTGAGAAAAAACCTCAACTACTTCAGTGTTCTTGGTGGTTAAAGATTTTCAATGATATACACCTTGGTCGGGTCAACCTCCATACCTCTTTTTGAAAGGACAATGCCTAACACATTTCCACCAGTGACCATAAAGTTGCTTCTTTTCCCAAGAGAGCACAAGGTTCAGTTTATAACATTTCTTAATCACTCGCCAAGGTACATAAGATAAGAATCAAAATCACCACCATAGACCGAGAAATCATCCATAAATACGTCCAAAAATCTGCCTATTATGTCAGCAAACACAACCCACATACACCATTGGAATGTAGCGGGAGTGTTACAAAATCCAAAGGCCATCTGTCGAAAGGCGAACGTACCAAATGGGCAAGTAAATGTAGTCTTCTCTTGATCCTCAGGGGTGATCGCCACTTGGTTATGATCACAGTACCCATCCAAGTAACAAAAGAACGCTTTCCTTCTCAGTCTTTCGACGATCTGGGCAAATGATAGTGATATTTCTTGGTTCTTGAGTTGAGGTTCCGGTAATCTACATAGACACGCCATGACATAAGTACTTGGGTTGAGATCTCTTGTGCTTTCTCATTTATGACCATAGTGATCCCTGCATTCTTCAGAACCACTTGTATTGGGCTAACCAATTTAGAATTGGAGATTGTATAGGTAAAACTAGCCTCACACCATTTCGTTATCTCTTTCATGACAACTTCCTAGAGATTAGGATTCAACCTACATTAAAACTCACAGATGTCTTGCTGTCATTCTTTGAGTATATATGTTGTGAACACAAGGCCGGATTTATAACAAAGGACATTGCGATTTTCTCTAGAATATCTAGCAAACGAGATTCTTGATCAACGATCAATCACAAACTGATGATGACTAGATATTGTTAGGGCTCACTCACAAGGAAGGCATACTTATGTTTTGCTAGAAGCAGCTTCAGCTCAGGTGGAATCAAATCTGACTTCTTAGTCAATGTACTTGATGTTGGTGAATGCTGCATCAGTGCTTTTTGGTCCTGCTTAGTTACTCTAGATATAGACAATGCGACACTAAAAATTTCTAAAATTATTTCTTCTTGTTCAGTCTGGGATAGATATTCTTGAAATAGATGGATCAACTCTTCAGATTCTACCTCATCTGTGGTAATGGAGGAAAATTCGACTATGTTTTCAAGGTCTTCATTTGGGAAGAGGAATTCCTTGGTCTTAGTTTTATTCCATAAAGCATATGTATCTCTGATTTCCCCAAGTGTATCACAGTTGGCTACATGAAAGAGAATCATTTTCTTTGTTGTTTTATTATGGTTTTTTCATCTTAGCACACATCTCTATGGTTACCTTGTCACTGTGTGAATAAAAGTTGATCTTTCCAGATCCATAATCAACCACTGCCTCGGTTGTTCAGAGGAATAGTCGATCTCAGATGATCTGTGTATGGAGTAATGGTACCGAGGACTCCTTGTCCAAGACAATAAAGTCCACCGAGAATTTCATACCTTGGACAGTTACGATAACATCTTCCAATACTCCACGTCGTCAGGGAAGTGGGAAGATTGGTTTGAGAGGACCAATCTTAAATTCCTTGGCCAGGGAAGTGGGTAGGAGGTTGATCGAAGAACTGCTATCAAGAAGAGTCGGATCAAATATCTGATTGAATTTCTCACATTAGATGAAAGGGGCTCCTTTTTCTTTCTTCTTTTGTGGGAGTTTTCTTATCGTAATGATAGTTGTCGTGGTCAGGATATGCTTCTCTGCATGGCTACGTCAGTTCTTGTGGGGCTAGATATTTGATGTACATGCCTCCTTTAGACCCTTTTTAACATTTGTCATGTATTCCATGACTTGCAATAGTATCATTTCCAACATGATGTTCTTCCGAATCTCAACAATAGACGATCAGAAAGAGTTGTTTCCAATTTTATCACTTTTTTATTTTTCATTGATTCTGGAAAAGTTGTACACACATTTTCAAAAGCAACATTTTTTCATTGAGATAATCATCTCACACATCTAGACAACTAGAAATGATACCGTTATCCAATATAAGGCAAGAGGTAAAAACTATAAATTCAGCCTCGTCGGCTCACACGAGAGTTGCTACTAGCACTAGCATCTCCTTGGTTGCATCGATTCATATTCTGATGTTATTGTTGCTTTTTTTCTTTTCTTCATTTTTTTGGATTTTTGTTGATGCATAATCAGATCCTATAGGTGCATCGTCTCCACGATTGAGGGCTGGCTCGACTGTTGATGTAGAAGACTCGCCCAAAGAGTCTTTATTTTTTCCTTTGCAGCTGCAGATGGCTGTATTGTCCTACCACTCATGAGATTCACAACATTAGATAACATAAAATCAAGTATACCTAAATTGGAAGGTGGTGGGGCACTGCAAGATACGTGCTTTCTATGCTTAAAGTTATCGGGGTTGGCTTTTACTTACGCTGGTATGACCTCTTTGCAGCTATGAGGTCATCATTCTTCTGGCTCATTTCATTCATATTCTTAGTCAATTGAATCAGACAATCTAAAAAAGGATTCGTGGGGCAGCCTCATATGGTTTAGCAACATGAGGTTGTTGATGTAGGTATAAATAAGGATACCACTGGAAGTTCTAATATCGATGCGAAGGGTATGACTGATTCAAGTATCGGGAGGAGGGAATATATGACACTGACCTACCGACTGCTGGTGATAGAGCACTTTATGGTATACCAGCGACTAGAAGTTCTGTCTCCAAGTCTAACTCGGATGTGGTGGAGACTGTTAGTGTGGTTTTTGCTGGTGCTACTGAAAACTCCATCCATCGTGATTATGATGGAATGGCTGGTTGGCCTTTGGTTTCCCTACTATTGTCCTCTAGGGGGTGACGCCTGTTTTATTTCCCGTACGATATGCACTTCATGTATATGCTGGGGTGGAGGTGGAGTAAATGGCTTGGCACAAGATGGATCTTTTTGGTGGTAGACGACCATCTATGAGTGATATAGTGATTGTGAACCCTGGTCCGAAGCTTGCACGTAATAAAGATGCTGCACAACTAGTTGCGATGTTGGTTCTGTTGTTGTTGTGATGGGGACTGTGCATGTTCTTTCATCTCAGCTGATGGCATCTCCGTGGATGTGCTTACAACATGGACGATGTTGATGGTGCCGAAACTAAGCTCCAGTTGTTGTGTGATCATATCAAGCTTGTCAAGGTGCTTTGTTCTCTGTTCGAACACATTGAGTTTTTCCAGATATTGTGATCGTTTTTCTATTATATCTAACTTGGAAAGATGGTTCCGGATGGTGCTCAAGTTGGAACTCTCATTTTTCCTCTCTTATTCCTACTGCTCTATTGTCATGTTGATGACTTTGTGAGGAATATATGGAGCCTTCTGAAAGGCACGAGATGAGGACAATGTTGTTGACCCTTCAACCATCTCTTCAACTATTTGCCAGACCACATCCTCATATTTATTGAAATGAGAACCTCTACAGGAAACATCCATAAACCACTGTCTCTCCTAATGTAATCGCCAAAAAATGTTCTACACTACGCTTATCTTCAACAAATCATGGTGGGGACACTTTTCCTGATTATCTCGAAGTTGTTCCCACGCCTCATGGAAAGGCTCATGGGACATGATATTGACCACCTTCCCATTTACACTTCAGAGTAGAGCCAAGAGATGGCACAGACGATTGGGAAGGAAAAGTGCTACATGGGGAGATTTACGATTATTGTTTTTGCAGAAATTTTACCCCCAGTGTAGAGCAGAGATGATGCGGTCTTGTATTCATAATTTTTTAGTTGACCCCTAGGAGCCATTGATAGATTCATGGTTGAGGTTACGTGATCTTTTGAGGCGATTTCTAGATCATGGATTTTCGATGACTGACCTTATCCACATCTCCATGAGGGGGAGGACTGCAGAGCAGATTACATATGTCATTACCTCGTATGGTGGTTCACACAATTGTCCCGACCAGGATTTAGTTGAGAGCATCTTGGATACACTTTCAAACATTCCATATTCACAAGATGATTTATTCGAGGCAACACACAAGGGAGATATGACACCTGTTGAGTGTGTGACACATCATGTCGATCTTGACAGCACAAACAAATCAGAGGATATGGATGCTCTACTTCTCATTTGATGGATGTGTTGACTACCACAGTGAGTTCCGAGAACCGGACATTGGTCGAGTTTACATTGGATTTACAATCAGATTTTGAGCCAGTCTCGCACTTTCACATCGAGGATTCTTGGATTCTAGATCTTCTAGTGTCCCAAGAAATAGAGGAGGAACCCACATCTCAGTCATCCTTTGAGTCATTTCAGTATCCTTGCCCAGTTGATTCAGTATCCTTTCTTCAGAAGATATTCTCAGATTCAAATATACAGTTTTATTCATCTCAGCAGAGAGAGCTTGATGAGGGACCGATTTTTGATTTGACAGACCTTGATAGTCCCATATTCGAGTCTTGTGTCCTCCCATCTGCTGAGGTCGATACATTTTTAGAGGACATGATATTTGACAGCATAGATCCCAAGTTCCCTGATAATTCAGCATTACTCCCAGCGGGTTATCTACGAGAGGATGCCACGAACCCTGTGTGCTCGGTTTCACTTTCTGGGAGTGCATCCAATCTATCAGATCACTAAACCAAGTATTTTGATGTTTCTGATAATGAGTTTGAGGTTTCTCTCCTCAACGACCATCACGAGGATGATCCGATCTTTGAGGTATTCGATGATTTCACTAATTTGTCTACATTATATGCATCGTATATCAGCCTTTCTAGTGAGTCTCCTAATCATGACCTTACTTTCCTTTTTGAGACTATGATTAATGTGGAGGATTCCCTGACAGATCCTTCCTTCTCCACGTTCGACTTCTTCGGCTCTGCCCTTTCACTCCATACAGATCTTGAGCCGACGGTTTCTTTTGTGCTACTGGAGCCCAATTTCATCTACCTATATCTTTACCTGGTAGCAGACATCCGCCTGCTTGTTTACCTGGGTTTCACTATTTATTCTTTTGAGTTCGTTGTTGTTCTCTCACTGAGGCTGCAACGATAGTACGGTATTCACCTAGTAGATGTCGTCCTGAACCTTGATACAACGTTCTCCTAGCCTTTGCGCTCAGCTATGGGCGTAAACTCTAGCACTTGTTGAGAGTCACCTTAACATTGATCACATTTGTATATATCCATTTGTCCATATCATACAATCTTTCTCACATCCCATATTCATCTTATGATTATGCTATACTTAGGGTGTTCTTTACCCTAAGTATAGGGGGTGTCAGACTTGTGATTATTCATTTGATTCTTTTTACCTATGATTTGCTTCCTATACTTGGGAATATTTACCCTAAGTATAGGGGGTGAACCCAGTATATTCTACTCCTTGGTTTTCCCCTTGTGTATAGTCTACTATACGTAGGATTACTTGATCCTATTTATAGGGGGATTATCGACTTCTATTGATTTTATTGGTTTATTCATCGTTGTAGTATACTATTATTTTCACTTTTCTATACATAGCACGAGTTCTTTCTTTCTTTCGTAATCTTTGATTACTATGAGGACATAGCTCGAGCTAAGTATAGGGAGGTGTCGTATATATTGTATATGTACTTTAGCCATAACTCATACTTTCATATTTTTAATATGGAAAAATTGCAAAGAAAATACAAAAAATACTATAAACGAAAAAACCAATAAAAAGATGTAGAAATTTCCTCAATTTTTTTTCTTGTACATACTGATTAATAAGTCAGGTTAAAATATTTTGAAAAATATTTTGAAAGAAGTTTGAAAATCTATTTTAAAAAACTTTTCATAACTATTTGAAAAATGTTTGAAAAAGATTTTCAACCTGTAAAAAGAGTGTGGATTTTGTAAAAAAATTTCTCTTTGTGTAAAAAAAAGATTATGTAAAACTACTTGCAAATGTTTGAACAAATGGTTGAAAAATTATTTTGAAAATCTATAATACTGTTTGAAAAATGTTTGCAAAATTGTTTTCAAATGATTGTAAATGATTATAAAATTGTGTGAAAAAATATTTTGGATAATAGTTTTTGAAAAAATTCAAAATTATTTTCAAATAAATTTGAGGAATATTTGCATCACAAAAATGTTAAAAAAAATAAAAAAAAATTCAAAAATGAATAAAAAAGTAAAAATTAAAAAAATACAACTGTGTATATACTTGTATAAATGCTTTCTCACGACTCTTATAAGAAACTGCCTCACTTCTTTGTAAATATGTGTATATAATCCCTAACCCTTATCTTAAAAAAAAGAATTGTATATACTTGTACATATTTCTAACTATTTGCAGTAAAAAAAACTTCTTCTTGTGCATCATTTTTTAAAAATCCATAAAAAAATTCGATATTTTGAAAATTGTTTCACAACAAGAGTTTATTTTCTTAGCATTGTACATATTTTCTTACATTGGCATGTGCATTTTTTAGGATAGTCTTGACAATTAAACTAAATTTGGAATAAATTTGAAGAATGGAGCTTAGTTGGACCTTAATCCACTTAATTTTAGAGGAACCTTATAAGATTTGGAGTTAAGACTTTTCATGAACTAGTGACTTAACTCTTTGAGTCCATAAGACTATGTTCACATGTCATCTTTATAAGTCTAAGTAGAATATTTAACAACACACGCATGATTCTTTCAGACCGTGGCTTACCTTGGACAAAGCACTCTACACATAGCTCTTCATGGAGGAGGTAGTAAGGGGGAAGATTCTTTTGGCTTGGGGTAGGATACCAGGGTAGTACATCTAGGAGGAACCTCCCATCCTCGTCTGGTGAGGGAAGTGCATCTCAACCGGGTTTGGTGATGTTGAGGTCTAAAGACAAGAGTTGTGGAGTTGCAATAATGCTTCAAAAGAGGGATAGTCTACTGGCTCAAGATGAAAAACACCTTATGTACATGCCACACCTTGTATATATTTTCAAAAAAAAGAAGAAAAAAAATGAAAAAATGCAGAATCTCTAAAAGTGGACAGGCCTGATTGAAAAGTAAAATGCCTGTCGGTGTGTATATACAAGTGAAAAAAAAGAATAAGAGCTTCAAAGTCAAATGTTTGTGAGCTTGCAGCGGGTGACATGGCTACACTGGTCATACATCAAAGGATAGGTAACTTCACTGGTTATTGTCCATTCTCTTCTCCGTCCCCTCTTCTTGAGCTGGTTGTACTTGAACTTAGAAGGGAATATCCCCGCTCCTCGAGGAATGAGTTGCTAGACCAGGGGATTAGAGTTACCTTGTTGAGAGAGGTTGTTTCTTTGCTACTTATGAGATGAGGAGCTATATTTCACTAACACCTTACAAGTAAGAATTCACAGTCATAAGAATTTATGTATGTAGACTTGTTCTGATCTGACTGTTGAGGATACCTGAATAGGAGTCATGTGGAACTTAGAGGCTGTTAAATTTTTAATCTATTTCCCATTAAAGTTCCGACACACTAATAATCCAAAGGTCCGATAGAGCTCCAGACTGCATTTTCATAAAGATAAGTTTAAAAGTCAACCTCATTCTAACTTCTTTCCTTTTTCTTTTCTTCATTTTTGTTTTCACTTATTTTCTAAATAAATGTTTGCTAAGGGACTAGCAAAGGTAAAGTATAGGGGAATGATGAATCCATGATTCATCGCCATTATTCTTTTATTTGAGCATCATTTTCTTAGTCAAACACCTGTAAATACCCACATATTCCATAGTTTTACCATTTTGCATGGATTTGTTAATTATGCATTTTTAACACATTTTATGCTTTAATAAAAGAATAAAGAAGAAAAGAAAACGAAAAGAAAAATAAAGGATGTGTCTATGCAATAAATACAGACTGACCCCAACCCCGAGAGAAGGTCAATACTTGACCTGATCGACCAGTAATAAAGTAGGGGGAGATAGGGTCTTCTGTTAAAAATCCAAAAATAATTTGTACATAAATCCCTTGTATATTTGTATAAAAAATGTACTATTTTATTTGTACATAATTTGAGCTCAAATTATATATTTTGTAAATAAAAGTTGTAAATAAAAATGTATTGTAAATAATAAAAATATTTGCAAAGTAAAATAATGTACATGTTACTAATAATAACACTCAGAAAAAGATGTAAAGTAATAAATGAAATGCCAATTCCGGCTCCATACAAACTGAAATTGAACCAAACTCACTTTCATTGTACTCTAAATTAAATTATCAATTAAATTGGCTGCGATTTCATAATTTTTGGAGTTACGGTTAAAAAGTCAGTTTTCTGGGGTGTTTTATGCAGTTTTCCCATATACTTATTATATATATTTTTTAGTCATATTTATTTTTATACATAATATACATATTTGTAAATATTATTTCCATTAAAAGTAAAAAATAAAAAAATATAAATAAAAAAATGTGTTTATAAAATATTTCCTTATGTATATATGTATAATGTATTATATGTATATAATATGTGTATGTAACTAACTTCCTTATATAAAAATCATCAAGAAAATAAAATATCTCTAATTAATTAATTTAGTTATGAAATTCATATTTAATTATTTGATTTATTGTATTTATTTAAATTAATTGATTCTATAACCTACCATGTATATAAGATTTGATGTAATACCATTAATAGCCGCTATTAAGGTGGTTAATTAATTTTTTTATATTAATTATTTTTGATTATTTTTTTAATTCCGAATTTCATTTTTATTTAATTAATTTAATTATTTTATTTATTTAAAGAACCACTAATTATTTTCCTTATTTATACATATATTCCATTTTTTATTTTTCCTTCTCTTTTTATTGGGTTCCTCCTCCTCATTCACTCTTTGATCGATCTTTGCTAGAGAGGAGCCCAATCTCCGAGAATCGTCTTGTTGAAGAAGGGTGCCTAGCCTCAGAGCCATCCGGTGATAGTGCGTCGACCTTCGTCGAGGATATCATGGCATTTCCGACCCCAAGGTAAGATCCAATTTTACATCTCGTCATTTTTTGTAGGTAAATCGTAGGTTTAATCATTGCTTAGGTTCTATTAGATTTTAGATCTTAAAATGCTAAAAAATTCTCCACCAAACATTTTCACAACCGACACCGATTTTTCATCTCATCTTCTCGATCCCTAGATTTTTTGTTCTATCTCACACAACCCCTCACATCCGACCACGCATGGTAGTCGGATGTTCGGATCTCCCTCTCGCTTCGCCAAGATCCAACCCGTTCACCGACTCCCTTTTGTTTATAAATAGATTAAAAAAATGTATCTTGTTTTCTAATATTTGTTTTTGCAGGATACAATAAAAAACTAATATAGTTGTGATTTATCTCTAACATTTGTTTTGCAGGTAAAAATAATAAAAAAAGTTGGTTGTTCTTCTAAAAACTTTTTTTGTAGGAAAATCAAAATAAAAAACATAAAAAACATAAAAACATAAAAAAACTATTTTTGCTCTTGTTACATTATCTGATAAAAAATTATTAAAAAATAAAACTTTTTTTATTGTCTGTTTACAATATAAGAGAAAAAAATAATAAAGAATAATAAAAAATACGTCAGGCCGCGACGCTACCCACGGTTGCACCGCTCTCCTGCCACTCAAATGGCGGCACCGCCGCCACAGCCCTTCATCTCTGCCATGGGCAGCGCGCTCGAGTGTCGCCTCCACCTGCAACCGCGGCCCCAACCGCAGGCCGCCATTCGCCGATCGACCTCGTCGCCATGCACCTACGTGCGTCACCCGCACCGTTGGCCCCACGCGCCGATCCTCCGCCTTCTGCCACGCATGGTCGCTGCCCGCGTCGGCTTCCCCCATTTCTTGAAGACAAATGCGGCGACGGCTCTACACCCCACCACCCCCTTTGGGTCTTTGCAGGAAGAGATACGAACATGAAACCCTATTGTGGGGTTTTTTGAAATAAATAAATTAGAATAATTACAAAGTTGCCCTTGAAAGTATTTATAATTGCAAAAACACCACCGAGCTTTAGACGTCACGCAAGTGGCACATGTTCTTGGGTAAATTAAATTTTGTGTCCTGCAATTTAATTCTGTTTAAATTTTGTCCAAAAACTTTTGAATAATTACAATTTGGTTCCTACACTTCCAGACAATGACTTCCTTGATCTGTTCATCAAAATAGTTTTTATATTCCGAATACTTCTCAAACAATTAGTGTATATTCCTGTTAAGTGCATTCCATTGCATAATTTTTTCTTCTATTTTTATTATAATTTGATATATTTAAAAATAAAAAATAGTGATATTTTGTCTGACCAAAATTTGAAAATTCATAAAAATTTGAAAATTATCTAAACATTACAAAAAATAGCTACAGGTGCATTTTGGTGTGTTTTAATTTCTGGCCAATTTTTGTGCATTAAATCTTGATAAAAACAAAAAAATTGCCAAAAACAGAAATTCTTAAAAAAATTATAGAAAATTCTAGGAAAATTTAAAAAATGGGATTTCAGTTTCTGATTGTAGATATTTCTATGTAGTTTATCTTAAAAATAATTTCAAGAATTTAGGGCACTCAAAGGATTTTTAAGTTGCAAAAGATTCTTGGTTGTGAAGTGATTTCTTTATTTTCTACTATTTAATTTTTTAGAAAATCACAAAAACATCATAAAAATTCGAAAAAAATTACCAAAAACATTTTAAAACATATAAAACACAAAAATATTTGCATTATAATTTCTGAGTATTTTTGACCAGTCTGAAAAATCCAAAAATAGTGTGGTGTGTGTATTTTTATCCTTTGTGCCTTATTCGAAAAATGCAAACAAATAAAAATTCAAAAACCATTGAAAATCATTTTCGAAAATCAACTACTTAGTTTTTAAATCGTGCTCCTTGTGTTCGAACCTAGTCGCTATACCAGGTAAAAAGAATAGCGAGAACCGCTTACATTGTTTTTATTGATTTATCTTATCATAAGTGGTTTAAAATAAAATAATTTTTCTCAATGATCGAACCACGCGGTTGAGAACAATAAGTTGTGATATTATTTACATCTTAACAGGTCGATTTTCGTGTCATTAGAATGAGCCTTTCCATGAAGGATAAAGGGGAAAGCAGTCATATCCACCTCCTCAAGTGGTTTGTTTGGATGCATGGTACAACAAATGTGGTTGAATTGCTGCAGATGAATATATAGCTCGCCATTTGTATTTCCATGAAAGGTTGGCAGGATGACTTCATGTCAAAGTGACAATGTATTTTTGGAATACGGATCCGGTCTGTAAGGCTATTGGAAAAATCTTAGGTTCCATTAGATTATAGTCCGATTCAAATTTATTTTGATCATAAATGAACTGAACCTTAACATACCTTCTGGTATAAATGAATCAAACCTTGAAATGGTAAGCTCACTCAGGTTTGATTCATTAGTAGTTTGATATAAATAAATATATAATACTATGATTTGGGAATTGGGGGCTCATACAAAGCTCACAACCATTATATCTTAATTTATGTTCAATTCTCCTAAAAATAAGGGACCTAATATGAAATTTCTCCAAAATTTACTCAAAAATAATTGTTGATTTGAAACCATAATATCCCTATCACTCACCATACACACCTCCTCCCTCTTCTCTATTCTCCACATGGCACATGCTAATTACACACCCCTCCTCCTAGTGGCCAACGGACTCCCCTCCTCTCAATGGCTCACAGTACCCCACATCTCCTCCCAGAAATGACCTGCTCCTCATCTCCTTCCATAAGGGGCCCGTAATACCCCTACTTCCTCCTCCCAGCGACCATCTGCTCTTCCTCTCCTCCCCCAAGTGGTCTGCCAGATCCCTCTTCCTACGAGCGGCCTGCCACACCTCTCCTTTCCCCCAGTGGACCAACACACCTCACAACCTCCTCCCAGTAGCCTGCACACCCCACAACCTTCTCCCAGCAACTGACAGCTCCTTCTGTCCTCCCCCTAGTGACATGATGGACTCCTACTCCTCCTCCTAGTGGGCCATCGATCCTCTCCTCCTCCTTGGCAGTCGCTATTCGTAACGACATGATAAGTTCTCAAGGTTTGCAATGGATTGTGGATATGGCATTTTCTTTTTCTATTGTTGGATATCATATTTAAATTCATAAGTCGGAATTGCAAATTAGTAATTTTTTTCTTAGTGGTCTGTGGATACATGATTCAAATTACAAGCTCTACTGTTGCAATAAATTGTGGACGTACCATTTCAATTCCTAATTTGGGAGGATTAATATCTTAAAATACATAATTTTGTGCTTGAAACAATGCATTTATTGTATTCATTTTTTGTAATCTTGTGCACATTCACTTTGTATATTATCGAACCGAACCTTCGTGAACCTAACGTGTGCCCATTTACTTGGTATACAATCGAACCTTTAACGAACCGAACCAAACCTTTGCGAACCGAAACCTTATCGAACTGAAACTGAACATGATTTTAATCTTATGAAACCGAACTGAACTCAAACCTTTATACCTAATAAATGATCCTAACCAGACCCAGGTAGGTTGGCTCAGATTTGGTTTGTTTACACCCCTACCAGTCTGTGACTTGACCTACTCCATGGTTGTAGGTCTCTTTGAGAGTCAGTTTGTGTTCAACCTCCCTCTCTTCATCCTCTACATCATGGTTTCCTCCTGTATCTCCTCTTGCTCCTCCATTGGCACCTCCTCCATTTGCACCTCCTTGATGACCACCATATTCATCTCCATGATCACCTCCTCCTTAGTTATCATATTCCCTCCTCATCTCCATGAGCATTTCCTAGAAAGCACCCATGGCATTGGCCTAATCGCTTTATTGTTGTTGTATGATCTGAATGGATGGGAGATTCTGGAAGTTATCCTCATTCTGACCCATACATTGGTCTGATCCATGGCCCTTTTCCTATCTTTGAGGATCCATTTTTGAAATGGTGCTACTATCTGACTCCAATTCGGGCTTGTGATCTGCATGATGAAACGAGCCCTGATCATTCTGTAGAAATGATGGAGTCTGATAAGACATTTAAAGCTGAGTCAAGTTAGAACAACAGATTTATTGGTGAAATATGAATAGTGGAAGAAAAATATTTAGGAAGAGAGTCACACTGAACCCTAAGTGGAGTGAAGATCGGGGAGCTCAAAATGAGGATCGCAAAAGCCAAACACAATTGATATCGCCCTATCAAAGTAATGATGTCGGCATCAAGGAGTTGATGTAGGTGTTTCTCGAGTCTAAACAAAACTCTCCAAGATGCGACATCATGATGAAAAGAGGAGTGAGATCATGAGAGAATAAGAGCATCAATAAAAGAAAAGGAATTGCAGAGGAATTGCGAAGAGAAGGCTCAAAATGAGCGAGATGAATGAGAAGAGGTAGAAGAGAAATAGATATGGAAGGGTGCAAAGTGCATGAATTTTTTCATCTTGACCTACTTTTATTTTATCCAAACAAACCTCAAAACATGGGTTAATTCACCAACTACATAATGAAGCCATAAGAGTTCGATAATTTTCTTTTCAACTTTAGTAGTACTTTTCAAGCTATTTTCTCAACACAATAAATACAACTTGATGAATGGGTTGACAAGGAATAATGTAGGGGAGGTAAGGGTCAAGAACAAAAATAAAACCCTCATTATATTCTTCAATATTACATTTTTTGGGACCCATTCAATTCATTATTTTTTATTTATTGAATTAAGAAACTTTATACATGAAAGTTGTAGACAAAATTGTATAGAAAAATGCAAAATTTACTTCACACTAAAATAATACACAATGTACATATTATAACATGAATAAAAGGCCAAAACCCAAACTTTCCAGACCAATATCTTCTCAATAAAAAACTCAAAATGCATCAAAATCACTTTTGGTTGTATATAACTTTAGTTATCTGTTTAATGAAGGTGGTTTCACTCAATCCGGAGTTCAGATGCAAAAGTTAGGTTTTGGACCCCTATTGTACTTACCTGTAAATAAATAAAAGGGAAAATGATTCTTTTAATTCTTTTAACTCTTTTATTCATTTTATATTTTTATACCCTTATAAATATTATTTATATTATATTAAAATATAAAATAAAATAAAACCATAAAAATACATAAACTCAAAAAATACATCAAAATACAAAGATGAATATACTATACATATACCTATATAATAAATACATCTATTTATTTACATATACAAAAAACATCATTAAAATGTAATAAAAATATATTTGTGTATATTAAAATAAGTTGTAAATATATAAAAATATTTATATAAATCGAAAATACAAAATAAAAATAAAATATACAATATGTAGGTAAATACACCTATAAGTATATTTGTAAATGATAACCTATAATAAAATAACTTGAAAAAATAAATAAAATTCACGATACAATACTACATAAATTAATAAGAATTTTTTATTTTTAACCAAAATTCAATAAATTATTTCATATTTATTATTCATTTTACAAGGCATTTCTACAGTGCATTATCTGGTTGGTCCATGTGGACCAGCTAGAATAATTTTTGGTTGACCCAGTCAACTATCCTTCCCCTCCTCTGACCCCTGTCAGATCCTCAAGCGCCCTGTCTTCTCTGCTATCTACAAGACACCATATGCCTCTATTCGCCTAGAGTCCTTCATGGATCCTGATCCCATCACCATCTTCTCTCACTCACACTTGTTAGATTCTCCAGATCTACATTGAGCCATGAATAAACCTCGATCAAAGATCAACCAATACTATATCTATAAATAAAGATCCCATTCTTTCTTTCTTTTTAGGTCCCTTTCCAAGCCCTAAAGTTCTCTACCCTCGGTCAAGAGTTTCATCAGGTGACAGATGGTGTACCCCTAATGCTCTGGAGTGGCTGATGAAGGAGAAGAGGTTTACCCACAGTGGATCTCCGACCCGTCCTACTCCCCGAGAAACCCTCAGGTTGAATTGCACCTTTTTATCAATTTCTAGGTATTGTTAGTTATTGCATTTCATTCCTTGTCTTTAGTTTAGATTTTGATCGTTCACATTAGCTTAGTTTTAAGATATTACCTCGTCGGAGCTCTCGAGCTCTGGCAATTGTACCTCACTATACTCCGCTCGTTCCGACTACCCAACTGCCTCCACTTCACTCCCATCGCCTCACCTATACCCCTAACCCTTCCATGCAATCTTATCCCATATGGATCAGGAGTTTAGCTCTTCACCTCAGCCCTTCGCTCGAGAGTACCACCCCTTCATCATTTTACACTCATCCTCTACCAAATAATGGCCAAGAGTCTGCCCTTTGCATCGCCTTTGTTTTCTTATTTTTTGTAGGTCTTGAAGAGGGCGTATGATCGCTATTCACATATGGGTCCTTCCAAGTCCTTGCTAGAGTGCCATCGACCTCTAGGGGCCATCAACTCCCTCATTCTCATTCGAGACCTTTGGGTGGTGTGAAATAGCTGCAAAAGCAGAGTGAGACCTTCGATGGCACTGAAGGAGGATAGAGACATGTGGTATGACGAATCAAAGCTTGCCTTGGGCAAGTTCTTCAAGCATTCTTCCTCCATCCTTGCCAAGCTTTGAATAAAGGGACACTACCTGATTGCACATGACATGTCCGATCTTCATAGTCCCTGCAGTGGGATCCTTCCACAAGATTAAATACTGGACGCCAAATTTGATGGGGTATCGGCCATACAAACGCTGATACGTCGTTAAATGAGACGATCATGGATGTCCACCCATGTGCTACTGGGGTAATTTATACATCTCCCCTCGATTTTGTCACTTTTTTCTCTAGTCCTGTATATAATTAACGTAGTTCAATAATTTTGTAATAATTGCAACAATGACTTCGAGCTTTAACGTGTTTACATATGGATACTTTCCAGGTCAACTCACATGTAGTCCCACGTGAGATTGCCATTTTGCAGAGATACCCTTGTCGGCTTTGTATTGTGCTTTAGGATTTAAATATTAAATAATACTTGTAAGGTTTTGGTATATTTGCATATTTAACCCTATACTTATTTTTAATTGCAAATATGCCCTTGCTAGTTCATATATTTTTGTGTTTGTTTTCTATTTATTAAAAATATCATCCTGAATTCAAAAATTATGGAAAAATAGGAATAGATGAATGTTGGCATGTACATTCATGCCACATAATTATTTTCGCATTTTATACATTTAAATATTTTTTTAGAAATTAAAGGACCACGTTTTTATCCTTATTTGAATTACAAATTGTTGAAAAAATAAAACCATTTTGGAAAATTCCAAAAAAACTTTTATATTTTTATTTTAGATTTTGTATCTTCATACCAAAAATCTTAAAAATAGAAAAGGCTAAAAATTAAAAAGCTCCAAAATCAAGTAAAAAATAGGGAAATCTTTATAAATCCTAAAAATATATAGGGTTCCAAAATATAAATTTTTGTTCCAAATTTTCTCTATATTAGTATTTATGTATTAAATTTTATTTGAAAAATGTTGGCATTTTTTGCTATTTTGAACCTTTAAATAAACTTAGCCTCTTTATTTAATCCCTATTTTGGGATATTTTTTATTTTAAAAATACATAAAATTTAGAAAAATTCTGTATAAACATTGAATAGTAGAAAATTATATAAAACCTAAAAACATTTTAATTCATGTATCTTGATCGTTTTCAGTGGTATTTATAATTTATCATGTTGTATTATATATATAGTTCTATATAAGCATGCAATATATATACACACACACTAAAAGAAAAAGAATTAAAAATCAAAAAATACAAAAATTAAGATAAAAAACATAAAAATTAAAAGTTAAAAATTCAATATATATATATATATATTAAACCCACATAAAAATAGAATAAAAAGACAAGAAGATGAATGAATTTTGTGCATTATTGCCCAATCAATTGTTTGCTCCATGTGTTTGGTACTCTATATGCTTACCAACTACACACACTAGTTGAAGAGATAAAATATATATGCACTCCACATTTTTTGATTTACATTGATATATTAATTTGTGGGTTAATTGTTGATTGACTTGGGATTTCTTATGGGTTACCTCAGTGACAATTTATTCGCATTATGTGAGTATAATTTTAGACCTGCATTAAATCTCAGTTATCAAATGGCACCGTTGCCGGGGAGCAACACCGCATATACTGTATTTATTTATTTGTTTGTTTCTTCTCTCTTGTTTAGATTTGTCATTTATTTATGTTGTAGTTTGTTTAATATTATTTTATTTAAATTATCTAACACTCTTCCTTGTTTGAATTTTTTCTAAGGGATCGCTACACGAAGGAGGACTTCTTAGGTGGACATGTGCACCCAAGCAAGGCGGAGCAAACATACTGACTTATCTAGTAAGAGAGGGCATCAAATGAAGACTTGGAGGGATTTTGGAAGATAGTCTCTTTACATTTTTTATTTTTATTTTTATTTTATTTTGTAATTAGAAGAGAGAGGGAGAGATTTATTTGTAGTAATTTGAAATCTCTGGGACACTGATACTTCACGAGGTCCTTTACCCGAGTGATTGTTCAGTTGGGGCCTCGTCGCTTTTTTTCGTGGTCTCATTGCTTTCTTTTTCATTATTTTTCGACTTTTTTTTTATTTTTTTGCCTGATTGAGCCCTATCTAGGGATTTTCTTTACGATAGATTAAAGTCTAAAGTCCTAATTATATTTCCATGTATCTATAGATTCGTGCTTGGACTTAGTCAAATTTATTTATTGATTATTTATACTTGAAACCACACGTTGTGAGAGGATCCACACAATGCTTGCATGACCTGTTAAGGCGAGCACCGAGGAGTCTCCAAGACTAGGCCTTAGGTTTTATATCTAAATAATTAGCATATGGTGCTTCACGTTAATAGAAATTACCATTTTAATGTGATTTCATTGGCTTACATTTCACATGGGTCATCTTTCAATTCTGTTATGCATCTTGCATGGAGAGAGCTAGGAGGCACTGTAAGTCTTCTGACTATGCATGCATCATCTATTCCAGTCTTGCATTGCTTTTCTGACCTTCTCTCTCTCTGACTTTGATCACTTAGAATGTTAATGGAATTGGAAACTCATTAGGCGATTGCATTGAAAAATACCAAAAGGTTATAATCGATAATAAAATTGATACTTCTAACACGACATGATTGTTAAAAAATAAACGTAATGGATTCATTGTTTTGGGGAGATTAACCTCTCATTGTCATCTGAACTGTGTATGTGACAGGTACACACTACGGATTAGTGCCCCAACCCCACGACTACCTACGTGCTTGTACAATTGTGTTGATGCTCACCTACCTCTAAAATAGAAAATATAGATGACCACCATCTTTGGTCTTCACTTTGTTGAGTCAGTGAACACGACGGTTGCTTTGTTTATTGATTGTTATTTTGTCCCCATTTACATTCATCATTGTTTGAGTTTGTAGATACATGAGTTTTTTAGTTCTTTTTATTGAGTCCATATCCCTTCCTTTGTTAATATTGTTGTCTTATTTCTTGAGTTGTGATATAGGGTCTTGATCTTCACTTTAGTAGTCGGTTATCATGGCTATTTCCTTGCCCTTATTACCCCATCTCTAGTCCGATTCAGGAAGATTTTCTTCTTGAACCGCAATTTTGTATTTGTTTTGCCCTTCCTGCCAACCCTCCTTGTTCCCTTTAGTGTCATCACTTATTTCACCTTGGAATGTTGTGCTTTTAGATGGGGCCTGCATCGAGGTTTTGATTGTAGATTTTTTTGATTAAGCTAGGCTGATTTGAGGATGTTGAGATTGATGTGCTATTTCTTGTATATTTGAATTGGTTATGTGCATAAATATTATTGGGGATTCTGATTTTGGCACAATTGATTCTTTATTGAGGATTTTTGATCTCGCACAACAGATTGATGATGTGATCCATTTCTGATTATTTGTCGATGTGACTTCTAGTAGGTTTTGTCCATCTTCATTCATACGATTGATGTACGATCTCTTTCTGTCCTTCAAAGTTACGTTATAACCAACCAGATTTCACTTATCTTCTTGATTGATCCATACTCCTTCTCCTGACTTTGATTTCCCTATTTAGCACTTAGAGAATATTCGTATGACATCTTTATCAATCTCAGTTGATTTAGTTGATTTGAGGGACTGCATTGTGATTGCCCTTATGATATCTTTTACCTCACATAGCCTTATGTCCTCCTACAGGTGATTGATTTATTATTTTGAGGACATGGAACTTGATGCCAACATTACCCTGATTTTTATCGACTTAGTTTGCATTACTTCTCGAGGACTATCTGTGGGAGAATGCAACATTTTTTTGTGATCAATTTTACTTATTTCTTGTGTGTCCATATTGATGGAGCATGAAACTGAGTCATCTTATATGAGTTGTCAGTCTCATTATTTGAGTGTGTGTCCAATCTGTCGGAGAACGAGACCGCTTATCCTAACTGTCTAGATTCCTTTGAGTCCTATCTCCTTGATGGTCCTTGCAAGGATTAGCCACATTCTTTTGATTATTCGCTGCTTAGTTCATCGTACTCTCTAAGGGTTATCTGCGGGAGACTATGACGTCTTTGAGGTTTTTTGGTCTCCTCTGCTAGGTAGTCGATTTGTCACCTACCAAGACTGCTTCTGTTGATCTGTCTCATGGATGGGACTCCTTTGAGTCTGCTCTCCTTGACGACCCTCGCAAGGATGAGTTCTATTTTAATTATTCATTTCTTAGTATGTATCACTTCTCGAGGGCTATCTGCAGTAGGATACATCATTTTGTGGGTACTCGAGTTCACTTTTGGTCTCTCCAGTCTAGTCGAGAACGAAGCCGAGTCTTCTAATTTGTATACTCTTTCTCATCCCTGGTTGTGTATCCTATTTGATGGATCACGAGACTAAGTCTTTTGATTTTTTTGAGACCTCTAACCCATATGAGTTTGCTCACCTTGACGACCCTTGCAAGATGGAGCCGTGTCTTGTGATATAATGTGTATTCTTGATCTTTCAACCTTATGTTGAACCAGATATCAAGATGTGCAGAGAGTCTCCTGCTCTTACTTTTCATATCTTCTTGAGACTATGAGTGACATGGAGGAATCTATACTGATCCTTCCTCCTCCATGTCTTACAATATCAGCTTTGATCTCTCCCTCTTTTCTTATGAGATGTTGGTCTTCTTCCCGCTACTGGATCCTGGCTTAGCTTTCAATCTGTTTTTCCCGGTAGCTGACATCCACATGATTACATATTAGGGTGTCTTTGTCTTTCTGATCGTGTAACCATTCTCATAGGGAGATGATGACGAAAGAATGGTATTCGACTGCCAGATACCATCCAACACTTCACCACTCTTTACTGCTTGTATATATATGTTTTGGCTTCTCATATTTTATTTCTAATGTATGTCGTGTACCCCAAATCATTCACCATATATGTGTATCTATACTTAGGACATGCTTTTTCTGAAATATGGGGGTGGGGGGGCAACCATTATGTTTATCTTCCCTCGTCTTATTTCATCACTCCTGTTATTGCTTCTCCCTAAAATTTCATCTTTTTATTGCTAATTTGTTGATCCTCTCCACTATCTCCTCTCTTGTTGATATTCTTGTCTATACTTAGGGATATCTCACTTGAAGTACAGGGGGAGATAAATCGAGTTGTGATTTGTTTATTCTCACCATCGACCCTCCCTGCATATAGATACAATCTGTTATACTTAGGATTAATTGATCCTAAATATGGGGGGGGACGGTTGACTTCTTAGTGATTCATTCTTAATTCTTTAGTCGTTGTTGTATAGGCTCTCTTATACTTAGTACGAGTTATGTCTTTTGTTTTCTCTTCAATCTATGAGGACATATCAAAGCTAAGTATAGGGGGGTCATATATACTTTGTGTATACTTTAGCCATAACTTGTACATTCATAATTTAAACAAGTATGGCTTAAATAAATTAACTATAAATAACATACTTGTATAAAATTCATTAAAATTCTTTATATATACCTATTAATAAATTAGGTAAAAATGTTTTGCAAAATGTTTGAAAAATGGTTTGGAAAATTCCTTGAAATATATTTGAAAACTATTTGGAAAATATTTTGTAAAATGTTTTCATCCTTCGTAAAAATGTTTGTTTGTAAAAATTTCTTTTCTTTGTGTGAAATAAAATGTTTAAAAATCTATTAGCAAATGTTTGGAAAATGGTTGTAAAAATATTTTGAAAAGTCTATATATAGTGTTTGAAAAATCTTTGCAAAATTATTTTCAAATTTTATAAAACATATATAAAAATTATTTGTCAAGTTAGTTTATAAAATAATGTTTTCAAAATATTAGCAAAAACTTTTCAAATTATTTCAAGAACTAAGTATATAATTCTAACAAATAATTCAAAACTTTATATATATTATCCTGTAAATTCCTATAACCCAACTCCTGTAAATAACAAGATGCATGCCCTTGTAAATATATGCACATACTCCGATTTGTTCCAAAAGTTTTTGTTTCTAAAAAATCCTAAAAATTTCGAAAATAAAAATCCAAAAAACATTTCTAAAATATTTTTCAAAATTTTATAAAAAGTTGTAAAACTTTTAAACATCCATAAAAAAGTTCAAAACTAGAAAATTGAATAACAAAAATATTTTCTTGCATTGTACATAGCATTTGCATTTTTCGGAATAACATAAACAATTGAACAAGTGCAAATACAGTCTTAAGATTGGAGCATGGAATGGAAGTTAATATGCTTAATTTTAGAGGAAATTGTTGAGGACTAAAAGTTGAGATATTTCATGTCACCTTGACTTAAATTCTTTAGGTTCCATAAGACTATGTTCATGGGTCAATTCAACATGCTTGAATAGAACCCTTTATATCATTTGTAAGACTCTTGAGATGAGGATTTGACCGGAAACCTTGCACCGAGCACTTAGCTCAACTCAGATGGACTATTGAAAAATCTTGGAGTCTAAGTCGGGATGATGCAAGGTTGCTTCATCAAGGATGTCTCAGCAACCATTGTTGGGGATTGCTAACACCGGTACCCTAACCCACTTCTTTTGGTAACAATGATATCTAAAGACTGGAGATGGATTGAGACAATGCTTCGGATGAGGAATGGTCTACTGGCGCAACTTTTTCCACGATCTCCCAAAAAATAGGTGGAACAAAATATGCTATATCCAACCAGGTACAAGAAAGAATGCAAAAGTTGTACAGAGTCAAGGAAAATAACCGATGAATCATATATAAAAAATTCCACAAACATTTGAGCATCAGAAAAAGCCTGCTTCTTGGTGAAGAATCTATTACACTGACTGAAGACTACACTAGTCAATGCCCACTTCTTTTCCCATTCTTCTATCTTCTTCCCCATTTGGTTGTAAAGACAGGGAGCACCTAACCATATAAGGAAATATCTGTCTCCATGAGGATGAGTTACGAGAAGAGCAAATGCCTCAATGGTTCAACTGTTTTGTTTGGGTAGAGTTTAAGAAGTACATACACATGGTTTTATCACTTCAAGGTAGCAATAGTATGTGACTGAGAGGGTGGTTCTGACCTGGCTGTGAAATGGACTTGATGATTGCAGCATGGAACATAAGGGTAGTTATGTCACACTTATTGGCTTTGATGTGGTTCTCAATACATCACTAATACAAAGGCCTTCTCTAAGCTCCAAACTTTAACTTTATTAAGACTAGTTAAAAAGTCAACAATTATTTCAAGTTATTTTTTCTTCTTTATTTTTATTTTCGCATTCATTGCATAGGTGTTTGATAGTGACTAGAAAAGGAATCTATAGGGGGTGATGAGTCTCCATTTCACTACCTTTATTCTTTCATTTTGGGCACTAAACCCTAGCTAAATGCTTGTAAACAACATTATTTTGCATAAATTAACATTCAATATTTATTGTACAAATATTGTATAAAACACATTATTTAAAGCCAAAATAAAAGAACAAATAACAGAAAAGAAAAAGAAATAAAATGTAAAAGGTACTTTATGACCCTAAACCGTGAGACCTATGCTTCTTGACGACTAGGTCGACAAGGAATAAAGTAGGGGGAGATAAGGGTAAAAGACAACAATAAAACCCTCATTTATTTTGCTCAATATTACATTTTTGGGACCCATTCTATTATTTGTTCTTTATTTATCAGGTCAAGAAACTTTTTACATGAAACTTGTAGATAAAAATATATAGAAAAATAAGAAATTTACTTCACAAAAAAATAATGCATAGTGTACATCTTATACCCTGGATAAAAATCGAAAGCCTAAACTTTCCTGACCTATATCTTCTAAATAAAAACTCAAAATGCATCAAAATCACTTTATCTATATAACTTTTAATTAACTATTTAATGTAGTGGTTTCACTCAATTCAGAGTTAAGATGCAAAATTTAAGTTTTGGATCCCTATTGTACAATATATCTATATATAAATAGAAGAGAAATTATTCTTTTAATTCTATTAACTCAATTATTCATTTCATATTTTTATACCCCTATAAATATTATTTAAAATCTATTAAAAACATAAAATAAAACCATACAAAATACATAAAACTAAAACAAAACATCAAAATACATAGATGCATATACTATACACATACCTAAATAATGAAGACATCTATTTATTTATATATACAAATAACATCAGAAAAATGTAAAAAATATAGCCGTTTATATTAAAATAAGTTTTAATTATATAAAATATCTATAAAAATAATAAAGAAAGTACAAAATAAAAAATATATTATATATTGGTAAATACACCTATAAGTATACTTGTAAATAATAACCTATAATAAAATAACTCGAGAAAATATATAAAATTCATAATAAAATATAAAATAAAATAATAATTTTTTTGTAATAGAAATTCAATAAAATTCGTTAAATATTTAGTATTCATTTTACAAGGCATTTTTGTCTTGCATTTTCCTGGTTAGTCCATGCGGACCAATGAGAGTCATTCTTTTGTTGACCCCAGTCAACTATCCTTCCCCGCCTCTAACCCTTGTCAGAACCTCTAGCTCCCCGTCTTCCACCCTCCATCTGCAAACCACGTTGTGCCTTCATATGACTCGAGTCTATCTTGGATCCTGATCCCATCACCATCTTCTCTCATTCGCACTCGTTAGATTTGACTCATCTACATCGAGCCACGAATAAACCTTTATCGTAGATCGATCAAACCGCTTTCTATAAATAAACATCTCATTCATTCTTTCATTTTTGGTCCCTTTTCCAAGTCCTAAATCTCTTCACCATTGGTCAAGAGTGTCAAGCAGGTGACAGATGGCGTATCCCAGAGGCTCTGGAGCGACTGACGTAGGAAGAGAGGTGTACCTACAGTGGAGCTCCGGGCTCTTGCTCCCTGAGCAATACTCAAGTATGAGCTACGTCCTTTTCTCGATTTTTAGGTAGTGTTAGTTATTGTATTTTATTCTATTCTTTAGTTCAGCTTTTCATCATTCGCATTATCTTAATTTTAAGATCTTACCTCACTAGAGCTCTCGAGCTCCAGCGTTTGTTCCTCGTCATACTCCGCTCGTTACGACCATCAACCTCCTACACGTCACTCCCCATCACTTCACCTATGCCCCTGACCCTTCCTTTCAAAATGATCCCGTATGGATTGAGAGTTTAGTTCTTCACCTCTGTCCTTCGCTGGAGAGGACCACACCTTCATCATTTCACCCATGTCCTCCACAAAATAATGGACAATACCCTTCCCTTTGCGTCACCTTTGTTTTCTTATTTTTTGCAAGCCTTGAAGAGGCCATCTAAACCCTATTTGCATATGGGTCACCTTCTTGGTCCTCATCGGAGTGGCGTCGACCTCTAGGGGCCAATCAACACCCCGGACTCATTTGAGACCTCCAGGAGGTGTGGTGCAGCAACAGGAGCCGAGTGAGACCTTCGAAGGTGCTGAAGAAGGACGGAGACATGATATATGACGAATTAAATCTCACCGTAGGCGTTCTTTAGGCATTCTTCGTCCATCCTTGTCGGTCGTCGGATCAAGGGCTGCTGCTAGAATTCACAGGACACATATGATCTTCAGAGTCCCAGTCGCTGGATCCTTGCGCATGATCTAATCTTGGACGTCAAATTTGAAATGGTATCAGGCGTTCAGATGCTGACACGTGGTTAAGTGAGTCGATCATGACCGTTCACCTATGTGCTATTAGGGGTAATTGGCTTATCTCCCCCCGCATTTTGTCACCTTTTTGTGTAATCTTGTAAATTATTAAAGTATGTTAATATCTTATAATAATTGCAACAAGGACCTCAAGAATCAACATATTTGCATATGGGTCCAGTCTAGGTCAACTTACATCTAGTGCCACATGAGCGGACCATTTTACAGGGATACCCTTACAAGTTTTTGTATTGTATATTACTATTTAAATTTAAAAAATAGTTGTAAAGTTTTATGATATTCGCACATCCAACCCTATACTTATTTTAATTTCAAATATGCCTTGCTAGTTCAAATATTTGTGTGCTTGTTTTCTAATTATTAAAAATTTTGTTTGTGCTCCAACATGTACACAAAAATAGGGATAGATGCATGTTAGCATGAACTTTATGCCACATAATTATTTTTGCATTTTAAGCATTTTAACTATTTATTAAAAATCAAAGGAGCACTTTTTATCTCGATTTGAATTAAAAATGACCAAAAAATTTAAAACCTTTTTGAAAAATAAAAAAAAGTACATTTTGTTTACATAAGTATTTTATATCTCTAAACTAAAAAACCCTAAAGATAAGGAAAGAAAAAAGCTAAAAAATTAAAAACTCCAAAATCCAGTAAATATAGGAAAGATACAAAAAATTAAAAAATATTTATTTTTGTTTCTACATTTTTTATATTATTATTCATGTAATAAAATTTATTTGAAGTGTTTTTAACATTGTTTGCTATTTGTTTCCTTCAAATCAATTTGACATATTTATTTAATCTGTTTTTTTAGATATGTTAAATTTTATAAAATCATATAAATTAAAAAAATCATAGAAAAATCACAAAAGATATATAAAATTATATAAAACATATAAACGTTTAATTTCCTGTATTTTGATCATTTTTATTAGTGCTTATAATTTTATTGTCTTGTATTCTATATAGTTCTATATAAGCATATAATATATGTGTGAGTGAAAAGAAACCGAAATTAAAATATGATAATAAAAATTAAAAAATAAAATAATAATAAATTAAAATAAAAATCATATATATATATATATTTATGTATGTATGTATATATATATATTAAAACCTACATAAAAAGAGAATAAAAAGACAAGAAGAGGACCACATTTTGTGCATTATTGCCCAATCTTCTGTTTGCTCCCTGCTTTCGATACACTACATGCCTACACACTATACACGCTTGTTGTAGAGTTATAATAAATTTTAACTCCACCTTTTTTTATTTACTTTGCTATATTAATTTGTGCACTAATTATTGATTGACTTGGTATTTCCCGTGGATCGCCTCGGCGATAATTTATCTTTGCATTGAGGATACTTTTAGACTAGCATTAAATCTCACTTATCACATTACATTTTTTAATTTTTTTGGGGTTTCTCTTGTTTTAAGTATTTTAATGCAAAGGCCTAACTATTTGTCCACTTCATTTATCTTGCCTAAGTGATTAAAAATAGGGGTAAAACAAAAAACAATGCAAGATAACATGATGCTTGAAAACTCATCATCGTGTCATATGATGTATGCTACATTATAAGACTCACCTTGCTTCCCAACACTCTCCATGGGGGATGCTAGGAAAAATTTAAATTACAATACATGCATGCAACAGTGTGAAATCGTCCTACATGATGAATTGATATTTCATGAAGCACTAGATTAATTTGAATATATGTCCAAGGATAGTGATGATAAGATCGTGTAATATATTACGCTTTGACCTAGATTACCCAAACAAGCAATACTGCTTTCTAGGGGCTCATTCAAACAAAACTTAGAAAAGAAAGGAGAAAACACACAAATCGCATGAAACAAAACAAAGACAAAATATGACAAGAAAAGAAAAGTGATGAAACCATCAAAACACAGTGAGGTCCACCAAGTGCACTAGTAACATACCTTGAATAATCTAAGTGTCCAATGTACCTATTTTATTACAAGTTCAAATAACTCTTTCTCCCTTTGATGAATCCATGATTCATTAACACTTTTATCGTATTTTTTCTTAAAATCCTTAACAAATGCATGCAAATACTCAATAATTCTCATTTCTTATTAAAACATAGTTCATTAAAAAAATTCATTTTATGCATTAAAACATTTAAATAAATAAAGAATAAAAAATGAAAGAAATTAGAAATATTATACTACAATATGACTATAAAATATAAATCTAGTTTTATGATATATTTATATTACCTAACCCCCGAGACCAAGTCAGCATGGATTGGTCGACAAATAAATTAGTAGGAGGGATAAGGAAGAAAACTACAAAAATAATAAATTATGCACTCCACACAATATTCATCATTTATATAATAATTATCAAAACTTCAATGATTTTTAGTTAGCTCATGTGTATATAATTTTCACCAAACTCTTCTCCTCTTTATTTCTAAAAATATATTTAAAAATACAAAAATCCTAAAAAAATCGTAGCATGTATATATGCCAAGAAATCCTACCTTTAGATGGTCAATTTCTGTAATTTTGAACATTATAACTTCTTCATATGAACTTCAATTTGACTTTAATCATCTTTAATGATCATAAAGTAATATTCTCTAAATAATGAAGATGATTTCACTAAAACTACAGTCCATTTGCGAAATGACGGTTTTGGGTCCTAATGACAATTGGATTTTTGGGCTATTTATTTTATTCAGAACATAATATTTATAGTTTTAGTGATTTTATTATTTTAAATTATTGTTTTAATTTTATATTACGTATAAATTATTTTAGAATTTTTAGACATCTATTTAATATTTTAAATAACTAAAAAACCCTAATATATAGTTGAACTTGAATTGTGTCACTTATATTTGTATTTATTTATATATCTAAATTAATTCATTAAAATTCATAAAAGTTCATGCACATCTTATTTATTATTCTATTAATCAATAAAATACAAAATAACATGTTATTTTATTAATTTATGAAATTAAAAATTTAAACCCTATAATTAAGTATACTATATAGATATTTATTAATATTATATTCATAATTCATAAAATATATTTTATTTGCGAGTAATATATAAGTTAAATTAGTTAAATTAATTGTCTATACTCTTTATTTTTATACCTATTTAAAAATAATTTCTTTCGCTAATTATTATCTATTTATTACATCATTCATACATTTCAGTCTACCAAGTGCTGATACATGTCAACACCTGGGCTTTCTTCCTCAAGAACTGGTTGTTGAGCTTCTGTTGCAACTGTCCCTCTTTGCATAATTCTTCCCACCATGTTTTAGATCCAAAACTCGATCTCACCCCTCCATTCTACACTCCTAACATCCCTCTTACACGCCTACCCCTAGATCATCTCTAACACCCTTCCGATCTACCTATTTATTGATTTAAAGACCCATCGTTTACAACTAACTTTCTCCATCTCCAAAACTAGCTGGCTGACCACCTACTTTCTTCCCCAGACTCCGATTGACAAAGGAGATGACAAGTCCTATTGAGGCCTCCATGTGGAGGGAGAGTGACTAGAGAGGAGTTTCAAAGGCGGCGCTCTACCTTGCATCATTGCCACATGCGTCGTTGTGCTTTGGCAACACCGACTACTGAGGAAAGACCTAGAGGTATACACCTCCATATTCCCCATGTGAATTTTCATCCACATCTCCATTTTACTTGCACTACCTCGACTTATGTAAAGGTGGTCAGCAAAGAAAAGAAGATCTGAACACGATCCTGGAATTTCAAGACTATGCTTATGATAACACCTCCATGCACAAAGAGAAGGTTAAACACTAGCATGACCAACACATCAGAAGAAAGACGTTCGAGACTAGACAGGAAGTGTGGCTATTTTACGCGATGTTGAAGATATTCCCATGCAAATTAAAGAGTAAATGGACATGGCCATTTAGAGTGACAAAAGTGCGTGACAACGAAAGCATCGTGATATAATATTTGTCAGTTGATGCACAATTATTCATCGTCAATGGCCAGTTACTGAAATCGTACCTTAAGCATGACACTTTTTCGGTCATTGTCAATTCAGTTGAAGTGATATGTAATGGAGAAGCCTATACAACTTCAGCAGCATAGAAAGATTCAGATAATGTTCCTAAAAATCTTCATCTACTTTTCTTATTTCTTTTTTTCAGTTGAATTTTCTATTCTCTGCCTTGTTTTCCTCACTCATCGCCTCTATACATAGGATATACTTCGTCGTATGTACAGGGGGATGAGTGAACTCCTATGTTCATTCCATGTCTCATCACATGTCTCCTCTTTGGTTGATATTCATGTCTATACTTAGGAATATTTTACCCTAAATATAGGGGGAGTTAGGATGAATAGTTGAGTTGTTCATCCCCATCCTTGACCTTGCATGCCCTATGTATAGCCAACTATACCTAGGATTAGTTAATCCAAAATATAGGGGGGATGGTCAACTTCTCATTGGGTCGTTCTTTACGCTTTAGTCATTATAGTATATCCTCTCTTATACTTCATACGAGTTATGCCTTTTCCTTTCTCTTCGATCTATGAGGACATATCTCAAGCTAAGTATGTGGAGTTTGTATATACTTTGTATATACTTTAGCCATAACTTGTACTTTCATACTTTCAAAATAATATGGCTAAATTACTATATAAATACATATACAATTCATTAAATTAACAAATAAATCAAATAAAAATGTTTTATTGCAAAAATTCTTTTTGTATATACTGAGTAATAAATCAAATAAAAATGTTTTGTAAAAAGTGTGAAAATAGTTTGAATTTATTTGAAAAATATTTCGAAAACTTTTTGGAAATATTTGTAAAATGTTTTCAATCGTTATAACATTGTTTTGTTTGTAAAATTTCCATCTTTGTGAGAAATAAAAATGTTTTAAAAATCTATTTGCAAATGGTTTTAAAAATGGTTGCAAAATAGTTGAAAAGTTCTCTACATGTTGTTGAATAATCTGTGCAAAATGGTTTTCAAATGTGTGTAAATGTTTATAAAATTCATTTGCAAAAATTATTTCGAACTACAATTTTCAAAATTGTTTGAAAAAATATTTTCAAATAAGTTTGAGGACTATATACATCATCCTAATAAATAAACATGTTCACAACTCTACACATGCATCTATAGAAACAAAAAACTCTTGTCTACATCCTTTAAACCTTAATTCTTGTAAATTACAAAGATGCACTCTCGTGTAAATATTCGTACACATATTTTATTCCAAAAATCTTTTTTCTTTTAAAAATCCATAAATATTTGCAAAACCTAAAATTCCAAAAACATTTGCAAAATCTTTTCAAAAATTGCATAAAAATTCGTAAAATCTTTTTCGAAAAATCCATTAAAAGATCAAAATCAGACATTACATCATAAATATTTTTCTTGCATTATACATAGCATTCACATTTTTCAGAATAACCTAGACAATTGAACAAGCCCAAATAAAGTTTAAATATTGGAGCTTTGAATAGACCTTAATATATTTAATTTCAAAGGAACCCATTACGGACCGGAAGTCCAAGATATTTCATGTCACCTTGACTTAGTTCTTTAGTTTCCAAAATACTATGTTCATGAGTCAATTGAATGTTCTTAAATAAAACTTATCATATCATCCGTAGGACTCTTGAGACAATTACTTGACTGGAAATCTCGCACCTAGTACTTAGCTCAAATCAGATGGACTATCGAAAAATCTCGAGGTCTATGTCAGGACGATGCAAGGTTTCCTTGTCAAGGGTGGCTTAGGAACAATTCTTCGGGATTATCGAAACCAGTACTCTAACCCACTTCTTTTGATAACAATGATATCTAAAGACTATACATGAATTAAGATATTGCTTCAGATGAAGAATGGTCTACCGGTGCAACTTTTCCAAGACCCCAAAAAAGTGGGTTAAACAAAAGATGCTATATCCACTAGGGCACAAGAAGGAATGCAAAAGCTGTACAAAGTCAAAGAAAATATCCAAATAAGCCTAAACAAAAAATTCCACAAAAATTTGAGCTTCAGAAAAAGCTTGCTTCTTAGTGAAGAATCGATTACACTAACAAACTTCAGAAGGGATGAAGACTACATTGGCCCATTCCCACTTCATTTCCCAATTTCTAACTTATTCCCCATTTATTTGTAAATACTGGGAGCACATGACTTTAGACGGGAATATCTGTCTCCACGAGGACGCGTTGCCAAAAGAGCAAACACCTTGATGGTTCAGTGGTTTTGTCTGGGGAGAGCAGACCAAATTCACATACATGGTTCTATCACTTCAAGGTAGCAAGAGTACGTGATAAATCCATGATTCATTAACATTTCTGTCGCATTTTTTTTAAAACCCTAAACAAGCACATGTATATATCCATTAACTTCCACCTTTTATCAAAACCCCAAAATGAATAAAAATGCACTTTTATGCATCAAAAACATGTAAATAAATAAAAGGATAGAAATAAAGAAAAGGTGTATTGTAAATAAGTATATATGTACAATAAGACTTATAAAATATAAATATAGCTGCAAGATATATTTATATAAACTAATCCCCAAAACGAAGTCAGCATGGATTGTTCGATAAACAAACAAGTAGGGGAGATAAGGAAAGAAAATCATAAAAATAATTAAAGATACACTCCACACATTCTTCATTATTTACCGAATAAATACCAAATATTCATTGATTTTTAATTAATTCTTACTTGTATATTTTTCACCAAACTCTTTTCCAAATTAATTCTAAAACTGTATATAAAAATGTAAGAATAAGTTAAAAATTTGATCTTGTATATATGCTAAGAAATCCAACCTTTAAATTGTCGAATTCTCAACTTCTAAACATCATAACTTTCTCGTACAAACTACTCCAAATTCACTCTACTCACCTTTAAAATTCATAAAATAATACTCTAATAATGGAGCCGATTTCATTAAAATTGGAGTCCGTTTGCGAAAAATTGATTTTGGGACCTAATGATAAAGAGGTTTCTGGGCTATTTATTTTATTTATGACACACTAATTATAGTTTTATTAATTTTATAATTTTTATTATTTTCATGATCTTGTACTTTAACCCTGATTTATTTCAGAATTTTTGGAGTTTATTTATTAATTTAGTAAAATCCAAAACCCTAATTTATAGATGAAATTGAAATATATAACTTATACCCATATTTATTAATATATCTAAACTAATTTATTAAAACCCACGAAAATACACAATGGCCTTATTTATTATTATAATAATTAATAAAATATAAAATTTATATGTAATTATTTATTTATTAATTAAAAATCCAAAACCTATTTATTAAGTATTATTTATACCTACTTATTAATATAATATTTATATTTCGTACAATATTTATTAAAAGTAATTACTCCATAATTTAAATAATTTATTTTGTATTTACTTTTTGTTATTATACCAATTTAAAATAATGTTATTTACTATTTATTACTTAATTTATATTATATTTTACATCTAGCCAACCAGGTGCTGACACGTGTCAACACCTGGTTCTTCTTCCTCAAGAACCTTCAGTTGGCGTTGTGTTCTAGCATCCTAACTTCTTTCATTATCAATCCAAACCCTCCATCTTCTCCTCCTAACAACCCTGACACACGCCTACCCTTAGATCTACCCAAACCTCCTTCCATTTCACCTATAAAACCCCCTTAAGTTGGCGAGATCCAACTAACTCTCCAATCGCCTCTGAACCCCCAGTTCCAGTGGCAGACTCCATACCTTCCTAGTCTTGCTCTGGCCAACTGACGTCGTGACAACACCTAGAAGAAGCCCTGCGTGGAAGGAGGAACGTCGGAGGAGACGTTCCAAGGCAGAGCAGCCTTGCATTGCAGCCATTGGCACTACGTCGAGCTCCGGTGTACCGCCCGTCGAGCCATCATAAGGAGGTTTTACACCTCCAGTTCACAGATAAATTCCTCTACTTTTGCAATTTTCTTTATCGAAGTTTGTGCCATGATTAGTGTTGTTAATCATGTTATTAGATTCATTGATCATCATTTTTAGACGCACACTTAATTCACCCCTCATGTTCATTTCGAAACCAACCAAATTCATGTCTCATTCTTCTCTCTTTTTCACGATATTTTTACTAATTCTGTAAACACATTTTTAACTTGCAAATCCATAATTCTTTAGCCAATTCTTGAGCAAATCGAGCACACAAAATCGTTGGGTAATTTTTCATCTAGAGAAAGAACTACAACTAAAGCTGGAAATCCAAAGAGAAGATCCATGAATATCGTCCTTTTGCAACAACCTCCAGGATAGCTGCACCGACCATCTTCATAGGCGGATTACAACCACCTCAAGCTATTTTCAGAGGCGATTCCACCGCGGGCGAGCTCGAGGGGTGAAGGCGTCACCCCTCCTGCCTTGACGGAGGCCCCAGATCGCCGTCGAATGAACGATATGGTATTATCCTCAAGCATATCATGAAAGTGTGATTGTCGTATCGAATACGGCGTAGAACGACTAGTCGTACTAGTTGTTATGTGCAGAGAAATTTAAAAAAGTTTTCATGCGATGAAACCATATGATCCAAGAACGATTCTCAGATCGTTTCATCTAGAACCACAACAAGTATAAAGGAATACATCTTGAAATGTGGTTGATCTATTCTCTAAGAAAAGAGACCTCCAGTCTCAAGTCCGATTGTCTGAGAAGACGCTTACGAGGGTGAGGATGAACCGCGTGATCCTCTCAATCCAACAAGATGATCCAAGCACGGTGAACTCCTAATCTTGTCGTACGAGATCAAACATCCTCTTCGTGAGTGTAGCACTCCAAGAAGACGGAGAACCATAAAATGTCGAAGCGACGGCACGGTGGCGAAGGCGTCGACGGTTCTCTCCTCTAGTGTTTAGTTGACGGCCACCAAGGAGAGGGAGAGAGAGAGATGACATGTGAGAGAAGAGAGAGAGATGTGCTTCAAAATTGCATAGCCCTAGAGAGCATGGTATGCCTCTCTATTTATAGGTTTTTGGGATCCATGGATCTCAATCCATGGGACATATAAAATCAATGGATGAGATTGATTTATGTTTAATCCAATGGTCAAGATTGTTGTTGGTAAAAGCCAACAAGTTTTTGATTTAATTTAGATCAATTATATTTGATAAATCAAATACAATTCAATCTCAAATTAGATCAACCAAATAAGGAGAGAATCAACATGGAGATTACATCTCCCATGTCAACATAGTGGACGGCCACCAATTCCAAATAGGACTTGGTCGCCCTCCACATGTTTCCACGTGGAGGCAATCTCATGAGATTGCAAATCTCCATGGAAATCTCCATTATTATTCCCAACAACTTTTGTTGTGATTTATTCTTCAAAAATAATTTATAATTAATTTTGAGAATATTGCAATCTTACCATTGGTAATTTGTGAATCACATTCACAACCCAAAACAAAATATAATTTACATTTTCAATTAATTAAACAATGTGTATCCAATACACATTAATAATTAATCAACGAATATAAATTATAATCATCTCTCTCTAATACGTTATAAATCACATTTATAATATATTATGAATAATTGGATATTGCTATCCACATTATTCTTATCCACAATAATTAAATCACATTTAATTATATTGGATTATTTCCACACACATCAAGATGATTAAATCACATTTAATCATTAATTCATTAATGCTTTAATTTATGGAATTATTCTTGAACCCCTTCAAGAATAATGCGATTTCTCCATAGATACTTGGAGATAAGGACAGGGTGATTGTATTGTTTCACGTATAGTGACTTGGATGTTGAGATCACATCTCAAATCCAGATCACCTGGACCTCCCACAGATGCTTGATCAAATCAAGATTGTAGACCTAATCTTGTCATTGCATCTGAATCTCATTCAGATCAATGTCCAATACATGGACTAAGATTAGGTCACTTCTCTATTGAGAGGAGTCACTAAAATCCAAACCTGTTTCATCACTCCCTCGGAATGGAAGAGGTACGGGTGTTTCATCTTTACTTATCTCTTCAGTTCCTGGTTCAGGAATCACAGAATCCTCAGGGGATTCAATGAGTTCCTCTACATTTCTGTCTTGACCTTTAAAGAAATCATCCTCTAGAAATTTCACATCTCTAGAAACAAAGAACTTTTGGATCTCAGGATCATAAAACTGGTATCCAATACCATCTTTATCATACCTAATGAAATAAGACTCACAAGTGTGAGATTCTAGGCAACCCCAAACCCTCAAGTGTTTAACACTAGGCTTGGTACAATATTAGAGCTCATGAGGAGTCTTGGGTACATATTTGCTGGGAATCTTGTTCAGGATATACACTGCAGTCTTTACTGCATATCCCCAGAAACTAAGAGGTAAACGTGCTTTGCTCATCATTGAACGGACCATGTCCATGATGGTCCTGTTGTGTCTTTCAGCAACACCATTAAGTTTGGGGGTTCCAGGGGGAGTGAGATTGGAGATAATTCCATCCTCTTTAAGATATTCCTTGAATTAAACTGAGAGGTACTCACCACCTTGATCAGATTGAATCCGTTTGATCTTCTTATCGATTTGGTTCTCAACCAAATCCTTAAACTCTTTGAACTTTTCATAGTAGGAAGACAAACCCGTATCGCGAATGGTCATCAATAAATGTCAAATAATATCGATATCCATTTCTAGTTGCGGTAATGAAGGGAAAACATTCGTAATTATGTATTAGGTCAAGAATACCTTCGCACCTCATAACCATGTTACGAAAAGGCATCCTGGTCATTTTACCTCGAATATAATCTTCACAGGTAGGTAAAGATTGATCCTATAGAAAAGCTAAAGGTCCATCCTTTATCAATCTGTTGATCCTATCAACAGATAAATGACCAAGCCTCTGATGCCAAATCATGTTCGAATGATTTCCATTCTCCCTTGGTCTTTTATGCTTTTTATCACTGGTAATGACATTCATGACTCATTCATCAATGCACAATTCATAGAGTCTACCAGAAGTTAGAACACCATCCGCAATAAATTTAACATATTGATTAATGACTAACTTATTACAGAAAAGGAAGGAATATCCATATCTAACAAGCTTAGATATAGATATCAAGTTCCTCCTGACTTCAGCTACATAAAGACACTCTTTAAGTAGTAAGACTCGACCAATAGTTAACGATAGTCGGCAGGTCCCGATGGCGACTACTACAACACTTGCATCAGATCCCATATGGATGACTATCTCCCCTTGCTCCAGATTCTTAGTTTCCTAAAATAAATGCAACGAATTACATACATGAACTGAAGCACCAGAATCTACAAGCAAACTTCCTTCTCATCCAACGAGAAAACTAGTTTCAACGATGAAAGTAAATTTCATACCTGCTGGGGATTTACCTTTGTCAACCAACTTCAGGTATTCGGGCAGTTACGCCGCCAGTGCCCCAGCTTCTTGTAATGGTGACAGACATCGATCTTCTTCGATGCCTTTAGTGTGGAGGCACTAGAAGATGAACCAACTCCTTGATTCTTCTTCTTTCTCTTATGGGTTGAGACCTTCCGAGAACCTTGCTTCCGACCGCGCTTTCCTCTTACTTGTGCAACCATTGCATAGCATAGGGGCCATCCTTCTTCATTACGTCTTCTACAGACTTCAAAGCAGCTAACAACCTAGCGTTTGTTATATCTCCCTTTCTCATGTGATATGACACGACAAAGGTGTTGAAGGACTTAGGGAGAGACAGGAGAATGAAATCAGCCTGCATTTCAGAATCCATGTAGGCTCCCAGGGTTTCCAATTCATAGAGGTACCCAAACACTTTGAGTACGTGTTCTCTGACAGAGGCCTCTTCCAGCATCTTGCAGCAAATAAGCTCTTTCATCACATTATAGTGATGTGTGAGGTTTATGTCATCAAACATTTCCTTCAGATTCGGCATTATTTCTTGGCTATAGTTCATTTCCACATGCTGCTTCTGAAGCACATTGGACAATGAGCCAAGAATATAGCATCTTTCCAAGTTATGATATTCATCGTATTTCTCATTAAAAGATTTATCTTCCGGAGTCTTAGCGTTCGCTATCTTTTCCTTGGACAACACATACGAGATGCGCTCCGCATAAAGGACAAGATCCAAATTTCAGATACTGAATAAATATTTACGGTCAACTGATTGACCTCCAAGAGCCAGCTCAGTGGGTTCATGGACTTCATTTTCTAAAATTAAGAATGCACTATATTAGAACATAAAATAATTATATAGTTTATCTTTAAAACATTTGATTAAGGCATTTTAAATCAAATTTGTCTTGCCATGTCAACTTTGAAAGATTATTCCCTTATTGTCTTTCAAAGTGAGAGATATACTTCCTACTATATCTCAAGCAAGATCTGGGATCTCCTCTCTATCTTTATCACATCCCAATAATATGAGAAGTTGTGACTCGAATAAAGAGAAGCGGGAACACATTCCGCATTGCAAGTCCAATTTGCATTTCCCAATTATGTCTTTAACACCCAGTCCCACCACCTCAATGATGATGTTGACTGTTGTTAATTGAACCAACCATCAACATGCTTAATACTCGCTATACACAATTAATATCGCTCCAGTAATATGAGGACTCGATATTGGGGACACTACTTATACGACCTTACTCTTTCGAGAAGCAAAGGACCCGATCCAAATAAATCATATATAGGATCTGTCACTTCAGACACGCGTCTCCAATATACAATATCTGGCGACGGAATCCTTTGCCTTGACGGTAGACCTTGGATGTCACTTGTGTGATCCTTCACCTTATATTCAAATTATAATAATTAATTATCGTAAATCATATTCACATAATTAATTCTTCAAAGGGAAATATACATCTATTCATAATAGAGTACTTATAATTAGATATAATCAATTTAATCACAACCGTCTTCATTACGTCTTCTGCAAACTTCAAAGCAGCTAACAGCCTAGCGTTTGTGATATGTCCTTTTCTCATGTGATACGACATGACAAAAATGTCGAAGGACTTAGGGAGCGACAGGAGAATGAAATCAGACTGCATTTCAAAATCCATGTAGGCTCCCAGGGTTTCCAATTCTGAGAGGTACCCAAACTCTTCGAGTACGTGTTCTCTGACAGAGGCTCCTTCCAGCATCTTGCAGCAAATAAGATCTTTTATAACATTATAGCGATGTGTGGGGTTTATGTCATCGAACATTTCCTTCAGATTCAGCATGATTTCTTGGCAATGGTTCATTTCCACATGCTACTTCTGAAGCACATTGGACAATGAGCCAAGAATATAGCATCTTGCCAAGTTATGATCTTCATCATATTTCTCACTAAAAGATTTATCTTCCGGAGTCTTAGCATTTGCTATCTTTTCCTTGGACAACACGTACGAGATGCGCTCCCTAGAAAGGACAAGATCCAAATTTTGGATCCAATCTGAATAATTTGGTACGGTCAACTGATTGACCTCCAAGAGCCTGCTCAGTGGGTTCATGGACTTCATTTTCTGAAATTAAGAATGCACTATATTAGAGCATAAAATAATTATATATTTTATCTTTAAAACATTTGATTAAGGCATTTTAAATCAAATTTGTCTTGCCATGTCAACTTTGAAAGATTATTCCCTTATTGTCTTTCAAAGTAAGAGATATAATTACGACTATATCTCAAGCAAGATCTGGGATCTCCTCTCTATCTTTATCACATCTCAATAATGTGAGAAGTTGTGACTCGAATAAAGAGAAGCAGGAACACATTCCGCCTTGCAAGTCCAACTTGCATTTCCCAGTTCTCTCTTTAACACCCGGGCCCACCACCCCAAAGATGATGTTGACCTGTTGTTAGTTGAACCAACCATCAACATGCTTAATACTCACTATACACAATCTAATATCGCTCCAATAGTATGAGGATTCAATATTGGGGATACTACGTATACGGCCTTACTCGTTCGAGAAGCAAAGAACCCGATCCAAATAAATCATATATAGGACCAGTCACTTCGGACATGCATCTCCTATATACAATATCAGGTGACAGAATCCTTTGCCTTGATGGTAGACTTGGATGTCACTTATGTAATCCTTCACCACATATTCAAATTATAATAATTAATTATCGTGAATCATATTCACATAATTAATTCTTCAAAGGGAAATATTCATCTATTCTTAATAGAGTGCTTTTAATTGGACAAAGTCAATTTAATCACAACCGTATTCATTACGTCTTTTGCAGACTTCAAAGCAGCTAACAGCCTAGCATTTGTGATATCTCATTTTCTCATGTGATATGACACGGCAAAGATGTCGAAGGACTTAGGGAGCGACAGGAGAATGAAATCAGCCTGCATTTCAGAATCCATGTAGGCTCACAGGGTTTCCAATTCAGAGAGGTACCCAAACACTTTGAGTACGTGTTCTATGACAGAGGCCCCTTCAAGCACCTAGCAGGGAAAAAGATCTTTCATCACGTTATGGCGTTGTGTGTGGTTTCTGTCGTCGAACATTTCCTTCAGATTCAACATGATTTCTTGGCAATGGATCATTTCCACATGCTACTTCTGAAGCACATTGGACAATGAGCTAAGAATATAGCATCTTGCCAAGTTATGATCTTCATCATATTTCTCATTAAAAGATTTATCTTCCGGAGTCTTAGCATTTGCTATCTTGTCCTTAGACAACACCTACGAGATGCGCTCCGCAGAAAGGACACGATCCAAATTTCAGATCCAATCTGAATAATTTGGTACGATCAACTGGTGACCTCTAGGAGCCTGCTCAGTGGGTTCATGGAATTCATTTTTTGAAATTAAGAATGCACTATATTAGAACATAAAATAATTATATATTTTATATTTAAAACATTTGATTAAGGAATTTAAAATCAAATTTGTCTTGTCATGTCAACATTGAAAGATTATTCCCTTTTTGTCTTTCTAAGTAAGAGATATACTTACTGCTATATCTCAAGCAAGATCTGGGATCTGCTCTCTATCTTTATCACATCCCAATAATATGAGAAGTTGTGACTTGAATAAAGAGAAGCGGGAACAAATTCCGCCTTGCAAATCTAACTTGCATTTCTCAATTCTGTCTTTAACACCCGAGCCCCCCACCCCAAAGATGATGTTGACCCATTGTTAATTGAACCAACCATCAACATGCTTAATACTCGCTATACACAATCTAAATTTGCCCCAATAATATGAGAACTCGATATTTTGGTCACTACGTATACAACTTTACTCTTTCGAGAAGCAAAGAACCCGATCCAAATAAATCATATATAGGATCTGTCACTTCGGACTTGCGTCTCCCATATACAATATCTGGCGACAGAATCCTTTGACTTGACGGTAGACCTTGGATGTCACTTATGTGATCCTTCACCTCATATTCAAATTATAATAATTAATTATCATGAATCATATTCACATAATTAATTCTTCCAATCGAAATATACATCTATTCATAATAGAGTGCTTTTAATTGGATATAATCAATTTAATCACATTATATTAATTATCAATCCAATTATCAATCAACAAACTTGATTATTACTTGAATAGTAGATATAATCTCAATGTACATATTATTCGAATTTTAATAATTAGAAAAATACACTTTGATTTCTCTAGCATTATCGAGTCCCTACCCTCTTTCATGGCCAGTACCGATTGGAGTGGGACGGACCACATCCGGTGCAACCCGCTACCCCAACGCTCCCTGACTAGACACCATATCCACCTCAGTAAAGGATAATGCTAGATAGATCATTGTGTACTTTGATACGGTCACCGGTTTTCAATAGTCATTTCAGAAAATTAACAATAAATTTTCATAAACTTATTTGAATGACTATCACATGGTTCATGATCAAATTTGTCAATTTTCAGCAGTGACCCCTACTCACTAAATCAACATATCTCGATCAATTTAAATCCAAATTATGCAAAATCAGTTTCTTACGATTGCTAATTTGATTTACGACAGAACCCATGATATATTTCACGCATTTTTAGGGGCATCAAAACAGTAATCAACTCTTTAATCATGTTTAGATTCACAGTTCCCGCAACAGTGAATACATGTTTATTCAAAGGGCCATATCTTGAGCAAATGGAATCCAAATTTCATAAACTCAGATCCTATGATTTTCTTATTTAATGGGGATCAAAATCCAATTGAAAATTTTGTATTTACACATTTTAAACGGTGCCGAAAAATCCAATTAAACAGAGGTGCAAAAATTAAAATGCGATAAAGCATTCACAACCCTTTCAACATGAATACAAACCCTGATGTTGACTTTTGATCATCAGTATCCGATAAGAAGTCTGAATCTGTATATGCAAGACTTAGAGATCACCATCTCCAAAGAATAAGATGTAATCTTGCGTTCATCTTAGATATTTGAATGTGTTCTTTATTGAATTCCAGTGTTGCTCTCCATAGCAGGATTAGTAACGAGTTACCACTCCCACTGCATGACAGATGTCTGGCCTAGTACACATCATGGCATACATTAAGCTTCCTACAGCTGATGCATAGGGGCATCCCAACCATGGCCTTCTTTTCCTCAACACTTTGAGGAACCATCCCTTTAGACAGATGGATACCATCTCTTAAGGGGAGGAATCCTTTCTTGGAAGTATCCATACGGAATCGTTCAAGAATCTTCTTAATGTACCCATGTTGTGATAATCCCAATATCCTCTTATCTCGATTTCTGAACAACTTCAAGACTTAGATGCAAGAGGATTCTCCAAGATCTTTCATCTCGAAGATATGGGATAGCAAAATCTTCACAGTGGTCATCATACATGTATTATTCCCAATGATAAGGATATCATCTACGTAAAGCACGATGAACATAATGGTGGTCCCAATAAGCTTCTTGTACAGACAAGGCTCATCAGGATTCAGCACAAAATCATTACTCTTTATGTTTTCGTCAAATCTAATGTTCCAGCTATGAGAAGCTTGTTTAAGCCCATAGATGGATTTCTTTAGCTTGCATACTTTGCCATCCTCAACTATGAAGCCCTGGGGCTGCTCCATATAGTCATCCTCCTTGAGGTTTCCATTAAGGAAAGCTATCTTGACGTCTATCTACCAGATGTCGTAGTCAAGAGATGGAGCTATTGCTAGTAGTGTCCTCATAGTCTTAAGCATAGTCACGTGAGAGAATGTCTCATTGTAGTCGATGCCTTCTCTCTGTGTGTATCCCTTGGCTACGAGTCGTGCCTCGAAAGTCTCAACTTTCCCATCAGGTCTCCTTTTTCTGTTGAAGATCAATTTACACCCAATGGGTTTTACCCCTTTAGGTGGATACTCTAGGGTCCATACACCATTCTTATGCGTGGAGTCAATTTCTGACTTCATTGCTAGCATCCATCTATCCATGTCATGATCCACGAGTGCTTCATCAAATGAAGTAGGATCATTGTCAGTCTCACTGGACACATGGAATCCATACCTTTCAGGTGGTAAACCACCATCGAACTCCTTCGAAGATGTACATGTGTTTCATCTTACTTATCTCTTCAAATCCTGGTTCAGGAATCTCAGAATCCTCTGGGGATTCAATGAGTTCCTCTACTTCATATCTGTCTTGACCTTTAAGGAAATCATCCTCCAAAAATTTCACATCTCGAGAGACAAAGACCTTTTGGATCTCAGGGTTATAAAGTTGGTATCCAATACCATATTTAACATACCCAATGAAGTAACACTCACAAGTGCGAGATTCTAGCTTACTTGCGTCCACGTTCTTCGCATGGACCAAGCAACCCCAAATCCTAAAGTGTTTAACACTAGGCTTGGTACCATACCAAATCTCATGAGGAGTCTTGGGTACAGATTTGCTAGGAATCTAGTTTAGGATATATATCAGTCTCTACTACATATCCCCAGAAACTAAGAGGTGAACGTGCATTGCTCATCATTGAACGGACCATGTCCATGATGGCCCTGTTGCGTCTTTCAGCAACACCATTAAGTTGGGGGGATCCAGTGGGAGTGAGATTGGAGACAATTCCATTCTCTTTAAGATATTCCTTGATATCATCTGAGGTACTCACCTCCTCGGTCAAATCGAATCCGTTTGATATTCCTATTGGTTTGGTTCTCAACCAAAGCCTTAAATTCTTTAAACTTTTCAAAGGTTTCAGATTTATAACGTAGTAGGAATACAAACCTGTATCGCGAATGGTCATCGATAATCGTCAAATAATATCGATATCCATTTCTAGTCACGGTACTGAAGGGACCACATACATCATTATGTATTAGGTCAAGAATACCATCTCAGCTCGTAACCTTGTTATGGAATAGCGTCCTAATCATTTTACCTCGAATGCAATGTTCACAGGTAGGAAAAGATTGAGCTTGTAGAAAATTTAAAGGTCCATCCTTTATCAATCTATTGATCTTATCATCAGATAAATGACCAAGCCTCTGATGCCAAATCATGTTCGAATGATTTCCATTCTCCTTAGATCTTATGGAGTTTTTATTATCAGTGGTAGTGACATTCATGACACATTCATCAATGAACAATTCATAGAGTCCACCAGAAGTCGGAACACCATCCGCAATAAATTTATCATAATTATTAATGACTAACTTATTAGAAAAAAATGAAGGAATATCCATATCTAACAAGCTTAGATACAGATATCGAGTTCCTCCTGACTTTGGGTACATACAGACACTCTTTAAGTACTAAGACTCGACCACTAGATAACAATAGTCGGCAGTCCCGATAGCGGCTGTTGTAACACTTGCATCAGATCCCATTTGGATTACTATCTCCCCTTGATCCAGATTCCTTGTTTTCAGAAACAAATGCAACGAATTGCATATATGAACAGAAGCACCAAAATCGACAACTCACCTTCCTTCTCGTCCAACGAGAAAACTAGTTTCAATGATGAAAGTAGATTTCGTACTTGCTGGGGCTTTACCTTTGTCAATCGACTTCAGGTATTCTGGGCAGTTACGCCGCCAATGCCCTAGCTTCTTGTAGTGGTGACAGACATTGGTCTTTTTCGATGTCATTAGTGTGGAGGCACTAGAAGACTAACCAACTCCTTGATTCTTCTTCTTTCTCCTCTGGGTCGGGCTCTTCCGAGAACCTTGCTTCCGACCACGCTTTCCTCTTACTTGTGCAACCATTGCACTAGCAGAGGGGTCATCCTTCTTGATTACGTCTTCTGCAGACTTCAAAGTACCTAATAGCCCAGCATTTGTAAAATCACCTTTGCTCATGTGATATGACACGACAAAGTTGTTGAAAGACTTAGGGAGCGACAGGAGAATGAAATCAACATGCATTTCATAATCCATGTAGGCTCTCGAGGTTTCCAATTCAGAGACGTACCCAATCACTTTGGGTACGTGTTCTCTGACAGATGCCCCTTCCTGCATCTTGCAGCGAATAAGCTCTTTCATCACATTATAGCGCTGTTTGCGGTTTACGTCATCCAACATTTCCTTCAGATTCAACACGATTTCCTGGCAATGGTTTATTTCCACATGCTGCTTCTGAAGCACATCGGACAATGAGGCAAGTATATAGAATCTTATGAAGTTATGATCTTCATCATATTTCTCATTAAAAGATTTGTCTTCCGGAGTCTTAGGGTTTGCTATCATGTCCTTGGACAACACATATGAGATGCGCTCCGTACAAAGGACAAGATCCAAATTTCGGATCCAATCCGAATAATTTGGTCTGATCAACTGATTGACCTCAGGAGCCTGCTCAGTGGGGTCATGGACTTCATTTTAGGAAATTAAGAATTCACTATAATAGAACATATAAATAATTATAAATTTTATCGTTAAAACATTTGATTAAGGCATTTTATATCAAATTTGTCTTGCCATGTCAACTTTTAAAGATTATTCCCTTATTGTCTTTCAAAGTATGAGATATACTTACCGCTATATCTCAAGCAAGATCTGGGATCTCCTCTCATCTTTAGCACATCCCAATAATATGAGAACTTGTGACTCAAATAAAGAAAAGCGAGAACACATTCTGCCTTGTAAGTCCAACTTGCATTTTCCAATTTGGTATTTAACACATGGTCCCACCACCCATAAGGTGATGTTGACCTGTTGTTAATTGAACCAACCGTAAACATATTTTATACTCGCTATATGCAATCCAATATAGCCCCAATAACATGAGGACTCGATATTGGGGTCACTACGTATACGGCCTTACTCTTTCGAGAAGCAAAGAACCCGATCCAAATAAATCATATATAGGATCTGTCACTTCGAACATGCATCTCCTATATACAATATCTTGTGACAGAATCCTTTGCCTTGACGGGAGATCATGGATGTAGCTTATGTGATTCTCCACCTCTTATTGAAATTGTAATAATTAATTATTCTGAATCATATTCTCATAATTAATTATTCTAAGCGAAATACAGATATATTCATAATAGAGTGATTTTAACTGGATATAATCAATTTAATGACATTAAGTTAATTACCAATCCAATTATCTATGAACAACCTTTATTATTACTAGAATAGTAGGTATAATCTCAAAGTACGTATTATTCGAATTTTAATAATTAGAAAAATACATTTTGATTTCTCCGGCATTATCATGGCAAGTACCGACGGAAGTGGGACGGACCACATCCGGTGCAACCCGCTACCCCAACGCTCCCCGACTAGACACCATATCCACCTTAGGAAAGGATAATGCTAGATAGATCATTGTGTACTTTGAGATGCTGATCGATTTTCAACCAAAATTATACCATATAATAATCATCAAAACCATTTTGATAATATTATAAGGAGATTTGCTAAACAAATTCCCAATCCTATTCAAGCAAGAGGGTTTTGCATGTAACAGTTGTCCTACAACTATTGTAGAATAAACTAGGGTTTTGCATGAAAACAATGTCGATGATTTCATATCAACCAATTAATGATCAAGATCAACTTGCTTATCATCTTCGTTATTGAAATGTCATTCAATGAAATAATTATCTATTTAAACATTTCACAAATTATTATCAGTAATCATTTCATAAAATTAACAATTAATTTTCATCAACTTATTTGAATGACTATCACATGATTCATGATCAAATTTGTCAATTTTCAGCAGTGACCCCTACTCACTAAAATCAAAATATCTTGATCAATTTAAATCAACATTACGCAAAATAAGTTTCCTAAGATTGATAATTTGATTTATGACAGAACGCAACTGATATTTCATGCATTTCTATGGGCATCTAAACAGTAATTAACTCACTAATCATGTTTAGATTCGCAGTTGCCGCAACAGTGAATACATGTTTATTCAAAGGGCCATATCTTGAGCAAATGAAATCCAAATTTCATAAACTCAGATCCCATAGCTTTCTTATTTAATGGGGAAACACAATGCACATGAATATTTCGTGTTTAAACAATTTAAACAGTGCCAAAAAATCCAATGAAACAGAGGTGCGAAAATTGAAATGTGATAAAACTTTCGCAACCCTTTCAAACACAAGTCGTCCTAGGTTTACGGATGGAATCCAACATCTTTCTGACCTAAGGATCTGATACCACTTGAAGGATACGATGAATCCTCAAGTGCATCACGGAAGCGTGATGATCACATCTTATGCGATCAGAGCGGCTAGTCGCACTAGTCTCTAGGTGCAGAGGAATTTAAAAAATTTAAATCATGAGATGAAACCACATGATCACAAGAACATTTCTTGGATCATTTTATCAAACCAAAATGTATTAGAAATACCTCTCGAAGTGCGGTTGCGATCACTAGATCTCTAAAGCAAGAGATTCTCCTGACTTAGGTCCGATCTACGAAGATGGCACTTGCGGGCGCAATGATGAGACGTGTGCCTCCTGCTATCCTCGATGAAGATCCAAGCCTTGAATATCCTGATTTCATCCATCAAAATTCGACGTCTCCTTCTAGTCCAAGAAGCCCTAACGAAGATGGAGATCCATTAGCAATGAAAGCGACAACATGACGTTGTAGAGGCGATTACTATTCCCTCATCACCTAAGGTGGACGGCCACCTTTAGAGAGAGAGATGGCGAGAATGAGAGATTAGAGGGAGAGAGTAGACGTGTACAATATTCTCTCAAAAGGGCTAGGGTTTCCTTCTTTTTATACTAGTTTGATAGTTCATAGATCACAATCCATGGCATACACAAAATCAATTGTTGTATCGATCTGTGTATTTAATCAGTGGCCATGATCATTGTTGGTCAAAAACAACAATTTATTAATTTGTATTAAATCAAATATATGTCGAATTATCATCAACATAATTTAATTCAATAAAAATCAATTATCATAAGACAATGAGATAATAATAAAAAGGATAATTAATCCATCCCAAAAATATGGCGTGTCACCCATGACCAAGTCATGGGTGACGCAACCTCATATTTTTGGTGGATTATCTCCTCCTTTTATTTAATATCATTATCTCTTAATTATTTGCAATAACATTTATTACAAATTTATACACTTAATTAATTCCAAATTAATTGGTGAATATTTCAATCTTGCCATTGAAAATATGTGAATCATATTCACAACCCAAACTAAATTGTAAATTACATTTCCAATTAATTGCTTAATGTGAATCCAATTCACATTAACAATTAACAAATGCTATTTACAAAGATGATCTCTCTCTAATATATTATAAGTCATATTTACTTGAAGATGTAGATCAATTTTACATTGTCTTCTTCAGGGTTTGATCACCAGTTTCTCAATCTTGGTCATTGGGAATTAGTATCGATCATATGCTTTCCCAAAGCATATATCATACCTTCAAATTCTTGTCATGCTTCCAAAGCACGACGACCATGTATGGAATTTGATCGGTCCCAATACCTCATGAGTGAGCTCATGTCTTCCGGTTCATAGTTGAACCTGTATGATCCCTTTGAGAGATTGTATTACTCATATGCCCTTACATGCACACCAACTCGCCGGTGTATAGACCTTGGTTAGGTCATCAACCTATTGGTCTGCCAAATGTACACACTCATACATATAGTAATACATCTATCTTCGGTTAGAGGATGTGTGCTTATGCTGTGACAGTATTCATCATAGGATTTAGGTTATCTCGATCTCGCTAAGTAAACCCTTTGACCTAACTAATCTAACACCTCTAAATCACTATTCCCATATAGAGGACCTACATCAAGAGGTCGGTCAGAGATCATCCTTTGTAAGAAAGGATTGCCATCTCCTACTCGGGCTGGAGATCATCTATTAATAATCATTTAATGGTGGTTTGTGTGTCCTCTATCTAACTCCTTAGATATTCATCCAAACACCATCCTCTATTATTCATTTAATGAATCAACAGCTATATGATCATCATGATGGCCACAATACATAACCCTAATTGTACGAAGGGACATTATAGTACATTCATTTATTTAATTTCAGAAATGGAGTGAAACATCAATAACTTTTATTGATAAAAACATATATATTACAATAACATTTATTGTAAGAATGGTTCTCCCAGGGCTCACATGTCCAACAATCTGACTGAAGACAAATGTATTACTATATGTCTGGGTATGTACATTTGGTAGACCGATAGGTTGATGGCTGAAGCCGCCTTGTCTTCCCTTGTTAACTCTCTCTTCGATTTATCCTTCAATTTCTGTCACCAATGGAAAGCCAAGATCTCGAGAGCACCTCTCGCTATGGCGGACAGGATGGAATAGGATGATGGTGAAGTATTGAAAGGGAGAAGGTGGAGGTACGGGTGATGGGGTGATGAGGTTCGTGAAGGTCGTAGAGAGACAAGGACGAGCTTTATGGAGATCATGGAGGCTGGGGAGGATAAGGGAGGTATGGGCTACGAAGTGGAGGTGCTAGTGGGCGGATATAGTGACTGTAGTGGCGCTAGAAATAGAAAGGGGGAGGAGCCATCGTGAGGTGGAGAACGCAGGTAAGAGAGAGCGTCGGAGGTAGGAGACAACTTCTCAGCCGTTGGATCAGGAGTCGAGCGTGAGGTGATGGTCCAGATCATATGCGGGTTATGCAATTGGAGGGATGTGATGTAACAATGTGGCATCCAAGAAGCGTGACGCTGAAGAACGATCCATATTATATCGAGAGGGCGATCAAATGATGGAGAACTCGCCACGTGGAGCCCCTAGGATGAGGTGCTAAATGAGGGCCATGATTTCATCTGGCTTTTGATCGGATGGTTAGGACATGGTCGGGATTGAACGGGTGAGATATAATCCTTAAGACGATGATCCAATGGCCACAAGCGTGCCACGTGGAGGGCTATTGATGAGGAGGGCTTTAACGACTGAGATGAGATCTGGGGGAACAATCGAACAACTGAAGGATGAAGCAGTGTGAAGGTCACAGATCTGAAGGTGGTGAGGATGATCTGACAACCCAGAGGCAATGCACGTGGCGGGTGATGGAGTGGGCTGCGTGGTACAAGCAGAGGGTGCCACGTGGCCCAATCTGGATGGTTGAAAAAGAAAAGTGATATAAGGGGGAGAAGATGGTTGAATTTGGAAAAACTTAAAACATTCATGTTGACCAAAATGGAAATGAGGCCAAATAAAATAAAATACAAGCATACAAATAAACACACATATACCGTACAATGGGGTCACGAAACCCGAGTTTTACATATGAGCTTCGATTTAAATGAATTTGGTTTCAATTTGAAGGTCTCTGAATGTTTATTAATTTAAAAGTGGGTAGACCTAGATCGGAGGTTGTAAAAGAGAGATATGCTTATTCTAAAGACCATGACTTTTAACTTGTTTTGGGGTTTTATTGGGCAATTATTCAAGTTTGCATTTTTTGGTATTTTCCTTGTATTATTTGTCATAAATATATACAGTATAAAGTTGGTTTTATTGGTTTTGGAGTGAGTATATGAACAAATAGGTGAAATCTGGTGAATATACAGGTGATTTTTACAAGTGAATTTGGCTTCTTATTTAATGCAAATACAAACTCTAAGATGCATTTTCAACTTTAAGAGTGATGAATTACAGATTTATCAATGGCCTAATCATGGTCTATATACCGGCCAGCTGGTGTGCATATAAGGGAATATGAGTAATACGATATCTCAAAGGGATCATACTAGTTCATTTATTGAACCGGGAGACATGAGCTCACTCATGAGATATTGGGAAGAATCAAATTTCGTGCACAGACGTCTCTCTTTGGAAACTTGACTGAATTTGTAGGCTTGATATATGCTTTTGGAAATTATATGATCAACACCTAGGTATGATATGTGCTTTTGGAAAGTACACGATTGATACCGACTCCCATTGATCGAATGAGAAACGTAATGATAAAACCCTGAAGGAGACAGTCTAAAAGAAATCTAAAACTTCAGGTTTAATCTAGGTCTTCCAGTATGCATGATGTACAAGTATTAGGAATACCCGAGGGTGATGTGATCATAAACGATTGTATAACCATGACGCTTCCATTCCTAGGGAGTGATGAAGCGACTCTAGATTTTAGTGACTACTCTCAGTAGAGAAGTGATCTGATCTTGGTCCAAATGTTGGACATTGATCTGAATGTGATTCGGATGCAATGAGAAGATTGATTTGTGTTCTTGATTTAATCAAGCATCTAGGGGAGGTCCGTAAGATCAGGATTTGAGATGTGATCTCAATATCCAAGTCACTATACGTGGAACAATACAATCACACTGTCCTTATCTCCAAGTATCCACGGCAAAAGCACATTATCCTTGAAAGAGTTCAAGAATGATTCCATTGTTGATTTATATATATCCAAGCATTGAGATATGGATGATACAATGTGAAATATAATAGGAATTTTATTCGTATTATTTACACATATAAGAAGAGCTATCTAAGATTATTAAATGTGATTTAATTATCAAAGATGTGAATAATGTGAATGTGATTCACGTTATTTTGGCTCATGAGAATAGAGATTCGAGATGATTAAATTTGATTTAATTATCATGGATACGAATAATGTGGATAATACTATCCATATTAATCAGGTATATTATAAATGTGATTTATAATATATTAGAGAGAGAGAGAGAGAGCATATTGTGATTCATATTTGTTAATTAAATATTGATGTGAATTGGATTCACATTGGATGATTAGTTGAAAATATAATTTACATTTTATTTTAGGATGTGAATGTAATTCACATTTTTCCAATGGCATGGTTGCAATATTTCAGAAGATAGTTGTGCATTATTTTTGTGAAATAATTTACAACAAATGTTGTTGTATATCTTGGAGATATCATGGGGTAATGAGATCTCATGAGATATTGAGATCTCATGAGATAGTGAGATCTCATGAGTGGAAGTCCTCCCTTTTAAGTGGATGTGGTTTATCTCCACATTATCTCCAATAATAATTAATTAATTTAATTTGAATTTAAATATATGGATTTATCAATATATATTAATTTAAATTAAATTAATTATTGTTGTGTTTTCACAACAAAATCATGGTCATTGAAAGAAACACAAATCAATCTCCTCCATTGATTTTGTGTTGTCCATGGATTGAGATCCATGGATCCCAAAAAACTATTTAAGAAGACGCACCCCTTGCTCTTCAAGTGACATGATCAATCCATAATCTCTATCTCTCGTCAGACTAAAGGTACTCTCCCTCTCTCCCATTGTGGTCGTCCACCATGGAGCCCAAGAGAGAGTCGTCATCACCGCAGCATCATCTTTATGACGCCAGATCATCTACTCATGGATCTCCATCTCCTTCGGCGTGGCTCGCTCGTGAAGAAGATGTTGTATCTCGTGTGACAAGATCAGTAGATTCACTGCTTGGATCATCAACATGGATTGCGAGGAGTACGTGTCTCATCAACATGCTCGCAAGTGTCTCCTCCGTTGGATCGGACTTGAGACAGGTGGTCTCTTGGTTTAGAGATTCGATCGCAACCACACTTTAAGAGGTAACCCTAGTACCTATTTGTGCTTTAGATGAAACGATCCAAGATGTGTTCTTGTATTATGTGTTTTCATCATTTAAAGTTTTTAAATTCCGCTACATCGAGCAACTAGTGCGACTAGTCGCTCCCAATCGCATTCGATGTGATCCACACACTTCCATGATGCACTTGAGGATTAATCCCATATACTACAACTCTCCCTCCCTCCTGACCCCATCGATCTCCTTGTACATCTTCCTCCTCTACTTTGGCCAAGGCCTAAGTATAGGGAGAACCGATGCCATTTTTATACACCACGTTCCTCACACTCTCCTTTTCTTGATCACCCCATTTCCACCCTTCTTCCATACTTAGGCTTACCAGAGCCAAAGTATAGGGGAACCCGATGTCATATGTGTATACCCTCTCCATCCACATCTTCCACTATCAACCTCATTTTTTACCTTTCTTTTATACTTAGACTTTTCACAACCTAAGTATAGGGGGCATGCTGACTTCTATTGTTTATAATTATTTTTCACTTTCTTACGCTTAGCTTGAGCTATGTCTTCTTTCTGCTTCTTGTGCTCTGAGGATATAACACTCGCTAACTATAGGGGGTGTGTATATATACTTTGTATATAGTTTGCCCATAGGTCGTACTTTTGCATAGGTCTATACGTATTTACAGGATGGGTAAATAACTTGTAAAATATTCAAAAATATAATACAAAAACTAAATACAAAAAGAACTTTTGCTACTAACACTAACCGTTTCCAATCAAAAATGTTTGAAAAAAAAGGATTCTTATTCATTTTCGAATAAAAAAACAAAACATTTCTTTCATTAAAAAATCTCAAAAAAATAAAAAAATCACAAAAGTCACAAAAAATTGTGTCTGCATTTCACGCACATGCACTTCATCCAACATTACATTCATTTGCATTTGTGAAAAGCCCTTGGGTTCTGAACCAAATTATGAGCAGAAACTGAGAGTGGTCTTGACTTGACCTTAATCCACCTAATTTTTAGAGGAACTTCACCGAGAAATAGGGATTTAGAAGCTTCAGGTCTTTGATTTAATTCTTCGAGTTCTGCACGATAATGTACAAGAGTTTGAATTTTAGTGTCTAACTTGGTCTCTTCATTCTGGGTACGACTATCGAATAGGGAAATAATTTTTACTCTCATATTATCCACTTAGCTCAACTCAGACGGGAAGTTGGAAGACTGTGTGAGTTTGTTTTATGGTAGCATGGAAACTTAAAGATGAGAGTATGAGTTGAAATAAAGTTCCGGAAATGGGATGGAAGGTTGGGCACAATTTTTTCTAAGACCCCAAAAAAATTACGAAAAAAATATTCCATATTCGTAGTGGCTCAACAAGATTCATGCAAGAGAAAACATTCTAAAAGAAGCCTACTGCCAAATAAATATTTGATCAAAAGGTCCAAGCTTCAAGTCAGCATGCAGATCTTGGTGGAGATTCAGCTACACTGGCCAGCTTCACAAGGAGAGGTGACTACATTGGTCACCCTTCAGTTCTTTTCCCCTTCCTCTCTTCTTCTTCCCCATTTCGATTGTGAACACAGAGCGACATACCTTAGAAGGAAATAACCGACTCCCCAAGGATGAGTGTCTGGAGAGGAGGTTTGCGTGGTAGTCCAGCATTCTGAATGGGAAGATCTAGTACCATTCACATACATGAGTTGATAGTTCAATGTTCACAGGTATGCTTTGGGAAGAGGATTTATCTAAGATGACCTCTAAGTTGAAACTGTGACAATGATGTGTTGAACTTGAAGGCTGCTGATTTTAGAACTCTGTCTCACAGAAGTTCCGCCACACAAATAATCCAAAGTTTGTGTCTAGTTCGATTTTCACCTTCAGCTCATGGCCTTGGTATGGAACACAATCTCATTTCACCTCATTGCATTTCTTTAGAGGTTTAGGGACGAGCATGGTTTAAGTATAGGGGGATGATGAATCTCTGGTTCATCACTCTGAAAATGATTAATTAAGCTCAAGTTCCTGAAATTCAACGGCATATGTTCATCTATTATGCATAATTAGCACTCATGTATGTATTAATAAGAATTGCATTTTATCACTCATTATTGGACAAAATAAGAAGCCAAAAATCTCAGCCAAAATGACATGTAATATAACCTAACTTCCCTTATTCTTAACTAATTCATGCTTACTCAAAATGATCTGAAATTACTTCCATTGTGTACATATTACTAACAAGAATAAATGAAAAATACAAAAAAATCACATCTAAATAAGTGGACCAAAAACCCAAACCATAATGGCAGGATTCTCGGACTAAAATACTGATATCTTTCTCATCTAGTATCCAATTTTATCCTATTCACTTTTGAACTAATGTACATTCAATTACCTACAAAATAATACCAAGTTCAAGTGAATCAGAGATCATATGTGAAAATTTGGTTTTGGAACTCTTTTGTACATTTTATATTTTAGCGGTTTTTGACTTAATATTTTATTTACATAATTAACTCATTTTATTTTTTCTTTTTTATTTGTTTTCTTTGATAAAAGTTTTATTAAAATGCACAAAAATCAAAATCCAAAATGAGCTTGAATTCAAAGTAACTAAAAGAGTCAAAGTCTTCACTACTAGTTTGTACAAAAATCGTCTCTTTCATATTTTATTTTGTTCTTAATTTTCTTAATTTAAAAAATGCAAAAAATTAAATTAAATATTTTTTCTAGATTTTTTCTGGTTTAAAAATGTCAAAAAATTATAAAATCCAAAAATCAAGGTATTCTATGTACATGGGATACCCCCAAAAATATCACTTTGCACGAATGATCGATTTTGATTTTAGTCTCTTCATGAAAGTTGTAGATATCATCGAGACGAGCACCTTTTATGAGAAAAATTTTCAATCCAAGGTAATTTACTATTTCTTACAAATTTATTATTGTATTCATTTTTTTTGATTTTTGCAGGACTGACACATGGCCGCTCTTGGAGCCACCACGTGTCATCCATTTTAATCATTATTTTCATTTAATTTTTTATTAAAAAATTTAAAAAGTTAACTTAAAAAATTATTTAAAAAATCAAAACAATAAATAATAAAAGATGCCATGTGGACGCATCAGGGGCATGCGATCTCGGCCGATCGGATGGCCCCTGTACGTCCTCTTCCTCCAGCAGCATTCCCCTTCTGAAGCAACTCTGTACATGTGATTGTCACCATGCCTCTGTCACCCTCCGATCTCCTTCCAAATAAAGCATTGCTGTTGTGCATCGCGCGAGCCCCGCTCCCTCTTCCGGTTACGGAACTCGTCAACCTAGTCCTAGATCTTCATCGGATCTCGTCAAATCCATCGCCCTCTATCATCCCGATCCGATCGCCATCACCCTTATATTTAATGAACACTGCCACCCCCTCTAATTTTCATTCGTCGATAGCCGTTTATTTAGGAGTGTCGACGGTGACAACAATGCCCCTTCCCCTTCAACCCGGCATGGTCGGGTGTCCATCCTCAACACCATTGCAGCGACACTCCTCCACACATCTGCCCCTACTCCAGTGTCGTGCTGTTGAGCCAATGATCTGTGACTTCCACTCCCCCACCACTTTGCTCACTCAGACTCCATGTCATCATCCTCCGCTCCCTTCAGATGTAACTCGTCCACACCAGCCTAGATCCTACACGACGGCTCAACTATTTGCATTGACAGCCAAAGCTTCACCAACGACGTCCTCTGCAACTTCCTCCACCACAAATGTCAGTTGCACTCCAGTCATCCCAGCCATTCCTGACCACGACCATTCACGAGCTTCGACACTGTGTCTCCTGCTCCAGCCGTGGGATGCACAGCCCCACCGCCGCCCTCGTCACCCCTCAGCCGGTCACCACCCAACTCCGCCTAGACTACGCCTTCGCTAGGCCACAACCAGCTGACCTCCTCGACTCCAGCATTGTTTCAAACGCCATAGATGGGCTTGAAACCCGAGACCCCCGGGCATGTGCGAGGCATGTGCATTGGGGAACTTAGGAATCAACCCCCTCCAGCTCTGCCTTATTACAACAGCACACCCAACACTCCAGGGTCACGTGCCACACACGTGAGCACTAGAAATTTTGCAGGAAAGATCCTTGAGATCGTGGTAATTGTATACTAATCTCCTAGTTGCATTTCTTTTTTATTTATTATAATATTGTAGACATAACCCTATGTTCCCCTTTTATTTTAAACCTCTGTATTGCATCATTTTATTATTTAAAAATTATCATGATGTTCTTCAACTAATTCATGACATTGTGGCATGTGCTGGATATTTTTGTGGTCTGTGGTTAAATATTAATTAAAATTTTAGTAGAAAATTGCATATTTTGCCCATCCTATGCTTGGAAATTCCTATGTGATTAACCATTGCTTGAAAAATTGTCAAATATTTAATGATTTTATAATTAATTGTGTTTAACATCGTGCCCAAAAAAATTGAATTTGCATGCATTATTTGCTCTATAAAAATCATTTTGCATATTTCAATCTTTAATTTTTAATAGGTATTAAATCTAGTATTTTTAAGGTTAGGTTTTTTTTTGAAATCAATCACCTAATAATAGATCTTGTTTAATTTTATCTCTAGGAAATAAGTATATTTAATATATAATATAATTAATTATTAAAATTCAGTTTATTTGCATTTATAAATTCATAAAATATTTATCTTGTATCTAAAAATTTTCAAAAAATTACAGTTAATTCATTTCATCATATTTTACATTTCGACCAAGTTTCATAATTTTTAGACATAGTTTGATTGATATTTATTTTCTAGTCCATAAAATTGGCCACATTCGCATATGCAGCCCAGATTACATAAAAAAATATCAAAAAATTACCGTCTCAAAAACCGAGCATGAACTTTGTTAGAAAAAAATCCTAGGTTGTTCCATTGACACCTTGAGTTCGACCTTGGGACTTGCCCAAGTAAAATAAACACAAAACCATGCCAAATAAAATTGATTAATTTATTGTGGTTATTTCTTTATCGATTCAGAATTCCTGACATAATTACAACAACACATTCATCAATATTTTTAAAGCTTAATTCTGACAAAGTAAAGTAGGGTTTCACAGACTCGTCCACCATAGATCGACTAAGTGCCATCGTGCAAGGAGAAGCCCCCACGTATTTAAGTGAAGAGTTCCGCACAGTCGGCCTGCGTACAAATAAGGTGTAATTTGCACTATGCACCCTCTGCCTTTTCTCATCTCATTTTAATATTTAGTTTCACGTTTAAAGTGTAAATAACTTTATAAAAATTGCATAAGACCCCTCCTCACCTCATCTGGTAGGTAAATTGCTACAACACCCTTGAAGGAATTTGTATTTAGAATTGGTCCTAAACTTTTTATAGTAAATGTCAAGTTTTTGGATAAATTGTACAAAGGACCTTCATTTTTGTATATTACAAATATACCCCTACTAAATGTTTGGGAATTAAATATATGTTAGCAAATGGTACAATACTTTATGTATTTTTACTTTAGGGTTTTGGAATGAATAAAAACCTTTTGATATTTGCAAATAGGACCCTGTTAATGTTACTTGCTTTTTGTGTTGAAAATACCTCCTATTTGTATTTAATTTTGGAAAAAAGCACCAAAATGGCCTGAATGATATATTTTCATGTTCTGATTGTTAATTTGATTTCCTGGATTTTATGTATTTATTAAAATTCAAATAGTGAGCATTTTGTCCTTGTCTAGCTATAAAAATGCCAAAAAATAGAAAAATGTCTTTAAAAATTACAAAAAAATTATGTGATGTTTATTAGGACCTTTGTTAACTCCTAACCAAAAATCCCTAAAAAAGGAAAAAGATTAAAAAAACAAAAAACTCCAAAATATATTAAAAAGTATGAAAAATCACAACAAATTCCCAAAACACTTATTTCTATTTCTAAATTTTCTATATATTATTATATATGTATTAAATTGAGCTGAATGTTTTTTGACACTTTTTATTATTTTAACCTTTAAATCAATTCAAATTATTTATTTAATTCCTTTTGAGGTATTTTTTACTTTAAAATATGTAAAAATTCTATAAAAATCATGAAAACATTAGAAAAATATAAAATGCCTAAAAATATATTTTTTTCTGGATTTTCGGTCTATTTATGGATATATATCATATACTATTTACATGTATACATTTATATAAAAATGTATATCATTTTTTATACTATACGCTACTATATTCTATCTATTATAATTTTATTTCATGTTTCCACTACCAAAAATAAATTGAAAATTTGCAAAATAAAAACATCAAAAAATTCAAAACCTTAAAAAATGAAAAAATATATACCTTATGTGTTTTTGGTTGTCTCTTTTTCTTTTATATCCAACCTAGACGTATATTTCTATATTCTACTACTTATCTCTCTTATTATATTATTATTAAATTACTATATACATATATTCGCTATTAATTTAATTGAAATTTAAACAAAACCCACATAAAAAGCTTTAAAGACTAGTATGTAAACAACTCACATTGATTAGCAATAATCATAAGCTACCTATCTTGCCCTATATGGTTTGACCTCTACATTCTTATATGATTTACATTTTTCTTTGTTGAGTATAAAAAATTGTGCCTCACATTTTTAGGTATTCATTGCTTAGTTTTATTTTGTGGATAATTGTTGATCGATTATGGATCTCTTGTGTCTTGCCTCAGCAACAATATCGATTCACACTCCATAAATATATTTTGTTGCCCACGTGAAAAAAACCATAGTCATCAATATCCACATTAATCACATCCTTGATAAAAATCATATTTAATTTTCTTGGATAACTATTCCCATATGTCTAAATCATATGAATCGTACTAGTATTATTCATCACATTTAATCATCAATTTCCCCATGCTCAGATATATTATCAACAATGGAATTATTTTTAAACTCTTTCAATAATAATACGCTATCTCCGTGGATACTTGTAGATAAGGACATGGTGATTGTACATTCCATATATAGTGTCTCAGATTGAGATATTATCTCAAATGCAGATCTCGGGGACTTCTCAAAGTTGTTTGATTAAATAAAACCGTGAATCTAGTCTTCTTATTGCATCTGAATCACATTTAGATTAATGATCAACATTTGTACTAAGATTAGATTGCCAATCTTATGAGATAAGTCACTAAAATCCAAACATGTTTTATCACTCCCTCGGAATGGAAGTATCATGGTTATACAATCGTTTATTATCGCATCACCCTCGAGTATTCCTAATATGGGTAAATCCAACATACTGGAAGACCTAAAAACCCCCAAGTTTTAGGGTTTTATAATTAAATTTCTCATTCGGTCATTGGGAGTTGGTATCGATCATATGCTTTCTAGAATCATATATCATACATACAAATTGTTGTCATGCTTCCAAAGCAAGACGACCGTTCATGGAATTTTATTGATCCCAATACCTCATGAGTGAGATCATGTCTTCCAATTTAGTAATTAACCTGTATGGTCTCTTTGGGGGATCATATCACTCATATGCCCTCATTTGCACATCTACTCGTCAGTGTAGAGACCTTAATTAGATCATCAACCTAACAGTCTGCCAAGTGTACATACTCAAACGTATATGCGTACATCTATCTTCGGTCAAAGGTTGCATACCTATATCTTGACAACATATGACATAGGTCTGGAGTATCTCAATCTCGTTAAGTTAACTCTTTGACATACTAATCTAACATCTCAGAATATTTATTCCTTTATAGAGGAACTACATCAAGAGACTAGTCAAATATCGAACTTTAGAGAAAGATTTCCATCTCCTTCTCGGGCTAGATATCATCTCTTAACAATCATTTAACGGTGCTTGATTAATCCTCAATCTAAATCTTTATATATCATCCGAGCACCAGCCTCTACGATTCAACCAATGAATCTACAACTGTATTATCATTAAGATGGCCAGGATACATAACCCTAATTGTACTAAGGGATCTTTTAAGTTCATTCACTTGTTTATTCTCAAACAAGGAGTGAAATGAACGAATAACCATTATTGATATACCAATTATTACAATAACATTCATTGTAGAAGATGGTTCGCCTCAGGTACACATGTCTAGCAACAATATCTTTATTTGAGGTGTGTAAAGGTATGTATAAATTCGGGTAAGTTTGGATGTATGTGGTTGGACAATTAGGGTCTCTAATTGTCTATGTTATCTTATCTATATTTTGTAGATCTTATCTCCCTCTACTTTATTCCTTGTTGACCATGCCAATATTGACTTAATACCATGTTTAAGGTAAGTAAGTATTTTCAATGGTTCCCTTATTTTCTTATCTTTACTAATTTATTTTGTATTTAAATACTTGTATTTAAGCATTATTTATAGACAATATTTAGAAAGTTTATTTCTATAAGTTAGCTAAATTTACATGTATTTAGTTAGGGTTTGATAGAAAAATAAAAGATGCGTGAATGGGTATTCATCACCACTATAATTACCTTTGCTAGTCCCTAGAAAATAGCTATTATGAGAAAAATGATACAAAAGAGTAAATAAACAAAATAAAAATAAAGAAGGTAGAACGATAATGATTTTTAAACTCGTCTTCTCAAAATAAAAGTTTGGAGCTCAGTTAAGACCTTTAGATTATTTGTGTATCCAAAACCATGTTAAGGTTAAGACTTGTGACTCATCAACCCTTAGATTCCATGCTCCTTTATCCATTTCAACTCAACAGTCAGGTCAGAACCATCCTTTTGGATGTATACACTCGTAACCTTGAAGTGACTGGTACCAAGTGTGTGGATGATGTCAACTCTACCCAGATAAGCTGCTGAAATATCTAGTGGTCTCCTCTAGTAAATCATCCTCGTGGAGATGGATTTTACCTTCTAAGTTCAGTTCTGTCTATTCTAGTTCATTGAGGAGAGAAACTAGAAGAAACAGAAAAGAAGTGGAAATGGACTAGTGTAATCGCATTTCCATGTGAAGTTCAGGTAGTGGAGCTAAGACTTCACCAATAATCATGACTTTTCTGAAGATAAAAGTTTTTTTTTGGAATTTTTGGTATATGATTCCATTCTTGGTATATGATTCCATTTTTAGTATATAATTGAAGAATCTATGATTCATCACTTCAAAAGTCAAAAATAGAGCCTTGTTCCCGAGTAAATAGAGGCATATTTCCCTTCATAATGCATAAATATCATTCATTCATACATACATAATACATTTATTTTAGCAGTCCATTTGCATTCAAATAAGAAGCCAAAATCCCTTGTAAAGTATCCACTCACTAAAATAACCTCTTCCTTATAATATGTACTCCGTAGTTGATAATATAGGGAAGAATGCCAAATATCCCCCTTATAAATTAGTCAATAAAGCCCTAGAACCCCTGTACACTAATATGCACATAAATCCCTCATACAAACTCCGAACTAGGTCTACTTACTCTTAGAATACTACACATTAAAAGACCTTTAAAATGAGACTAATTTCATCCAATTTGGAGCTCGTATGAGAAAGTTGGGTTTTTGGGCCACCTTGTATACTACATATATGTATATTTGTATCTTTGTATTTATGTATCATATTTGACCTCATCTCTGTCTTTAGTGAACATGAAACTTGTAGATCTCATCGAGATCTACAACTTTCATGTTTTGAGTTTTTCCAAATTCGGCTCCCTCTTCTCTCTACACATATATCTTCTTCCAGCCACTCACAGCAGGCCACGTGGCGCCCTCTGGTTGCGCCACGCGGCCCGCTCCCCTTGCCTCATCCGCCTGCATCCTCAACCGTTGGATCCTCTTTGATCCAACGGCTCAGTCCTTTCCACGCACGCCCCAATGCCTGAGCCGTCAGATCATCTCCTGCCTTCATCATCATCGTTCATAAGCGCCTTAAGCAGAGCTCGCCACGTGTCCAATCCTCAACCCTCTGATCGACCTCGGCCTTTCCATCTCAGCCGCGTTTTCCGCCTTTTCTTCTCAGCCGCTTGATCAACCCTAATTGCTCATCCTCGCCACTCGCTAGCGCTTCGCCCGCAGCTCGCCACGTGGTTCAACCGTAGCCCATCATCACCGCGCCCCGATCTAATCCTACCCAGCCATTACCTCTTCGATCACCACCGTTGGATCACAAGATCCAACGGTATCCAACGGTGGAGACTTTGTCTCCTACCTCCCGGCTCCCCTCTCTCCCACGATCTCGATCTTGCACGAGACGTCGTCCCCTTTCTATTTTCGTCTCCACCTCATCCACCCTCTCCGACCGCCAACACCACCACGATGGAGACCACTCCTCCCTCACCCTCGCCAGCTCCCTCGCTTCCCACGACTCCCACCAGAGTCGCCCCACGTCGACCACGAACCTCACCTCGTCACCAGCCAACCCATCACCTTCATCCTATAAATCATCGCCCTCCGGCCACTGTCACGCCCATCCGCCACTCCAGAGAGCTTCCCTGAGCTCCGAGCCTCCTATTGGTGACAGCAATTTGACGATTCGTTGAGCGAAGAAGGGCTTCTTCTCCAGCGAGATCCACGGCACCTCTGTCGTGTCGCAGCCGCTACTCCGCGACGCTGCACGAGCTCGGGACACCACCGATCCCTCGAGCGACGACCTGGATCTCGAAAAGGAAGTCCAATCCCCAGGTGAAACCCCTCCATCCATCTCCGATCTTCTCTTCTTTTCTTCTTCGTCTTTCTTTTTTTTTTTTCGCCGCCTACGGTCACCTTCTCGCCTCCATTCCATCCCGCCGAGCTTCGCGTCGAAGCTCTCATCTTCGCGGCCACATCTACGCCCGCCGACAATGCACTGCATCCCCCATCAGCTCCAGCTCCGCCACTTGGCCGGAGCACCATCGCCAATCCATCTACACTACCCTTAGGCCTCTCCGATCACCGTCACTTCTCCACAAGCACACACACGAGCTCCGGCTCTACCTCTAACATCTGCAGGAGCACCTCTGTTCATTGAACGGAAGCTTGCCGGAGACGACTTCGAGCTTCGTCGCCAGCAACCTCCGACGGCCCTCTCCAGCTCCTGGGACCATCGGCGCCTTCGCCGCATCGCCACGCTCCTACTGGGATATCTCTGACACCTCGGAGAGCTTCATCGGCATCTGGAGGAACGGGCGGAGCTCTCGCCACCTCGTCGGAGCCCAGCCATCTCCTCCGCAGGCGGCGGAGGCCCGTTGAAGGAGAAGCTTCTGCTGTCGTTCGATCATCTTGATCGAACGGTAGACTTCGTGCCACATCGCCCCTCAGCCGCACTTCACCAGTACCGTTGGATCCTTCCGGATCTAACGGTGCTTAGCCCTCCACGTCATCGACATCTGGAGCAGCTAGGAGCCGTCAGATCACTGTAGATCTGACGATCTTTGATCAAGCCACGCGTCAGCACCGAGCCTCTTCCCCGACCTCTAGGCTCGGACCACCCGAAGCTTCGCCGAGCCTCACTCCAGACCTCCAGAAGCGCCGAGCCTAGCCCCGAGCCTCCACAACCATCCGAGCCTAGGCCGCCCACGTGAGGAGCACGTGCGGCCTGGGAATTTTGCACCGAGGCCCTCGGGACTTTCCATATTTGCAAAAAGGTCCCTGTGAAGCTGAGCCCACGTGAGGAGCATGTGCTTGTTGGAGAAATTGCACTTGAGTCCCCAGCATTATAGGTAATTGCATTTTAGTCCCTGTCCGCATATTTGCTTATTGTATTTTTATTTTCCTGTATTGCATTTATACCCTTGTGTTTGCACGCATCCCTAGGTTGCATTTTACATCATTTTGCAAATCTAAAAATTGCATTTTGTTGAGAAACTTGTCCTTTGTCTATTGGTCCACGTGTCACATTTTTGTAATTTCAGTAGAATTATTAATGAATTAATTGGTGCATTTTTGACATATTTTGCTCAGTGACACCTTTTGATTTGTAGTTAATTCTCTGTGCTTCCAAAAATCATCAAAAATTCAACGTACCTTAAGGACAGTATTCTTAACCTACCATAAAAATTTCATGTATTTGCACACATATCGAGGCCTAAATAAATTGTTGAGTGATTTTCATATTTAAATTTTAATTAATTCATTTCACATTGAAATTCAGATCTTTCAATTTTCCTGGATGCCTTATCATTTGTGCTATCAAGGATAATTTTAGTTCTTGAAAAAATTGTGGTTAGATATTTATTAAAAATTAAATATTGAAAATCACCCTGTCTGCATATTTAATTCCCAGTAAATCCAATTATGTCTGAAAAATCCAAAAAAATTAGGGTACCTCATTTTCATCATAATTAATCATCTGGCCAATTTTTAGAATTTTTGGACTTCATTTGATATCTTAATTGAATTAATTGTTATATTGTCCTGCGGATTGCATGTGTCTGCAGAGAAAATAGAAAAAGACCAAAAATATTTTCCTCCCGAAAATCTCACACTTGGATTTTGCTAAAATTTGACCTAAGGAGACAGTTGCCTCCCTGAGTTCGACCTTGGACTTCACCAAGTAAAAAAATTGCCGCTTGAAATTAACTCGAATCTAATTAAAGTGGTTTTTGACTAGCCTATCGTATCCGACTGCAACGAACGATTAACATTAATTTGGACATTAATTTGCACAAATTAATTAAGGGTGCGGGCGGGTTGTCAAAATGGCGCCGTTGCCGGGGACACTGCTCACTTCTTTTATTATTTGGAATTTTGTTTATGTAATTCGTGTTTCTTTTATAGGTCACTTTTTGTTCATTCATTTTGCATTATAAAATTTTCTTTTTCGATTGATCTCTAATCAATTTTTCTGTGGCAGGGCCCTTGGTGTTCAAGGAGGCGAGAAGCCGATGCTTCCCGCTGCGAGGAGCCGCAGAAACACGTTTGGAGTATGTCGAGAAGAAAGGAAAAAAATGTGTCTTGCATTTTTATTTCCATGTAATAATTCGTCGTTTACAGCGGTCTTCGATTGAAGACTCGCGGTTGTAATCGAACGATTGTGGTTGTGTGGGGATCGTCCCCACTTGAGTGTCGACCTAGGATAGGCACGCGCCTCTCCGAGCTCATTTTATATTTTTATGTGCTTGATCGTAGGTAGGACACACTAAATGATATACGCACATAATCTCGCATCACTTAGCTAAAATTAATAAAAAAATCAATCATCGCTAATAGATGCATGATTAGGTGCGGCTTTTTCGACTTGCATGCATGTTGGATTTGGTTTTCAAAATAGCCCCGTTTTTCACGTGTTTTTGTCAAATCACTGCATGATTTCTCGCTTAGCCTAGATCACGGTTTCTTCGAATACATGTTTTTCTCGGCTTTCATTTCCAAGCTTGATCACCTAGGATAAACGGAAAATGGGAATGAACAGTAGATGATGATTTCTCGATTTTATGCTAACCATAATTCAGTGATAACCTAAAAATAAAATTGGGACTGTTAATTGCAAGTCAACCAAAAATGAAGTAAAATTCGGTTTTGGGAGAGCAATACCCTCGCTTACGCAATGATTTTCACTTCACACCTTTGCTTTGCGTAAAAATCTAATGTTTTATCACCAATAAAACCGACAAGATAATAAACCAACTTCGGTTTGTTTCATGTGTGAGTTGGTGAAACTAAGGGTTTTGCTTGCTTGAATTGAGCCATGTTTGCTACACAACCCCAAAACCTTAGTCACTCCATTCATCTCCATAGATTCAAAACCGCTCACTTGTAAATCCATTCCTCCTCTTCGTTCACCTTGGGTCCCTCCCAACATCAATCCCCATCTTTATACTTAGGCTAATCTCAGCCAAAGTATAGGGGGGACCCAAGTCCCCGTGATTTTTCTCTACTCTTCTTTTCTTGCCTTTATACTTAGGTTATTTCTAACCTAAGTATAGGGGGAGCCCCTCTTAGCTCTCGTATATTCCTATATACTTAAATGGACCTATGTACTTGTAACATCTAGTGCTATGAGGACATAGCAAAGTTTAAGTATAGGGGGGTATACCGTATATACCGTATATTTACTTTAGCTATAATCTGAAAAATTTAAAAATTTTTGGCTAAGGTAAAACTCTTTGGACTAAGAGAACTGAAATGATTTCGTGACTTTTCGATATTATGTTACGCTATTTTTATAAAAATATTTTCGAAAATGATTTTTTTGAAAATGTTTTGAAAACTTTTTATTTTGTGTGACATGGTTTTGAAATCGCCATCTCTTTTCAAGAAAAGTTGAGTCTAACTCGTGTTTTAACCTTTATTAAAATCCATAAAAATGAGAAAAGACTTAAAATCCTTTAAGAGTCATTGGTGACTACTAAACCCAATTAAGTAAGCCGCATTCAGTGAGGGTTCGCCCTTAGCAGATTGGATGGTTTAGAGGACATCGCGCAAGGCCCCGTCCTCAAGCAACGGGCTTCGGCCTGTACTTACATCCATACTGGCTGAATTGCAGATGCTCAATTGAGTTTAGGAAGTTCTAATATCTCTTGAAGTTAAAAAAAGGTGTCTTGTTATTTTGAATGAAGAAGTTGGTTTAGTCCTCTACACTTACACTTTCACCCAGGATCTGAATTTGTCAAGAAGACTTAACTTTTTGAGGTCTTTGAGATTTTAGGATTAACCAGCCTTAGCCATCAGGGTCTTAGACTTAATCATCCACATTCCCCTAGGTTTCTAGATTTGCATGCTATATTCCATGCTTAGTCTCAGACAAAAGAATATGATCAGCAAATCACATGCACGACTGTGGTTTTGATTGAGATGAGTTGATTCTTCACCTGAGGGATTGGGATAAGGAAGTCGAGTTTGGATTTGATCTAATGATGCTCGAGGATGGGATAAAATCTTTGGAGGCTTCATGAAACCTGAGTGTCAGCTATATTAGCCAGTATGAGAACTTGATTCTTATACTAATCTCTTGATATTGACCTAAGTGCCAGGGTGTGATAAAAAAAATGTTGATCAGTGTGCGCCAACTCTTGGTAAAAGCAGTGGAGCTAGCCAAAAATACTACAAAGCCATAAAATGTCAAAGAAAAGCTCTTATTCCACAAAGTCAATTATCAAAGAGCTTCCACCAAAGGCGAGCGCTCCAAACCATTTCAAAAGTGTCCACTTGGACCACCGCTATTAGGATTAGGAGTCGGGCTTGCACCAAAAAAGGGCTCTGCATCGTAAATGCTATAAGTCTGGGTGTAGAAGGTATAATAGATACTCAAAAAAGACACCACGATGTACTCCCAGGAAAACAAGTGCAGACGGCTCCAACTTCTCTTGACGGACGCACTGATCAACACCAAAAAAATGCGTTGAGTAATAAGGCACTCGAGAGGATCCTTGTTCCAATGAGAGGGAGAGAAGAAACGACACAATCCTATGCCCTCCATCAACTGGCCTTCCATCTACACTTTTAAGTCTGACAACTAAAGAGACGGTGGATTGGAAGCAAGAAATGGTTTATTCCCTAGTGTTGAGGATTGGGTCCTTAGGAGAATTTCTTGGACCAAGACTTTGGGTGAAGATTGGACTCTACTCTCAGAATTGCGGTCAACACTAAATGTCATATCCTTTAGATTATATGTACATCAGAGAGAGTCTAGAGAATTAGAGGAATTGGGTACCTCTTGATTAAGGCTGGGTTGAACTCAAGAATTTTGGATCTCTAAAATTAAGTTGACTTGAGCAGATTGGATCCTGTATTCACATACACAAGGGGGTTAATCCAACTTAGTCATTCTTTCTGATGCTCGAGGACGAGCATGGTTTAAGTATAGGGGGTTGATGAAACTCGATTTCATCATCTTTATTTTCTATTATTAACCCCCTTGCTTAAATAGATGTCAATAAAACCCAGTTAATGTCTTGTAATTAACAGAGTCCTAAATAAATTAAAAACCACAAAAAAATGGCAAAATAAAAATCCTTGGTATTTTTTGAATTAAAAATACCTTCAAAAATATTTCGAGTCTTTGTTTGATATCATCTCCAGTTTTGGCCAACATGAAACTTGTATATCTCGACAAGATCTACAACTTTCATGTTTTGAGTTTTCTCAAATTCGGCCATTATAGCCTTCAAAAATCAAAAATTCCATCTGAATAATCTGATTGGGACACGTGGCCCAATCTGGGCGCGCCACGTGGCCCCGCCCCTCTTGTCTCATCCGCCCTTGATCTGGGCCATTGGATCTTTACTTGATCCAACGGCTCTGCCTTCTCCTCTTACGCCTCAATCCCTAGCCGTCTGATCCAACCTCGCCTCTCATCGTCACCATCCGTCAGCGCATGTATCCCCTTTCGCCACGTAGCAGCCTTGTGCACCCCACGATCATATCGGGGCTGCTCCATCTGAGCCACTAGCTTCGCAACCATCACCAGCCCTTCGATCATGCGCCCTCTTCACATCACTACCGTACGCTAGCGCGCAAGCCTCACCACGACACCTGGCATGCTCTTGACGCTTCGATCATTACACCGTTGATCTGATCCAAACCGTCCCTACGCGCCCTCATCAGGACCGTTGGATCTGACGATCCAACGGTCCGAACCTCGTCTTCCTCCTCCCGCAAGCTTCGCCCGAGCCCCGCGCCTCGCAGACCTCCTCCACCCTTCTAAATTTAGCTGCCTCACCTTACCACCTCTCCTCTCCCTAACCACCCCACGTCCGAGCCCATTCCTCCATGATTCTCGCGCACATCCCACAAGCTCCGTTCTCCTCTCCAGTCGTCCCACATCTCCTTGAAAAACTCGGCTCCCCACCACCTGGACCGCCGAACCTCACCTTTAAATACCTCGTCCCCCCTCCATTCGCCGGCATCCACCACCCAAGGGGCTGAGGCCCGGCCCTCCATCTCCTCCCTATGACAGGGGGAGGAGCTCAGATCGAGCTATGACGACCCCAAATGCCCCGGTGAGATCCGCAGTTGTCCGTTGCGTCGCGGAGGCTCAAAGCCTGCTCGAGCTCCGAGGAGTTGCCGACCTCGACGTGCGACGACCAGGGCATCTTCTCCGATGCCCAGCCCAGGCTCCCGCTCCGCCCAACCTCCGGTAGGTCTTCTTCTTCTTCCTCTGCATTTTGTCTTAATGTTCCTTAATTAATTAGGCCTCGCCACTCTTCCTCGCCCTTCACCGATCACCTTTTTAGATCCACCGCGCATCCTTCAACTACGCCAGCCCTTCCGATCACCCCCTTCCTCCGTCGCGATCTCCTTCACCCCAAGCTTCCTCCTCCACCGGAGGTGGAGGAGGACCCACTAAGGGCTTCGCCTTCTTCGCTCCACAAGAGCCCTCCATCCACCTCATCTCGCACGCACGCACGCCTTAACCCCCTTGCAGGTCAACAAGCACCAATGGCCGGACCTTGGGCGGAGCCAGGTTCTAGAGCTCCGCCTCCGCCAATCAGGCGTCGACGGCGCACTCCAGATGCGTCTGTAGCTTCTCCGACCTCGGAGCTTCATCGCCAGATCTTCAGCGCCAGCCCCCGAGCTTCACCGAGCGCGGCGAGGCACGGTGGAGATCCAGGCCTCACGCCGGAGCTCCAATAGCGCCGCCAGCCATCGAGGAGGAAGGAGGAGCAGCCACCGTTGGATCTCGCCCCACGGCGGAGATCCAACGGTCCTGGAGTGACCACGTCGACTATCCCGAAGCGCGGAGGCTCGGTGGGACCGAGTCTCGCCCGAGGCGCCCTCGAGCCACCACGTGGCCCGAGCCACCTGCTACGGCCACCCGAAGCTGCACCGAGCATCGCCCCCACCCGAGCCTGCGCTCACGTGCCTCCTGCACATGAGTCCTGGGCTTTTTGCATCGGTGCCCTCGCATGTCCCGCATTTTGCATCCAGGTCCTGATACACGTGGCACACCCAGAGACCACGCCGAGCCTCATCATCACCCAGCCTGGAGGCCCGGGTACTCCGAGCCAAGCCGAAGCTTCATCGAGCCTCTGCCGACCCCGAACCTCCTTCCGACCCTACATAGCACGTGCCTGGCACGTGCTTATCTGGAAAAACTGTAGAGACGCCCACGAACTTCTTCAATATTGCAAAAAGGTCCCCGCGCATTGGGTAAAATTACAGGGAAGGACTCGAGCTTTAGTTTTATTACATTTTAGTCCCTTCCAGGGACCAGTTTGCAATTTTATTTCATGTTTTCTTTCACTTATGCCCCTGTCTTCTTTATTGTATATCTTGAGCCTCGTATGTCCGATTGAGGTGATTTCAGTTTCATTTTGAAGCTCTTTTCGTTGTCTTTATTATGGCATGCTTAAATTTTCACTATGACACTACGATCTGTTATGCTCTATTTAGTTAACTAAGTGTCCTGATCTCCTTGTTTCTCATGCCTACTTGCTATATAAATGAAAATTTGCTTCATTACCTGATTCCGATTGACTCGTATATTTTAGGGCTTAAGTAATGCTCATTTCGGGCATATTATTTGCATTGCATTTCCTAGCATTTATCTGCATAGTTAAAAATTGATAAAAAAATGCATGTTTGACTTTAATGTATCGTTGTGTCTTTGCATACATTTGACCTATATGCCTTTAATTCAACACCTAGTTAAATAAATAGAAGTGCGATTAATACGAGAGAGGCTCGTGTCCCTGAGTTCGACCTTGGTTTCTTGCCAAGTAAAATAAAAATTAATGACCATCGCATTCTTATTTGAAAGGTATCAATGAGATGGTCCTTTTGATGAGCAAAATCGGCCCGACTACGATGATGATCCCCGACAACGGCACCATTTTGACAACCCGCCCACACCCTTAATTAATTCGTGCAAATTAATGTCCAAATTAATGTTAATCGTTCGTTGCAGTCGGATACGAGAGGCTAATCAAAAACCACTTTAATTAGATTCGAGTTAATTTCAAGCGGCAATTTTTTTACTTGGTGCAGTCCAAGGTCGAACTCAGGGAGGCAACTGTCTCCTTAGGTCAAATTTTAGCAAAATCCAAGTGTGAGATTTTCGGGAGGAAAATATTTTTGGTCTTTTTCTATTTTCTATGCAGAGACATGCAACCCGCTGGCCAATATAACAATTAATTCAATTAAGATATCAAATGAAGTCCAAAAATTCTAAAAATTGGCCAGAAGATTATTTTGATGAAAATGAGGTACCCTAATTTTTTTGGATTTTTCAGACACTAAATGGATTTACTGGGAATTAAATATGCAGACAGGGTGATTTTTAATATTTAATTTTCAATAAATATCAAACCAAAATTTTTCAAGAACTAAAATTATCCTAGATAGCACAAATGATAAGGGATCCAGGAAAATTGAAAGATCTGAATTTCAATGTGAAATGAATTAATTAAAATTTAAATAAGAAAATCACTCAACAATTTATTTAGGCCTCGATATGTGTGCAAATGACATGAAATTTTTATGGTACGTTAAGAATACTGTCCTTAAGGTACAGTGAATTTTTGATGATTTTTGGAAGCACAGAGAATTAACTACAAATCAAAAGGTGTCACTGAGCAAAATATGTCAAAAATGCACCAATTAATTCATTTGATGAGCCACAAAATCGGCCCTTTGATAGATTGTTTTTTGCACTCGGGATCATCATCGTAGTCGGGCCGATTTTGGTCATCGAAGGGACCATCTCATTGATACCTTTCAAATAAGAATGCGATGGTCATTAATTTTTATTTTACTTGACAAGAAACCAAGGTCGAACTCAGGGACACGAGCCTCTCTCGTATTAATCGCACTTCTATTTATTTAACTAGGTGTTGAATTAAAGGCATATAGGTCAAATGTATGCAAAGACACAACGATACATTAAAGTCAAACATGCATTTTTTTATCAATTTTTAACTATGCAGATAAATGCTAGGAAATGCAATGCGAATAATATGCCCGAAATGAGCATTACTTAAGCCCTAAAATATACGAGTCAATCGGAATCAGGTAATGAAGCAACTTTCATTTATATAGCAAGTAGGCATGAGAAACAAGGAGATCAGGACACTTAGTTAACTAAATAGAGCATAACAGATCGTAGTGTCATAGTGAAAATTTAAGCATGCCATAATAAAGACAACGAAAAGAGCTTCAAAATGAAACTGAAATCACCTCAATCGGACATACGAGGCTCAAGATATACAATAAAGAAGACAGGGGCATAAGTGAAAGAAAACATGAAATAAAATTGCAAACTGGTCCCTAGAAGGGACTAAAATGTAATAAAACTAAAGCTCGAGTCCTTCCCTGTAATTTTACCCAATGCGTGGGTACCTTTTTGCAATATTGAAGAAGTTCGTGGGCGTCTCTGTAGTTTTTCCAGATAAGCACATGCCAGGCACGTGCTATCTAGGGTCGGAAGGAGGTTCGGGGTCGGCAGAGGCTCGATGAAGCTTCGGCTTGGCTCGGAGTACCCGAGCCTCCAGGATGGGTGATGATGAGGCTCGGCGTGGTCTCTCGGTGTGCCACGTGTATCAGGACCTGGATGCAAAATGCGGGACATGCGAGGGCACCGATGCAAAAAGCCCAGGACTCACGTGCAGGAGGCACGTGAGCCCAGGCTCGGGTGGGGGCGAGGCTCGGTGCAGCTTCGGGTGGCCGTAGCAGGTGGCTCGGGCCACGTGGTGGCTCGAGGGCGCCTCGGGCGAGGGTCAGTCCCACCGAGCCTCCGCGCTCCGGGATAGTCGACGTGGTCGCTCCAGGACCGTTGGATCTCCGCCGTGGGGCGAGATCCAACGGTGGCTGCTCCTCCTTCCTCCTCGATGGCTGGCGGCGCTATTGGAGCTCCGGCGTGAGGCCTGGAGCTCCACCGCGCGTCGCCGCGCTCGGTGAAGCTCGGGGGCTGGCGCTGAAGATCTGGCGATGAAGCTCCGAGGTCGGAGAAGCTGCAGACACATCTGGAGTGCGCCGTCGATGCCTGATTGGCGGAGGCGGAGCTCTAGAACCTGGCTCCGCCCAAGGTCCGGCCATTGGTGCTGGTTGACCTGCAAAGGGGATAAGGCGTGCGTGCGTGCGAGATGAGGTGGATGGAGGGCTCTTGTGGAGCGAAGAAGGCGAAGCCCTTAGTGGGTCCTCCTCCGCCTCCGACGGAGGAGGAAGCTTGGGGTGAAGGAGGTCGCGACGGAGGAAGGGGGTGATCGGAAGGGCTGGCGAAGTTGAAGGATGCACGGTGGATCTAAAAAGGTGATCGGTGAAGGGCGAGGAAGAGTGGCGAGGCCTAATTAATTAAGGAACATTAAGATAAAATGCAGAGGAAGAAGAAGAAGACCTACCGGAGGTTGGGCGGAGCGGGAGCCTGGGCTGGGCATCGGAGAAGATGCCCTGGTCGTCGCACGTCGAGGTCGGCAACTCCTCGGAGCTCGAGCGGGGCTTTGAGCCTCCGCGACGCAGAGGACAGCTGCGGATCTCACCTGGGCATTTGGGGTCGTCATAGCTCGATCCGAGCTCCTCCCCCTGTCACAGGGAGGAGATGGAGGGCTGGGCCTCAGCCCCTTGGTTGGTGGATGCCGGCGAATTGAGGGGGGACGAGGTATTTAAAGGCGAGGTTCGGCGGTCCAGGTGGTGGGGAGCCGAGTTTTTCAAGGAGATGTGGGACGACTGGAGAGGAGGACGGAGCTTGTGGGATGTGCGCGAGAATCATGGAGGAATGGGCTCGGACGTGGGGTGGTTAGGGAGAGGAGAGGTGGTAAGGTGAGGCAGCGAAATTTAGAAGGGTGGAGGAGGTCTGCGAGGTCCGGACCGTTGGATCGTCAGATCCAACGGTCCTGATGAGGGCGCGTAGGGACGGTTTGGATCAGATCAATGGTGTAATGATCGAAGCGTCAAGAGCATGCCAGGTGTCGTGGTGAGGCTAGCGCGCTAGCGGACGGTAGTGATGTGAAGAGGGCGCATGATCGAAGGGCTGGTGATGGTTGCGAAGCTAGCGGCTCAGATGGAGCAGCCCCGATATGATCGTGGGGTGCACAAGGCTGCTACGTGGCGAAAGGGGATACAGGCGCTGACGGAGGGTGAGGATGAGAGGCGAGGTTGGATCAGACGGCTAGGGATTGAGGCGCAAGAGGAGAAGGCAGAGCCATTGGATCAAGTAAAGATCCAACGGCCCAGATCGAGGGCGGATGAGACAAGAGGGGCGGGGCCACGTGGCGCGCCCAGATTGGGCCACGTGGCCCAATCAGATTATTCAGATGGATTCTTTGATTTTTGAAGGCTATAATGGCCGAATTTGAGAAAACTCAAAACATGAAAGTTGTAGATCATGTCGAGATCTACAAGTCTCATGTTGGCCAAAACTGGAGAAGACATCAAACAAAGACCCGAAATATTTTTGAAGGTATTTTTAATTCAAAAAATACCAAGGATTTTTATTTTGCCATTTTTTTGTGGTTTTTAATTTATTTAGGACTCTGTTAATTACAGGACATTAACTGGGTTTTATTGACATCTATTTAAGCAAGGGGGTTAATAATAGAAAATAAAGATGATGAAATCGAGTTTCATCAACCCCCTATACTTAAACCATGCTCGTCCTCGAGCATCAGAAAGAATGACTAAGTTGGATTAACCCCCTTGTGTATGTAAATACAGGATCCAATCTGCTCAAGTCGACTTAATTTTAGAGATCCAAAATTCTTGAGTTCAACCCAGCCTTAATCAAGAGGTACCCAATTCCTCTAATTCTCTAGACTCTCTCTGATGTACATATAATCTAAAGATATGACATTTAGTGTTGACCGCAATTCTGAGAGTAGAGTCCAATCTTCACCCAAAGTCTTGGTCCAAGAAATTCTCCTAAGGACCCAATCCTCAACACTAGGGAATAATCCATTTCTTGCATCCAATCCACCGTCTCTTTAGTTGTCAGACTTAAAAGTGTAGATGGAAGGCCAGTTGATGGAGGGCATAGGATTGTGTCATTTCTTCTCTCCCTCTCATTGGAACAAGGATCCTCTCGAGTGCCTTATTACTCAACGCATTTTTTTGGTGTTGATCAGTGCGTCCGTCAGGAGAAGTTGGAACCGGGGTGTGTCTTTTTTGAGTATCTATTATACCTTCTACACCCAAACTTGTAGCATTTACGATGCAGAGCCCTTTTTTGGTGCTAGCCCAACTCCTGATCCTAATAGCGGTGGTCCAAGTGGACACTTTTGAAATGGTTGGGAGCGCTCGCCTTTGGTGGAAGCTCTTTGATAATTGACTTTGTGGAATGAGAGTTTTTCTTTGACATTTTATGGCTTTGTAGTATTTTTGGCTAGCTCCACTGCTTTTACCAAGAGTTGGCGCACACTGATCAACATTTTTTTTTATTTTATCACACCCTGGCACTTAGGTCAATATCAAGAGATTAGTATAAGAATCAAGTTCTCATACTGGCTAATATAGCTGACACTCAGGTTTCATGAAACCTCCAAAGATTTTATCCCATCCTCGAGCATCATTAGATCAAATCCAAACTCGACTTCCTCATCCCAATCCCTCAGGTGAAGAATCAACCTATCTCAATCAAAACCGCAGTCGTGCATGTGATGTGTTGATCATATTCTTTTGTCTGAGACTAAGCATGGAATATAGCATGCAAATCTAGAAACCTAGGGGAATGTGGATGATTAAGTCTAAGACCCTGATGGCTAAGGCTGGTTAATCCTAAAATCTCAAAGACCTAAAAAAGTTAAGTCTTCTTGACCAATTCAGATCCTGGGTGAAAGTGTAAGTGTAGAGGACTAATCCAACTTCTTCATTCAAAAAAACAAGACACTTTTTATTAACATTAAGAGATATTAGAACTTCCTAAACTCAATTGAGCATCTGCAATTCAGCCAGTATGGATGTAAGTACAGGACGAAGCCCGTTTTTTGAGGACGGGGCCTTGCGCGATGTCCTCTAAACCATCCAATCTGCTAAGGGCGAACCCTCACTGAATGTGGCTTACTTAATTGGGTTTAGTAGTCACCAATGACTCTTAAAGTATTTTAAGGCTTTTCTCATTTTTATGGATTTTAATAAAGGTTAAAACACGAGTTAGACTCAACTTTTCTTGAAAAGAGATGGCGATTTCAAAACCATGTCACACAAAATAAAAAGTTTTCAAAACATTTTCAAAAAAAATCATTTTCGAAAATATTTTTATAAAAATAGCGTAACATAATATCGAAAAGTCGCGAAATCATTTGAGTTCTCTTAGTCCAAAGAGTTTTACCTTAGCCAAAAAATTTTAAATTTTTCAGATTATAGCTAAAGTAAATATACGGTATATACGGTATACCCCCCTATACTTAAACTTTGCTATGTCCTCATAGCACTAGATGTTACAAGTACATAGGTCCATTTAAGTATATAGGAATATACGGGAGCTAAGAAGGGCTCCCCCTATACTTAGGTTAGAAATAACCTAAGTATAAAGGCAAGAAAAGAAGAGTAGAGAAAAATCACGGGGACTTGGGTCCCCCCTATACTTAGGCTGAGATTAGCCTAAGTATAAAGATGGGGATTGATGTTGGAAGGGACCCAAGGTGAACGAAGAGGAGGAATGGATTTACAAGTGAGCGGTTTTGAATCTATGGAGATGAATGGAGTGACTAAGGTTTTGGGGTTGTGTAGCAAGCATGGCTCAATTCAAGCAAGCAAAACCCTTAGTTTCACCAACTCACACATGAAACCAACCGAAGTTGGTTTATTATCTTGTCGGTTTTATTAGTGATAAAACATTAGATTTTTACGCAAAGCAAAGGTGTGAAGTGAAAATCATTGCGTAAGCGAGGGTATTGCTCTCCCAAAATAGAATTTTACTCCATTTTTGGTTGACTTGCAATTAACCGTCCCAATTTTATTTTTAGGTTATCACTGAATTATGGTTAGCATAAAATCGAGAAATCATCGTCTACCGTTCATTCCCATTTTCCGTTTATCCTAGGTGATCAAGCAAGGAAATGAAAGCCGAGAAAAACATGTATTCGAAGAAACCGTGATCTAGGCTAAGCGAGAAATCATGCAGTGATTTGACAAAAACACGTGAAAAACGGGGCTGTTTTGAAAACCAAATCCAACATGCATGCAAGTCGAAAAAGCCGCACCTAATCATGCATCTATTAGCAATGATTGATTTTTTTATTAATTTTAGCTAAGTGATGCGAGATTATGTGCGTATATCATTTAGTGTGTCCTACCTACGATCAAGCACATAAAAATATAAAAGATAAAATGAGCTCGGAGAGCCGCGTGCCTATCCTAGGTCGACACTCAAGTGGGAACGATCCCCACACAACCACAATCGTTCGATTACAACCGCGAGTCTTCAATCGAAGACCGCTGTAAACGACGAATTATTACATGGAAATAAAAATGCAAGACACATTTTTTTCCTTTCTTCTCGACATACTACAAACGTGTTTCTGCGGCTCCTCGCAGCGGGAAGCATCTGCTTCTCTCCTCCTTGAACACCAAGGGCCCTGCCACAGAAAAATTGATTAGAGATCAATCGAAAAAGAAAATTTTATAATGTGAAATGAATGAACAAAAAGTGACCTATAAATGAAACACGAAATTAAATAAACAAAATTCCAAATAATAAAAGAAGTGAGCTGTGTCCCCGACAACGGCGCCATTTGATGAGCCACAAATTCGGCCCTTTAATAGAGTGTTTTTAGCACTCGGAATCATCATCGTAGTCGGGCCGATTTTGGTCATCAAAGGGACCATCTCATTGATACCTTTCAAATAAGAATGCGATGGTCATTAATTTTTATTTTACTTGGCAAGAAACCAAGGTCGAACTCAAGGACACGAGCCTCTCTCGTATTAATCGGACTTCTATTTATTTAACTAGGTGTTGAATTAAAGGCATATAGGTCAGATATATGCAAAGACACAACGATACATTAAAGTCAAACATGCATTTTTTTATCAATTTTTACCTATGCAGATAAATGCTAGGAAATGCAATGCAAATAATATGCCCGAAATGAGCATTACTTAAGCCCTAAAATATACGAGTCAATCGGAATCAGGTAATGAAGCAATTTTCATTTATATAGCAAGTAGGCATGAGAAACAAGGAGATCGGGACACTTAGTTAACTAAATAGAGCATAACAGATCGTAGTGTCATAGTGAAAATTTAAGCATGCCATAATAAAGACAACGAAAAGAGCTTCAAAATGAAACTGAAATCACCTCAATCGGACATACGAGGCTCAAGATATACAATAAAGAAGACAGGGGCATAAGTGAAAGAAAACACGAAATAAAATTGCAAACTGGTCCCTGGAAGGGACTAAAATGTAATAAAACTAAATCTCGAGTCCTTCCCTGTAATTTTACCCAATGCACGGGGACCTTTTTGCAATATTGAAGAAGTTCGTGGGCGTCTCTGCAGTTTTTCCAGATAAGCACGTACCAGGCACGTGCTATCTAGGGTCGGAAGGAGGTTCGGGGTCGGCAGAGGCTCAATGAAGCTTCGGCTTGGCTCGGAGTACCCGAGCCTCTAGGCTGGGTGATGATGAGGCTCAGCGTGGTCTCTGGGTGTGCCACGTGTATCAGGACCTGGATGCAAAATGCGGGACATGCGAGGGCACCGATGCAAAAAGCCCAGGACTCACGTGCAGGAGGCACGTGAGCGCAGGCTCGGGTGGGAGCGAGGCTCGGTGCAGCTTCGGGTGGCCGTAGCAGGTGGCTCGGGCCACGTGGTGGCTCGAGGGCGCCTCGGGCGAGGCTCGATCCCACCGAGCCTCCGCGCTCCGGGATAGTCGACGTGGTCGCTCCAGGACCGTTGGATCTCCGTCGTGGGGCGAGATCCAACGGTGGCTGCTCCTCCTTCCTCCTCGATGGCTGGCGGCGCTATTGGAGCTCCGGCGTGAGGCCTGGAGCTCCACCGCGCCTCGCCGCGCTCGGTGAAGCTCGGGGGCTGGCGCTGAAGATCTGGCGATGAAGCTCCGAGGTCGGAGAAGCTGCAGACGCATCTGAGTGCGCCGAAGATGCCTGATTGCCGGAGGCGGAGCTCTAGAACCTGGCTCTGCCCAAGGTCCGGCCATTGGTGCTGGTTGACCTGCAAGGGGGTTAAGGCGTGTGTGCGTGCGAGATGAGGTGGATGGAGGGCTCTTGTGGAGCGAAGAAGGCGAAGCCCTTAGTGGGTCCTCCTCCGCCTCCGGCGGAGAAGGAAGCTTGGGGTGAAGGAGGTCGCGACGGAGGAAGGGGGTGATCGGAAGGGCTGGCGAAGTTGACGGATGCGCGGTGGATCTAAAAGGGTGATCGGTGAAGGGCGAGGAAGAGTGGCGAGGCCTAATTAATTAAGGAACATTAAGACAAAATGCAGAGGAAGAAGAAGAAGACCTACCGGAGGTTGGGCGGAGCGGGAGCCTGGGCTGGGCATCGGAGAAGATGCCCTGGTTGTCGCACGTCGAGGTCGGCAACTCCTCGGAGCTCGAGCGGGGCTCTGAGCCTCCGCGACGCAGCGGACAGCTGCGGATCTCACCGGGGCATTTGGGGTCGTCATCGCTCGATCCGAGCTCCTCCCCCTGTCACAGGGAGGAGATGGAGGGCTGGGCCTCAGCCCCTTGGTTGGTGGATGCCGGCGAATGGAGGGGGGACGAGGTATTTAAAGGCGAGGTTCGGCGGTCCAGGTGGTGGGGAGCCGAGTTTTTCAAGGAGATGTGGGACGACTGGAGAGGAGGACGGAGCTTGTGGGATGTGCGCGAGAATCATGGAGGAATGGGCTCAGACGTGGGGTGCTTAGGGAGAGGAGAGGTGGTAAGGTGAGGCAGCTAAATTTAGAAGGGTGGAGGAGGTCTGCGAGGCGCGGGGCTCGGGCGAAGCTTGCGGGAGGAGGAAGACGAGGTCCGGACCGTTGGATCGTCAGATCCAACGGTCCTGATGAGGGCGCGTAGGGACGGTTTGGATCAGATCGACGGTGTAATGATCGAAGCGTCAAGAGCATTCCAGGTGTCGTGGTGAGGCTTGCGCGCTAGCGGACGGTAGTGATGTGAAGAGGGCGCATGATCGAAGGGCTGGTGATGGTTGCGAAGCTAGCGGCTCAGATGGAGCAGCCCCGATATGATCGTGGGGTGCACAAGGCTGCTACGTGGCGAAAGGGGATACAGGCGCTGACGGATGGTGACGATGAGAGGCGAGGTTGGATCAGACGGCTAGGGATTGAGGCGCAAGAGGAGAAGGCAGAGCCGTTGGATCAAGTAAAGATCCAACGGCCCAGATCAAGGGCGGATGAGACAAGAGGGGCGTGGCCACGTGGCGCGCCCAGATTGGGCCACGTGGCCCAATCAGATTATTCAGATGGATATTTTGATTTTTGAAGGCTATAATGGCCGAATTTGAGAAAACTCAAAACATGAAAGTTGTAGATCTTGTCGAGATCTACAAGTTTCATGTTGGCCAAAACTGGAGATGACATCAAACAAAGACCCGAAATATTTTTGAAGGTATTTTTAATTCAAAAAATACCAAGGATTTTTATTTTGCCATTTTTTGTGGTTTTAAATTTATTTAGGACTCTGTTAATTACAGGACATTAACTGGGTTTTATTGACATCTATTTAAGCAAGGGGGTTAATAATAGAAAATAAAGATGATGAAATCGAGTTTCATCAATAATCACGATTCCATTTTTTTTTGGAAAGATCATTTATATTTGAGTCAGAGTTGCTCCCCATTCTTATTTTTTCCCTACATATATAGAATATTTTGTCCCGTCCATGTTTTGGGGTCATAGGAAAATTGTGTTAGCGTACCATTCCTCATATGAAGTTTTTTTCAATCCAATCTCTAGTCATTAGATGCCTATGCTACTAGAGAAACAACAGGTTGAAGTACCGGTTTCGACAATCCCCAAGAATGGTTCCTGATCCACCCTTGACGAAGAGACCTAGTATCATCCAGACTTAGATTTCCAGATCTTTCAATGACCCATCTTGGTTAAGCTAAGATCTAAGTGAGGGGTTCTAAGTCAAACCATTATCTCAAGAGTCCTACGGATGACATGAAACGTTCTAGTTAGCCTCATTGAATTTACTCATAAACATAGTTTCATGGAACCTAAAGAGTTAATTAAAGTTGACTTGAAGCATCTCAATTCCAGTCCTTAATGGATTCCTCGATAATAAGGTAGATTAAGGTTTAGACAAAGCGTCAATCATTGGATTTTATTCAAATTTTTTCAATTGTAAGAAAACCACGAATAGTGCATATGCATTGCAAAAATATTTTTCTTAAGACATTTTTCGGTATTTTTTAGGATTTTCAAAGGGTATTGCAAATGTTTATGGGAATTTCAAAGCTTTTTCAAATTTTTATGCAATTTTTGATATTTTTACAATTTTTTATGGGATTTTTTTGAAAAGACTAAAGGATTTAGTAAAGAAAAGTAAAAGAGTTAGAGTATCAGTGGTATGCGTGTTATTATTTCTAGATGATTTCTTATATACCCTTACCCTATGTTCGAGCTATATTTATTGAAAATATGCAAGTACGAGTTATGGATAACATATTTAGTTGATCCTCCTATACATTGTTGGAAATGCGAGCCCACGGCGAGCCATTATGCAATAAATGTTATTGCAATTCACTCCATAATCTGAAATGAAGAATACATAATTTGCATAATAGGTCCCTTAGTAGAATAAGGGTTATGTACCATGGCCATCTTGATGATCATACGGCTGTTTATTCAGTTATTGAATCATAGAGGCCGGTGCTTGGATGAATATCTAAAGAGTTAGATTAAGGACTCATCAAGTACCATCAAAATGATTGTTAAACGATGATCTCCAGCCTGAGAAGGAGATGGCAATCCTTTCTCGAAAGGCTCATATCTGACCGACCTCTTGATGCAGGTCCTCTGCATAGGAATAGAGATTCGGAGGTGTCAGACTAGTTAGGTCAAAGAGTTGACTTAACGAGATCGAGATAACCAAAGTCCTATATCGTATGCTGTCATGATATAGGCACGCATTTTCTGACCGGAGACAGATGTGTTACTATATGTTTGCGTATGTACATTTGGCAGACCAATAGGTTGATGACCTAATCAAGGTCTATACACCGGCGCGCTAGTGTGCATATAAGGGCATATGAGTAATACGATCTCTCAAAGGGATCATACAGGTTCACTACTGAATCGGAAGACATGAGCTCACTCATGAGATATTGGGAAGTATCAAATTCCGTGCGCACGGTCGTCTCGCTTTGGAAGCTTGACTGAATTTGTAGGTTTGATATATACTTTTGGAAAGTATATGATCAAGACCTAGGTATGATATACGCTTTTGGAAAGTGTATGATTGATACCAACTCCCAATGATCAAATGAGAAACTTACTGATAAAACCATGAAGTATACAGTATAAAGTTGATCCAATACTTCGGGTTTAGTCTGAGTCTTCCAGTATGCAGGATGTACAGGTATTGGGAATACCTGAGGGTGATGTGATCATAAACAATTGTATAACCATGACGCTTCCAATGCTAGGGAGTGATGAAACAGGTATGGATTTTAGTGACTCCTCTCAGTAGAGAAGTGATATGATCTTAGTCCAAGTGTTGGACATTGATCTAAATGTGATTCAGATACAATGAGAATATTAGATTTACGGTCTTGATTTAATCAAGCATCTATGGGAGGTCCGCGATCTGGATTTGAGATTTGATCTCAATATCCATGTCACTATACGTGGAACAATACAATCGCCCTGTCCTTATCTCCAAGTATTTGCGGAGAAAGCGCATTATCCTTGAAGGAGTTCATGGATAATTCTATTGTTGATTTATGTATCGGAGCATTGAGAAAATGGATAATTAATGTGATTTAATTATCATGATTTATATGAATTCGATTCATATTATAAAAGGAGCTGTCTTAGATAATTAAATATGATTTGATTATCAAAGATGTAAATAATGTGAATATGATTCTTGTTATTTGAGAACAAGAGAATAGAGATCCAAGAAGATTAAATGTGATTTAATTATCATGGATATAAATAATGTGGATAGCAATATCCGTATTAGTCATATATATTATAAATGTGATTTATAATATATAAGAGAGAGCTATTTGTAATTTACATTTGTTAATTAAATGTTAATGTGAATTGGATTCACATTGGACATTGAATTAAGAAATGTAATTTACATTTTGTTTTGGGTTGTGAATATGATTCACAAATTTTTCAATGGCAAGATTGCAATGTCTACAAAATAATTGTGAATTATTTTTGTAGAATAATTTGCAACAAAAGTTGTTGCAAATAATGGAGATTACATAAAAGATGAAATAGTCACCTTCCTAATGGAGGAGGGTGGACGACCACCACTCCCATTAGGAAAGGGAGGTCGTCCCCCCTCTCCACATGGAAGGAGGTTTCTCTCTTCCATTATCTCGAAGATTTAATTTTGTAATTAAATTGTGTTGATTTATCAACATATATTTAATTTAAACTAAATTAATTGTTGCTGGTTTTACCAACACAAATCTTAGCCATTAAAAGAAACACAATCAATGAGAGCCATTGGATTTGTGTTGTCACATGGATTGAGATCCATGGATCCCAAAACCCAATAAAAGGAGAGACACCCCATTGCTCTTATTTATACACAACAAGAGACAACAAGTCTCTCTCTCTCTCTCTCTCTCTCTCTCTCTTTCTCTCTACACGCCCTCTCTCTCTCTCCCTCTCATGGCCGTCCACCATGGATGCCCTAGAGAGGTTCTCTATCGCCGCAGTGTCGTTGTTATGTTGCCCGATGGTTTGCTCGTGGAACTCCGTCTACTTCAGCATGCCTTGCTCGTGAAGAAGACGTTGGATCTCGTGTGTCGTGATCAGGAGATCCGCCGCTTGGATCATCAACATGGATTGCGAGAAGCACGCGGTTCATCCCCGCGCTCGCAAGCGTCTCCTCCGTCGGATCGGACTTGAGACAGGAGGTCTCTTCGTTTAGAGACTCGATTGCAACCACGCTTCAATAGGTAAAGCTAATACTTGTTTGTGGTTTAGACGAAACGATCCGAGAAATGTTCTTGGATCGTGTGGTTTCGTCATATGAAAATTTTTTAATTTCCGCTGCATAGAACAACTAGTGCGACTAGTAGTTCTTCGTCATATTCGATACGACGCTCACGCTTCCGTGATGTGCTTGAGGATCTAACCATATCCTTCAAGTGGTATCAGAGCCAGGTTGGTGGTTTTGGATACGATCCATAAACCGAGGATGACTTGGGTTCATTAGGGTTTGCGAAAGTTTTCTTGCATTTCATTTTCGGATCTCTGTTTTGATATTATTTTCGGCACTGTTTAAATTGTTTAAACACGAAATTAATAATTGGATTTTATTCTCCATTAAATAAGGAAACCTTAGGATCTGAATTTGAGTGATTTCGATTCCGTTTGCTCTAGATATGCTCATTTTAGTGAACATGTATCCACTGTTTCGGGGACTGCGGATCATGACGTAATTAAGATGTTAATTGCGGATTTGAAACGCCTTGAAATGCATGCAAATCACTTGGGTTCTGTTGTAAATCAAGTTAGCAAACTTTATAAATTTACTTTGCTTAATTTGGATTTAAATTGATTGAGATATGATATTTTTAGTAAGTGAGGGTCACTGCTGGAAATACTTTCCTAATCAAGAACCTAGTGATTGACATTTAATCAATAAGTGAAATTAAATTGTTTAATTTCCTGGAATAATTATACATAAATATTTGTGAAATATTTGATGATAATTATGTCCTTAAATGACTTTGCCCTAACCAACAAATGATTAGATGTGATCTAGATCAAGATTGGTTACATGATCTACATCATCAACATTCCAACAAAGATGTTGCTTGAATAGGACTTGGGATTTGTTTAGCAAATCTCATTATAATGTTAATCAAAATTGTTTTGATTATTATTATATGGTATAATTTAGGTTGAAGAACCGATGATCATCTCAAGTACAAAATGATCTATTTTGCATTATCCTTTCCTGAGGTGGATATGGTGTCTAGTCGGAGAGCATTGGGGTTGCGGGTTGCAACGTATGTGGTCCGTCCCACTCTCGTCGGTACTGGCCATGACAGCGGGCAGGGTTAGTATAATGCTTAAGAAATCATGATGTATTTCTAATTATTAAAATTCGAAATAATACGTATTGAGATAATACCATAATTCAAGTAACTATTAAAATGTTTGTTGGATATTAGTTGGATCATTAATTTAATACGATTAGATTAATTGGAATCCAATTAAAATTAAAACACTCTATTTTGAATAGAGATGTTATTTCCCTTGGAAGAATTAATCATAATGAATATGATTCATAATGATTAATTAGAATTTGAATATGATATGGAGGATCACATAAGTGACATCCATGGTCTCCCGTCAAGGCGAAGAGTTCCGTCGCCAGGGATTGTATGTAGGAGACGCCTGTCCGAAGTGACAGCTCTTGTATGCAAGCACATCTGGATCGGGCTCTTTGCTTCTCGAAAGAGTAAGGCTGTATACGTAGTGACCCCAATATCGGATCCTCATATTATTGGGGCGATATTGGATTGCGTATAGCGAGTACTATTCCTGTTGACGTTTGGTTCAATTAACGACGGGTCAACATCGCCTTAGGGGTGGTGGGCCCGGGTGTTAAAGACCGAATTGGGAATGCAAGTTGGACTTGCAAGGCGGAATGTGTTCCCGCTTCTTTTTATCCGAGTTGCAGATTCTCATATTATTGGGATGTAACAAAGATAAGGAAGGAGATCCCAGATATTGTTGAGATATAATGGTAAGTATATCTCTTACATTGAAAGTGATTAAGGGAATGAACCTTCAGTGTTGACAAGACAAGACAACTTTGATGTAAAAATTCCTAAATCAAAGTAAAATATATATATATATATATATTTATGTAAATTTCTTATTTCAGATAATCCTTCATTAAAACCCACTCAATGTTATATTCAATAATAACCAGTAAAATATCATGGATTGGACTCATGATCCAGATATCGTACTTGCAGTTGAACACATAATGTATGTGGTTGCAACGTGCAAGTTTCCTCATAATAATGAGGAATGACAATTAAAAAAATAATAGGACTACAACCCTAGGGTTTGTATGCCTCTATAGTATTGATCACATCGGATGTACTTTGGAAGTATCATGTTGATGATGATCACAATTGTCAAATAATCCTTATAAAGACTTAAGAAGATATTCTGGCATACATATGTGCTCTTGACATTATCATGAATGACATGGTTCACCGCATCATGTAGAATGGTAGCTCTATAAGAGATGATGTATTCAAATTGTTTGAGTACCTACCTGAACCTATGTTTTAAGAGTTTAGATGGATGTAGATGATGAGTGTCATCATTCTACTATCTATACTCTGGTCATTCATGAAGCTTCATAATATTCATATTGTATGAATTTAGTGAAGCATGTATAAATGTTGAAATGCTCTTACATAAGAGATCCTTAGTCATAAGCAATGGTTGCTTATAGATAAAGGGAGCGCAGTGGAAGCATGGGTTGGACCCGAGTAAGAAGTATGGTCAAAGAGTTGATTGTACATCTATGACTTCCATATGTCATCCGAAGAGTTGGATGAATGCCAATACTGCAATAAGTCGATGTGTTGATAGTATGACTATCAAGTCTATCTAGAATCCTTAGAGAAGGACTCGGATGGAGCATCGGATTAATCTACATAAATCATTGATATTGACTTGCTTATTAAATAAGATAAAGTCAAATAATTGTATCTCAATCTTCTGATGACATTTGCAATAGGTTGCATATGTTTTAGAAGACTGGAAAATTTAATCTTAAAGGTTCATAGTTATCCACATGGATATTGATGCAATTGTTGCAACAATCTCTGTTGGATTGATAGACTTGTTAATTTCAGTGAGAGAGCCCTTTGTCTTAGAGAATGTCTCTATGACCTAGATATAAGAATACACTCATTGTTTCTAAATGTTGGAAATAAACATGAATTCTGAGGTAGAACTATCATAAAGAGTTATGATGGAGATATTTCAGATAGTAATCTAAAATCTAGTGGACTCCACTAAATTAGAAAATTGATGAATGGCTCGTTAACATTTCTAAATACTGAAATTAAAACTTAAAATCAATATGAGGATGAAGATCATATGACAATGATCTAGCATCGAGCCTTGGACATTTGACTATCGATTTGATCAATAGACTAGTAAGAGATGAAACTTTAGAATGTCTAAAATTTCAAAATACATACTTATGAATATTGTATTCAAAGTAAAATGTCCAATACACCCTTCTTTGGGAAAGGTGTAAGATGCCAAGGTATTCAGGATCTCATGCATATTGATGTATGTAGATCATCTATATCATTGTAAAGATTATGGATATGTGATATCTGTTGATGATTATGTATGATATGAGATTTCTTCATTTCACCTAAGAAACCTTTGAAATGTTCAAAGATTTCATTATTTTTTGGTTTAGAACCAAAATTTGAAGGAAGATAAAATGAATTTGATCTAATCTAGGTAGCAAGTACCTGCTAGATAAATTCAAAGAATACCTTATAGAGATATGAATATCACTTCTCTCTCAATCATCCTAACACACCTTACCTCAATAGAGTTATAGGTAGATACAATTGGATCATGTGTGACATGATCTTATCAATGATGAATTTTAGCATAATTATCCCTTAGTTTCCAGGTATATATATGTATAGTAGAGACTACAATGTATATCCTTAATAAGGTTCCATGTATGTTGGAATCTAGCACTTGAGAGTGCTGCTTCATTAGGAAAATAAAGGATGGTATTGGATACCTACTTTATGACCTTGAGATTCTTAAAGTATCTCATCTCTGAGAATGTTATTCTTAGAGGTTGAGACTCTTGAGAATCAAGATGAAAATGAAGTGTAGGAACTCATTTAATCTTGAGAAGATAATGAGGCTCCTGAAATTGGAAACTAGAAGGACAATTAACGATGAAACATTAATACATCTTCAAATGAGTTTGAGGATGTATTCCATGTTTCAGTTAAGTCTGACAATGATCAGACTTCATGTGATGATGCTCCTAAGGATCATGACATGGAAAGATGGATTTTAGCAATAAAAGTGCTAACGTAGACTTCATATACAAGTGTTGTATATGGACCCTCGAGGATCCACCTATATGGGTAATACCTGTAAAGGTGTAAATGGATCTTTAAGAGAAAGGGAACCTGATGAGAAGGTGGAGACCTTTAAAGCACGGTTCGTAGCCATGAGCTACACACCGGAAGAGAAGACATTGCTTGCGATGAGACTTGCTCTTCGATGACCATGCTTAAAACCATCGGAATATTGCTAACCTTAGCTACACAACTTGACTATTGCATCTTCAAGATCTAAGTCAAGATTGCATTCCTCTATGAATACCTCTCTGAGGATATTCACATGAAGTAGCCCCAGGGCTTCATGGTTGAGAAAAAAAAATCAAGATGTGAAAGCTAAGGATCCATCTATGAACTCAAATAAGCTTCTTGAAGTTGGATCATAAGATTAGATGAAATTATAAATGTTATGATTTCAGATAGAATCTGGATGAGCCATGTGAAGCTTAGTGGGAGTGCCTTTGTGTTCATCGTGCTAAATGTAGATAATATCCTAATCATTTAGAATGATATAAGGATGATAATAAGTGTTTTATAGACTGGCTATTCCATATCTTGAAATATGATTTCAAAGATACCTCTTAGATCTTAGTTCTGAAATTGTTCAGAAGCAAAGAGTAGAGGATAATGGGACTGTCACATTTGTAGTACACCTTGGACATATTCTATTCTTAGAAATTCCAAGAAAGACGTCCTTCCCTTAAAGATATGGTACTGACCTATCTAAAGGGATAGCACCTCAAAGAGTTGAGGAAGTGAATGCTAGAACTACTTGCCCTTGGGCATCAGTTTTGAGAAGCCGGGTGTGTGCTAGATGTGTACAAAAGCCAGATGGCTGCCATGAAGTGGGAGTAGTAAACTGTTACTAATCCTACTATGGAAATAAAACACTTGGTTGCAGTAAATGCAAAATCTTCATAGATGACAAGATTTTTGAGATAGTGATCTCAAAGTCTTATCTCCAAAAACTTAAGACTTTATAGATAGAGATCTAAAAGGTCTTAACTGTAGATACCTTAGGAGATAGAGATCTCCAGAAATAAGGGTAATCTGATAAGGATTATGGAAATACTGGTTGTGATAATTGTTAAGTTGTAGTGTCAAAGACACTGTAACTAACTTGATTGAGTATTGGTTACATAAGATGCAATATTCGCAATGGATGCGAGCACTGCTATTGGGGATATGCAAGTGCCGTAAAAGGACTTGGCATAGTCTCGTGGGAATAGAGTGACTGATCAACTTACCTAGTATTGTCTAAATAGCCTATGATTGTCGCACGAGTGCGGGTTAAATGATTAGCCCATTAATGGCTCTTTGGGCTAGTGGGAGATTGTTGGAAATGCAAGCCCACGGCGAGCCATTATGCAATAAATGTTATTGCAATTCACTCCTTAATCTGAAATGAAGAATACATAATTTGCATAATAGGTCCCTTAGTACAACTAGGGTTATGTACCATGGCCATCTTGATGATCATATGGCTGTTGATTCAGTTATTGAATCATAGAGGCCAGTGCTTGGATGAATATCTAAAGAGTTAGATTGAGGACTCATCAAGCACCATCAAATGATTGTTAAGAGATGATCTCCAGCCTGAGAAGGAGATGGAAATCCTTTCTCTAAAGGTTTATATCTGACCGACCTCTTGATGCAGGTCCTCTGCATAGAAATAGAGATTCGGAGGTGTCAGACTAGTTATGTCAAAGGGTTGACTTAACGAGATCGAGATAACCAAAGTCCTATATCGTATGCTGTCATGATATAGGCACACATCCTTTGACCGGAGACAGATGTGTTACTATATGTCTGAGTATGTACATTTGGTAGACCAATAGGTTGATGACCTAATCAAGGTCTATACACCGGCGCGCTGGTGTGCATATAAGGGCATATGAGTAATACGATCTCTCAAAGGGATCATACAGGTTCACTACTGAACCGGAAGACATGAGCTCACTCATGAGATATTAGGAAGAATCAAATTCCGTGCGCACGGTCGTCTCGCTTTGGAAGCTTGACTGAATTTGTAGGTTTGATATATACTTTTGGAAAGTATATGATCAAGACCTAGGTATGATATACGCTTTTGGAAAGTGTATGCTTGATACCAACTCCCAATGATCAAATGAGAAACTTACTAATAAAGCCATGAAGTAGACAATATAAAGTTGATCCAATACTTCGGGTTTAGTCAGAGTCTTCCAGTATGCAGGATGTACAGGTATTGGGAATACCTGAGGGTGATGTGATCGAAAACGATTGTATAACCATGACGCTTCCATTCCTAGGGAGTGATGAAACGGGTCTGGATTTTAGTGACTCCTCTCAGTAGAGAAGTGATCTCATCTTGGTCCAAGTGTTGGACATTGATCTGAATGTGATTCAGATACAATGAGAATATTAGATTTACGGTCTTGATTTAATCAAGCATCTATGGGAGGACCGCGATCTGGATTTGAGATATGATCTCAATATCCATGTCACTATACGTGGAACAATACAATCGCCCTGTCCTTATTTCCAAGTATCTGCGGAGAAAGCGCATTATCCTTGAAGGAGTTCATGGATTATTCTATTGTTGATTTATGTATCCAAGCATTGAGAAAATGGATAATTAAATGTGATTTAATTATCATGATTAATATGAATTCGATTCATATTATAAAAGGAGTTGTCTTAGATAATTAAATATGATTTGATTATCAAAGATGTAAATAATGTGAATATGATTCATGTTATTTGAGAACAAGAGAATAGAGATCCAAGATGATTAAATGTGATTTAATTATCATGGATATGAATAATGTGGATAGCAATATTCGTATTAGTCATATATACTATAAATGTGATTTATAATATATAAGAGAGAGCTATTTGTAATTTACATTTGTTAATTAAATGTTAGTGTGAATTGGATTCACATTGGACATTGAATTAAAAAATGTAATTTACATTTTGTTTTGGGCTGTGAATATGATTCACAAATTTTTCAATGGCAAGATTGCAATATCTACAAAATATTTGTGAATTATTTTTGTAGAATTATTTGCAACAAAAGTTGTTGCAAATAATGGAGATTACATAAAAGATGAAATAGCCACCTTCCTAATGGAGGAGGGTGGACGACCACCACTCCCATTAGGAAAGGGAGGTCGTCCCCCCTCTCTACATGGAAGGAGGTTTCTCTCTTCCATTGTCTCCATGTATTGATGATTTAATTTTGTAATTAAATTGTGTTGATTTATCAACATATATTTAATTTAAATTAAATTAATTGTTGTTGGTTTTACCAACACAAATCTTAGCCATTAAAAGAAACACAATCAGTGAGAGCCATTGGATTTGTGTTGTCACATGGATTGAGATACATGGATCCCAAAACCCTATAAAAGGAGAGGCACCCCATTGCTCTTCTTTACACACAACAAGAGACAACAAGTCTCTCTCTCTCTCTCTTTCTCTCTACAAGCTCTCTCTCTCCCTCTCATGGTCATCCACCATGGATGCCCTAGAGAGGTTCTCCATCGCCGCAGCTTCGTCGTTATGCTGCCCGATGGTTTGCTCGTGAAACTCCGTCTACTTCAGCGTGCCTTGCTCGTGAAGAAGACATTGGATCTCGTGTGTCGAGATCAGGAGATCCGCCGCTTGGATCATCAACATGGATTGCGAGAAGCATGCGGTTCATCCCCACGCTCGCAAGCGTCTCCTCCGTCGGATCGGACTTGAGACAGGAGATCTCTTCGTTTAGAGACTCGATTGCAACCACGCTTCAAGAGGTAAACCTAATACTTGTTTGTGGTTGAGACGAAACGATCCGAAAAGTGTTCTTGGATCATGTGGTTTCATCACATGAAAATTTTTTAATTTCCGCTGCATAGAACAACTAGTGCGACTAGTCGTTCTTTGTCGTATTCGATACGACGCTCACGCTTCCGTGATGCGCTTGAGGATCTAACCATATCCTTCATACATAGCTTGAACTATGTCCACATAGTGATCAAAGAGAGGAAAGGAAGATATAACTCATGCTAAGTAAAGAAAAGTTTAAACTACAACGACTCAATACATAAGAAGTTGACCATCCCCCCCTATATTCACGATTACTAATCCTAAATATAGTAGACTGAATACAAAGCGGGGACGATCAAGGGTCAGAATGTACAAAATCATCTTCTCGGCATGTCTCCCGCTATACTTAGGGTAAAAATATCCGAAGTATAGAAAAGAATAATCAACCAGTTGGGAGACAGGTGAGGGATTAAGAAATGAACACCCGAGTCAGTCACCCCATACTTAGGAAGAAGCATATCCTAAGTATAACAGTGATGAAAGGGATGTCTACGTAAACAAAAGAATATAGAAAGAAATGAAAAGAAGAAAAGAAGATATAGGAATGATATTTTTGGGATTTTTATGTCCGGTCCTTTAACATCGGGAAGCTCTTCTTGATATATAACTTGAAAGGAATCAACAATGGACATAAAAGTGTCATGCTTAAGTTATGGTTAGAAGAACTATATATTAACTACAAAAGGTTGTGCATCTGATGACAGGCCATGTATTACAATGCTACCATTGTCACACACATTTTTCACTATGAAGGGTCCATACCACTTGCTCTTTATCTTTCCTATAAATAACTTTAACTTAGCATCAAACAACTACACTTTCTGATTCATCTCAAAGGCCTTTCATCTGATATGTTTGTCATGCCATCATTTAACCTTTCTTTCTACATGCGGCTATTTTCATATGCATAGTATCTAAATTCCAACAAGCGATTCAAGTCTAACTTTTTGTTCTTCTCAGCTTTCACTTTGTTCAGATTACAAGTAATGATTGCCCATAAGGATTTATGAATGAGTTCCATAGGTAAATGGCAAGGCTTGCCATAAATAAGGCAATAGGGAGTCATGTTGAGCGAAGACTAGTGCATGGCATGATATGCTCACAGAATTGACTTAAGTAATTGTGACCAGTTCTTGTGATTAAGACGTACAAGTTTCTACAGAATGGTTTTGATCTCCCTGATTGAATAATCAACCAATCCATTAGTCTGCGGGTGGTATGGAGATGTGACATGGTGTTCTATGTCTTACTCCTTGGTCAACTTCTTGACCTATTTATTTATGAAATGGATTCCCATACTTGATATTAATATCTTTGGAATCCCAAACCACACAATGATGTTATTCTTGAGGAACTGACAAACAATATGGTTGTCTGCGGCTCGAGCAGAGTATCCTCCACCCATTGATGACTGACATAATTGATAGCCAACAAGATGTACTCATAGCCCCTACTGTTCAGAAATGAGACCATGAAATCGATACCCCGTGCATCAAAGATATCTGAGATATGAATATATTTGATAGGTATGGTGTCTCGGGAATTGATGGTGATGCCATCCTTTTACAGTTACTACATCCTTTGGCATAATCAGTAGCACTTTGAAAGGAGTGCATTGAAGAAATTTGGTTGTTGTTTACTTTCCAAAATTATGTCCACCAGATTGTAACTTACGATAGTGGTTTAGGACACTTATATATTCGTCCTCAGGAATGCATATTCACTATATATAGTATCTTCCTTCATGTAACAAAAAAAGATCCTCCCACTAGTAAAAATGGATATTAGACACGAATTTCTCCACTTTTATCTTGGGACAATATTATTGAACATCCTATAATACAAGATAGTTAATAATATTGGCGTATTAGGCAAGAAATGTGACTGACAATATGGCTTCATCCAGGAAGGTCTTTGTGATTGGTATGATAAACTGCTCAAGAGTATCTAATTGAATGATTTTGAAAAGGTGATCTACCACCACATTTTTTAATCTAGGTTTCTCTCGTATCTCAAGGTCAAACTTCTTGAGTAGAAGAAACCAATGAAGTAATCACGACATCACATCTTTCTTTCCTTGTAGTTATCATATAGAAGAATGGTCAATGTATATAATAACTTTGAGTCGAGCAAAAGGAAGCTGAATTTTTTCCAGCACAAAAACTATGGCTAGCGGCTCTTTTTTGTCATTATTTAATTCCTCTAGGTTTCATCCAAAATTCTTCCAATGTAGTGAATAATTAATAGCCTTCCATCGCGTCACCACCCCAACACATCCCCAATAGCATAATATGAAAGCCTCTGTCATGATCTCGAATGGAAGACTCTAGTCAGGTGTCTGTAGGACAAGAGCTGGGTGATAATATGTTTCAACTAATGAAATGCATGGAGCACTTTGTCATCTACAATAAACTCAGTGTCATTTCCTAAGAGTTCTGCCAATGGTCGGGCAATCTTGCTGAAATCACTGATGAACTTTTGGTAAAAACTTACATGCCCAAAAAATGACATGAATTGTTTAAAAAAAGTAGGTAGCTCAAGTTTTTGTAGTACCTCTACCTTGGTTGGGTTGACCTTCATGCCTCGTAAGGAGACAACAAGACCCAACACAATTACTTCAATCACCATAAACTAACTGTTCTTCGATGAGAGCTCTAGATTGACCTCGTAGTATCGTTGAAGTACTCGGTCCAAATATGTCAAGCACTAATCGAAGTTATCTCCGTAGACTGAAAAGTTGCCTATGAATACCTCAAGAGAACTACTCATCATGTCAGTATTAATGGCCATCATACATCTCTAAAATATAGTGGGGGCATTACATAGTCTGAATGACTTGCATCTTAAAACATACATCCCAAGTGGACAGGTAAATATGGTCTTCTCTTTGTCATTAGGGGCTATAGGAACTTGATTGTATCTATATAACCCATCGAAGAAAGAGATATTCCTCTGCCACGAGTCTTTCAACTATGTGATTAATGTATGGCAAATGTAAGTGATATTTCTTGGTCATTAGGTTTGGGTATCTATAATCCACACAAACACAACAAGAAGTAGGTACTCTGGTCAAAATATCCTTTTCTTTGTCATTCGTTATGATGGTGATATGTGATTTCTTGGGGACTACATGCAACTAACTTGCCCATTTTGAATCAGAGATGGGATAGATAAATCCTGCATAGCATCACATTGTGATTTCTTTTTTTACGACCTCCCAGAGTTTGGGTTCAGCTACGTTGAAACTAACAGAAGACTGTAGTCATCTTCCATATGGATGTGATGCAAGCATAAAGAAGGTTTTATCCCATGTAGATTCGAATTTTTTTAGACAATTGATTTGTAATTTCTTTCTTAAACCTTGAGCAAATAAGATTCTTGGTCCACGATAAACCGAGTCTCGATGGTGATCGAGAACATGTTTTCCTCACCCACAACGAAGACTTCATCGATTAAAGTAACGGTTTCAGCTCTGGCAGGTATGGAGTCAGCTCGGTGGTGACTTCAACTACTTTGGTCAGTGTTGGCTCTATCAACAATGTGATGTCCATGTGAACAAGTACTGGCATGGAGCACAAGAAATCTAAAAGATTTATAGGGAATTCATCTTACTCTGATGATGATGGATTCGATTCACTCAATTCAACATGCTCAGATAAAACATCAATAAGAACCTCATCTTCAAGGAAAGAAGAATTCTCCTGGGCTTTCTAGGGATTCCTACTTTGAGAGGAATTCTTGTGTTACATTATCATTCTAGAACAATGTCGTATCTATGATACCAACAGTAAGTCATAGTCTTCTGTCTCTTTTTGCATTTTCTCATTCTCATTTGGCACATATTCTGCAAGCTTGTGTACCAGGATCATTTCAATCAGTACCTTATCACTGCTCGAGCAAAATGTGGTTTTCCTGATGCAGTAGTCAACCACCGCTTTGGTTATGAGAAGGCATGACTGTCTCAACATGATCGAGGCACGCAACAATGGTTTTGAGGTGTCCATATCAAGCATAATGAAATCCATAGGGAACTCTATCCCATGGATTATAACAAGGACGTCGTCTAAAATTCCCAAAGGCTACTTCACCAATGTAGCTGCAAAATGCAAAATCATTCGTGTAGATTCGAGTGGTCCTAACCCAAATTCATTGAGTAGTGACATAGGTATCAAATCAATGACCCAATGTCAAAGAGTGTTCTTTTGAACTCCTCATTGAACATCTTACATCGGATCAGAGGTGCACCCGTGCCTTTCTTTTCACTTGGTTGGTCACGAATCCATGATTCATTAACTTTTTCTTTCGCATTTCATCTTAAAACCCTTAACAAATGCATGCAAATACATGTTAATTCTCTTTTATTATCAAAACATCATTCATAATAAAAATGCATTTTTATGTGTTAAAAACATGTAAAATAATAAAAGTATAAAAAGAAAATAAAAAAAGGAGGACTGTAAATATGTATATATGTATAGTATGACCATAAAATATAAATATAGCTGAAGGTTATATTTATATAACCTAACCCTTGTGACCAGGTTAGCATGGACTGGTCAACAAACAATAAAGTAGGGGGAGATAAGGAAGAAAATGACAAAAGGAATTAATTATGTACATAGAACGTTACTCCTTATTTATCAAAACTTCAATGATTTTTCATTAATTCATTTGCATATATTTTTCACTGAACTCTTCTCCTATTTATTCCTAAAAATGTATATAAAAATAAAAAAATTCTAAAAAAATCCTAACATGTATATATGCTAAGAAATCCAACCTCCAAATTATCAATTTCTCAACTTCCAAATATTATAACTTTGTCATACTAACATTAATTTCAATCTACTCTCTTAAAATTAATAAAATAGTTTTTTCTAATAAATGATGGTAATTTCACTAAAACTGGAGTCTGTTTGCAAAAAGTTTGCTTTGGGACCTAATGGTAACTGGATTTTTGGCTAATTATTTTATTTTTAAGATACTATTTATAGTGTAATTGATTTTATAATTTAATTAAATTGCTGATATTGTATTTTTTTAAAGTAGTTCCGAATTTTTAACCCTTATTTAATATTTTTAATAAATTAAAAATCCTAAATTATAGAAGAAATTGAACTGTGTAATATTTATTTGTATATATTTACATATCTAAATTAATTTACAAAAATCCATAAAAATTGACATAACTCCTTCTTTATCCTAGTAGTTAATAAAATATAAAAATAAAATGTCATTTATTAAATTATTTAATTGAAAAGTAGTATCATATTTATTAAGTATACTATATACCTATTTATTAATATTATATTTATGTTTTATAAAATATACATTATATAAAAACAAATCACATCATATTTTAGTTTAATTAATTATTTACATTTTTTATTCAAATGAGGCGATTTAGTTCTTATTAGCTAATTAATAATCGATTAAACTTTCTAGCATACGAGGTGTTCACATGTGTTAGCGCCTGAGGCCCTCACTGTCAAGGTCTATCTGTTCCAGGTTTTTTTTAATATACCACATTTACCATTTTATTCATGTGTTCCCTTTCAACCTAAATACCATATGAAATACCCAAATCCTAGATCTAACAACCTTAATGCTTGCTAACGCTAGGATCATCACCAACTACCCATAGAATCCATTATTTAAAGACTTAAAAAACATTTTTTCAAACCAATTCTTCCTATATCCATAATAGACTAGCCGAACCTCCAACTTCCTAGTCATGCTCTGGCTGCCTCAGTAGTAACAACACTTTGTTAACAACCTTGTGGGGAAGAGGATGCTCGGGTGTAGCAATTCCAAGGATTCAAGCCTTGAATCCTGACCATCACCGTTGTGTTCAGCTCTGGGAAGATTAGCAACCTGTAGAGAGATGACCAAGAGGATCTTACATCCTCCATCCACATGTGAACAACTCCTTCATCCTCATTTGATTTCTCGATCCATGTGAACCAATTAATATCTTAATTACATCTTAGAACTATCATAATCATCATCTTTGATCCCAAAATCTGTTTCCAAATCCATTTGAAACCACTCCAATTTTTATCTAAATATTCCCCTTCCAGGAAACCTATATTGAAACTACATGAACATATAATCATTTTGGATAATTACCACAAGAATCGAGTAAGAAAATAATTTGTTTGTAGGTCCCTTGTGAGCCTCAATAGTGCAATCATTTCCAAATTTCATCTGGAGCATCATCTAACTTTGTCAAAGCAGAAGAAGAGAAGATCTTCATTCTTGGATTTATAAGCCTATCTCATCATAACATTGATGCCACCTTCCTCAACACGACCCCACCACAGGCAAGCTCGGAGGGGGTAGGTTACCTGCTCCTAGCCCTACCAGAGTATCACCATCGCCCACACTACCGTCGGTCGCTGTAGGAAGAAGGAATTCACCTCCACTCATCATGAATTAGGGAAGAACAAAAGACATACAGAATGTTGACATGTGAAACTCTTGGATGATTCAGATAATGCGCCTCCTTATAATCTTGGATGTTCAATTATGAACCAATGTAAAATTTGCTAAAGAATCCCTATAGCTTCCAGATTGAATTCTTGTCTCTAGAAGTTCTCTTAGTTACATTTAGTCCTAGACCAGAGACCTATGTTTGAGATTCTAGTTACTTTTCTTGCAATTAAGTCATAGACCATGGACCTAATTGAAAGAAAAGCACTTTTCTTTTAATGTATTTTCTTCTACATTTTTCTTCATAGAACTTGGAAATTTGTGGACTATTTTTGGACCTATTTTGTGATAGTATCATTACATTAATATTTTCCTTCTTTTAATTTTGCATAGTATTTTAAAGATTTTCTATCTCTTTTATATTTGGATTTTGATCTCCATTTTTGCAATCCGTCTTGGGTTTTTTGTGTTCTCTCTCAATCCCGCTCGTTGAGCAATTCGTCTACTATATAATATCACTATATCATCTATTATGTTTACAAATTATATTGTAAATAAATTGTTGAAAAATATACCCTTTGTAAATTAAAAAAAAGTAAAAAAAGAAAAATTAAAAAAAATACAAACTAAAATAAGTCAAGATTTTTCTAATCAGAGAAGAAAATATTAAAAATCACAACAATAATTCTCTCGTGATAATTTCATGTGTGATTTTCTGTCTCCTTGAGTTCGACCCAAGAACACTTACCTGGATAAATAAAAAAGTGAAACCAATTTTTTAAGAGAGCCTGATATTTCTTTATTCTCTCTCTATTCTTTTTCTCTCTCTTAGTTGATATTAATTTTGTTTAATTAATTGGATTTTGCTTCAATGGTTTTCTATAATGGGATCCTCTTTAACCACTGGAAAAATCCAATTATCAAAATGTCATCGTTGCTGAGGAGGCGTAGCTACACTTGATATTTTTTGAGTTTTATTTTGTGATATTTTTCTTTCTCTCTTCTCTTCTTCCCGTGTTTTCTCGATCTTCTTGGTCTTTCACTTTTTTTAGTGTTTCTTTATCTTCTGATTTCCTTGATTTTTATCATTTATTTTCTTTAATTTCCTCATAGTTTTTGCTTATTTTCTCTTTCACTTGATTTTTTTATTTTCTCCATTTTTCTTTTATCGGTTTTTATCGAGTTTTCATTGTTGAGTTTTCTAATTGGTTTTTGAGTCCTTTTATCTCTGATTTTTTCTTGAGTTTTTGTTTGATTATTCTTTTATGTTATTTGTGCTAACCTATGTTGCAGGGCCTGCAGAATTAACCAACTTCTTAGGAAGCCAACTAAGCTAAGAGTGGAGATACTGACTTAGTCTACTACGAGCTGATTGTAGAGGAGCAACATGAGTCCAACCGTAGATTTTTTGTGTATTTTTTTCTTTTTCAGAGACTATTATTTTTTTTCTTCTAAGAGTTAAAGCAATTTCCCTTTTTTTCTTTGTTTCACTCAAATTTGTGAAGCCTAGGATTGTAGGCATGATTGACTAGATGATTAAATTAGAACCTATCTCCTTAATCCATATTCGTAAGTAACCAATTTTTAAAAATTAATAAACATGTTGAGTTCACCTATTATGTTGAGTTCTTATGCTAGAGCTGCTGATGTACGATTTAGTTTTCACAACTTTTCATGCATTAGCTTCACGGATCATCATGCATATATAATGGTGGAGAAAGGTACGTCTTCTACCTTTCCATTCACCATTGTTTTCCGTCCCATTTCGTGATCCCCCCTTCATGAGACATATTTTGAAAATTTAAAGGCAATTAGATCACTATTAGATATTTCTGAAAATATCCAGAAAAGTGAAAACTCTCAAAAAATATTTTTTCTTTTGAAACTTCAACAGAAAAATAAAAAAATACATGAACTTAAATTATATTGGGAGTGAAAACACTCATTATTGCAGGTACATAACTCTAGATAGAGTGGGTGAGGATGCAACTATAAGGATTAGAGCCAAAAATCTCTGGACTTGTGCCTTAAGTACATGTGCTACACTTTTCGGTGCATGGTTGCAACTGTTAGCTCTTGCCTCCGACCATAGAAGGTCATTTTTGTGTGCTCCACCTCACTATTCCCTTTAGGCCTGATATAACTTGACAACCTCGATAGATGGTAACACTATTTTAGGGATTGTGAGGACATACTTTGGGCAACAAGATGACACCACCTGTGAGTCTGTTTAAATAACTTTTGATCACCAAAAGACATTTGAAAAGATAAAAGATCGAATTCTTACGGTTTTTACCGTGTGAAGTTTGTGAATATGGGGTTTGCATTGTGTTTATTGGGTTTTGCATTTTCCAACATCTTATATGCCTTTACAGTCATATTCTTTATTTGACCTCGTACTCTTTCCCATATCCTTTTTGAAATCGAGGATGACATCTAGACAGATTTTACGCTCAGACTCTGTGAGATTTTGATCTTCCACCCTCTACCGTGCATCTTCATAGACTCAGAATGGCAATTTTCCTGAGTCTGTCCCACTTAGTCACAAGGTATGTCAGACCTAGACTCCCTGGCCTCCCAACCCTTCAGTCGAGGAAGACCCACGCCTTGACCTTTCGTCTAGTTATCATGCATATTTTCACAAAGTTCTTATGAGACTTTTTACTTCCAAGAGAATTCGATGAACATGGCTAGAGGGAAGGCAACGGTCGAGGATAGAGTTGTTGAGGATAGACCAGTTGATGAGAGATAGTTAGATGAGAGACATGATCCATCTTTAGATATCATAGTAGGGATTCTAGACACACTCCAGTAGATGTACTTACATATCAAAGATTCGTGTAGAGTACAAGATGAGATTAGAGATGAGACCACTATGCTGAAAATAGGAGCCCAGAACCCACCATCAACTACCATGGTTCCCACTACATTGAGAGATGAGTATGACTCAAGAGCTAGGATGCTACACCATTGAATCAGGTTACCACCGAATCAAGGGTCATATGAGATGGGGTTGTCCTTCATTTTATTGCTTCCCATGTCCTATGGGAACACATCAGAGGATTTGTTCACTTTCTTACACTAGTACGAGATGATATATGGTATGTCCAGTTATTGAGGAGTTACAAAGGAGGCTATACGGTTCAATGCCTTCCCCTTTGCCTTAGCAGATAATGCGCTTTACTGGTTAAGTCACTTGGGGAGGGATATTTCTACATAGGATGATCTGAAGTCCACATTCTTGTGTAAGTATTTCCCCATCATGAGATATCACTGAAGGTGCTAGTCCATAGTTATTTTGGAGGACTCTAGTCGGATTTTATGGAATAGTGAGCACCACAAGCAGTGATAGCTATCTGAATAGGAATGCGGAGTTAGTTTGGTCCATCTTTGAGGGGATGGCGTAGAATTATCATGTTGTTGACTTTACTCGGGCATTCCAGAAGGGCCCACAACCACTACACATGAGAGATCATAATAAGATGGAACTTGTTTCATATTTTGATTCATGATTGGACATGGGATTATTGGTGAGAATCTTATACTATTCGACATGATTTAGAAGCAAGTTAAAGATTTACAATCGTGGTAAGAGTTGGATAAACACTCATTACTTCCATAGCAATTGAGCAATCTGACGAAGAAGATGACCAAATTGCAACTTTAGTACTAGTAGTGGCATCCTTCTTCCACTTATGAGCATGTGTAGAGATTCCTCCCACATATAAGATTCAGTATGTTTTAAGTGAGATGTTACAACCCACTGAGCCTCCATCGCTAGAATGGCATGAGGATTTGTCCAATGCTAACATGAGTCAAATTACTAGCCTTGTAGATGATGATGTTAATTCTCATTCCACTCGTGAGATCAAATTTATATGGTACGCTCTTGTTTAGTCACTGGCACATTCTACACATCAGATCATACACCAGTAGCAGCAACTTAGTCATCCATAGTATGGAAATCTATCTCCACATTTCTAGCACCGATAGCATTAGACATTGCAGCAGTCTCACCAACATGCTTATCGGAGACCACATTCATATCAATATCCTGCTATACATCCACATGATTATCATCACCAACAATAACAATAGTTATCTTTGACACCTTAGAAATCTCTTTAGCCTTATACACCACAACAACACATTCTTAGGCAAGAGAGAATAGATAACTAGCGACAACACACTGAGTCTGAGTTATCTTCATAACCCCTATCACTGAATCAAATCATGGATATGTTTTTCACTTCTCAAACAACTCTTAGGATTTAGATGAAGTGGGTTAACCATCATCTGGATGAGTTAGTCGTGCCCAAGATCACTCTCCCAGCTCATCCTCAAATGAACCAGAACAACAAAAGGCGACATTCAGATCAGGTAGACACCAATACATGTATGGTCGCTTTTACTGAATTTTTATCTAACTTCATTCATCTCAGGTGCAATATATATCCATGAGCACCTGATTTAGAGGAGGAGAGGGCACATGATGAGGAGGGACAACCAATCCATGATTATATTACACATTCTGATGCAGAGGCGGAGGACCACCGTGATGAGGACCAACATGATGTCCATAATGATGTTATTCATGGTAGAGATGTAGACATCGTCGATATGGACACATGCCATTCAGATCATGATACCATGCCATGCCATACACACACTCCTAGTGATTGTATCCTTCCATGTATTCGAGAGTTTTATTCATACTTCTAAGACTCACAATGTACATGTTGATTCCATTGTTAAATTGAATGAAAATTAATATAAAGTTTTGTTGTTCCTCAGTTTGTTCCTTTTCCCCATTCTTTGTTTGAAAAAGGAAAGGAAAAATCCAAAAAGAATGATGTTAATCCCGAGACAGAAAAAATGTTTAAAGATCACATTTTTTAGATTCTGCTCCATGATGCCTTGGATCAATTTCCTACGCTCAAGCAACAGTTCAAAAATAGATGTACCACACATTGGAAAAATAGATCACGTAAATATAAGCATATATTGACTAAGGCCACATTCTATGCCATGCAGAACAGATTGAAAAAGAAGAAGAAAGATTTAGGAGCATACTATGTTAGATGCGAGATTTCACATGCAACATTCGATCGTACTCTATTAGATAGCAATTCCTCGATCTATTTGTTAACATATTATTTACTCGACAATCTTGAGTTAGGTCCACTTTCAAATTCCGTACGATCCTCTAGTGTGCTGAAGGATTTATAAAGAGACCTAGGTGCATTTGGAGGAACGTTATCATGACCGTGTAGGGCTAGCCATTCCCAATGGACTTTACAGTCCTGAACAAGGCTTTCCCTACATAGTTACATCGTACCTCGATCATTCTTGGGAGGCCATTATAGGATATCGCGAAGGCCCTCTTTAATTATGATATAAGGAAGGTATCTTTTTGCACCGATGGTGAAAATATACAAATAGAGATAGCAAGCGAGTCACACACTTTGAGTGTCATGTCTACAACAAGTTCAGATGCCTTGAGTTCCTTATCCACTTGTGATTACATGGATGACGTTTGTTTTTATGACCTTGAAAGGTATCAAGTAGAGACCCGTAATATCCTAGTAGAGGATGAGTCAAAGACTACAGTTAGCATTTTTTTAATGGCACATTATATTTTAGCACGGATGATGAGAACCTGGAGCAGGCACCTGATGATTTTATTGCAGATATTTAAGATTATGATATTTTACATGATTCTTCCACTTCAGATGAGTTAGAGACTGATTTTCATTTAGTTGAGTTATTATCCTCTATTCATTCTGAGGATGAGCAAATTAGAGAGTTGGATGATGTTTTAGACATCTTATGTAGTCCGTCTTTGGAGCATATTGAGATGGTGGATAAACCATTTTGTAGAACTATTTACCACTTGCATAATTTCCAATACACAAAGAGACAAGTATACAATAGAGACAGATTACACCTTGCCAAAACTGAAGACCTTACCACAGAATATGAAATAGGATTTCCTTGCAGGTCCACATCAATAGTTTCCAGTCATTATTAGCTCATCTTTGACCGAAGAACAAGAATCTCGTCTGATGGAGATTCCTGAAAGTAACTGCAAGGCCATTGGGCGGACTTTATCTGATCTTCATGGGATAAATATTACTTTGTGCTGTCACAGTATCTATCTCGATCATGATAATGGATCTTCTAGAGAGTTTCAACGTCGGATGACTCCTATTATATAAGATGTTGTCAAGAAAGATATTATGAAATGGTGCTACATAGATTTTATTTATCCCATCTCAACTCTGAATGGGTTAGCCCATTACATGTTGTTTCAAAGAAGTCGAGAATTCAGATGGTCAAGAATTAGAGTGGACAGGAGATTCCAGAGAGTGTAACCAAATCGTGGTAGGTGTCCATTGGTTAGAGGGAATTGAACGCCACAACGAAGAAGGCCCACTAACCTTTATCTTTCATAGACCATGTCATAGAGAGGTTGGCAGGGAAGGAGTACTTCTATTTCTTTGACGGTTACTTAGAATACAATCATGTTATTATTTCTCTTGAGGATCAGAAGAAGACTACCTTTACATGTCCCTTTGTCACATATGCTTTTTAGACAGATGCCCGTTGGTTTGTGTAATGCCCCTACTACATTCCAGAGGTGCATGCTTGCTGTCACACCCCCAAAATCTATAATCAAGAATGATCGTGCAGATACTTTAGCAGATGCTCGAGAATGATTGATGGAGTTGAACTTAGGCGAATTGTAGAGATTCGTGGGTATTACAGAGGTTATACACGAGAGTCCCGAGGCTTAAATTGTACGTGAAAAGGGAAAAGCATCATAGAGGACACTAGCTAGGTAGCAGAGTGTTATGGGGCATGTACCAGTGTGAGCAACGAGTACAGATAGCAATGCAAGACATGACGGTGGATGAACACAACATGTGATGAAGGGGATTTTGACGAGGCTATAGTAATCTGATAAGGGGAGAAATCAAGGCGATGCGGTGATTGCTCACGAAATCCCAATCAATCATCAATTAACCCATAAAACAATAGTAGCAATGAATAGCAAAAATGTGAAGTTAAAATTTATTATTCTCTACAACACAAAATATATAGAATTCAAGCATGTAAAGGTCGATCCGCTGAGAGCAATTTAGGTAGCCTATGATTATTAATAACTAAATTTTATATACATTTTACAGTTGTCTTTATTTTTATATGGGTTCTTTGAGTTATTACTTAAATGTTTTTTTTGTTTTTGAATGAGTAAAATAATTATAAATATGAAATAAATAGATATGAATAATATGTATAAAGAATAATTATGACAAATAATTTAAGCATGTAGAGAAGTATAAGGGTATATAAATAGATGTACGTGTATTTATATATACATATATAACTATCAAATACGAGTAAATATATATTTTTTCTTTTTCTTTCTTGTGAAAATAAAACAAGTATTATGTAATATAATATATAATGTATAGGGGATATATATATATATATCTATGTATACACAGAATCTAGTAGTCAAACAAAAATACAAAAAGCTTAAAAATATAGAAAAATATCTACTTATATTACTATTTTTTGATGTTTAATGATTTTCTAATGTTTCTTATATTTTTTTACATATTTTTATAGGATTTTAAATGATTAAAAACACAAAACAAGGAAGAAATAAGTAGGTTGAATGATTTTTGGATAACAAATATTAAATAAGCCCCAAAATTTCCAAAACTAGTTTAAACATGTACTATATAGAATAAAGAAAATACTAGACGAAACCAAACTATTTTTGGATTTTTAAAACAGTTTTTCTTATTTTTATGATTTTTAGGGGATTTTTAATTTTTTGTTTTTTCTTTTGTTATTTTTTGTGATTTTTATTCTGGAGTAATATCATAGCATAATGTATATATCATAATTTAATTTGGAATTTTAGAGATATTTTAATATTTTTTTGTAATTTTCAAAGATAGATAAGCAAAATATAGTCACTGTTTATTTTTTAATAAATGGTAAAATTCCACTCAATGCAAAATAAAAATCATAACAAAGAACTACATCTTAAAAGGCATACATCATAATTTTTGTAAAATAAAACTGATAAATGAACCATTTTCACAAAAATGTCAATATAATTAAATTGAATTTGTTGGCAGGGACTAAATAGAAATTATAATAAATATTTCATGCATTTCAGAATCATAAGTACAAATATAGGTGCCTTTACATAAATTTTACTCGAAATAAAAATATGTGCACACCTGACAAGGGTATGGATGTAAATATACAAAAGGTTTGGTCCACTTTACAAATTTCCCCATAAAGTATAGACTAAATATACAACTTATTGGACTAGAATGAAAATACAAAAACTAGGGAGGGGGTATATATAAAATGCCCAAGCTCACATGGGGTACCTAGGTGAGCTGAGCTGGCACATGCATGAGTGAAATACACATGAAAGTTTGGGGTTCATTCTGCAAAATACCATGAATTATCTACACTCCAGAACCTATTCTATGCATTAAAAATAAAATGAAAAGGACGAAGGTGTCAAGTGAAATTTACCCCTTTATTTTACATTCTAAGTAATGGTTCGATGCACACAACTTATGCCATTTATGACCTAGATGGGTTGATACCGCTTCACTGATCTATGTGTGGGATTAGATCCAACCTTTAATCTGATGGTGGAGGGGGGGCGCGATCCAGGGCCACCTGTTACATCTGGAGGGTTTCTCTTGATCGTTCTGGGGTGTCCTGGAAGAACTCCCCAAGAACTCCACTATGGGATGCTTTGGATCACTCTCCCTCCATGCTCCGAACTCCTCCACGCCTACTGAGTTGCTCTACATGATATCTTGGACGTTCAACATCGGGAGGATGGCTCAAATAGCTCCATGCCCCATCGATGGGGGCCTAGAGCGTGAAGTACCGGGAGTTGGTTTCTTGGATCTTGCCTGGATCTTTCTTAGCGGCTCTGGCAAATAATTTAACTTGAAACAAGACTAATCTATTGCATTAAAATTGAAACTAAATGCTGGAATCGAAAGAAAGAATAAAAATATACCCAAGAAAGTAAAAGAACAACTCTTATACCTGGATGGGGGACTAGGGAGCTGAGGTGGCTGGAGAGCTGCCTTGGATCACTCCTTCTCACCCAAATTTCACGCCTAAAGCTTGGGGATGCTCCAGTTATCACTAGGAACACATACACACACGATGATGGGATTAAAGGCTCAAAGAAGAATAAAAAAGGGGTTAAAGACCTAAAAGGTTTTTTTTCTAGACCATTGTTCCAGTGAATTTCAAGAGGGAGATTTTGAGAGGCTCAATAAATATTTGGTGGTTCTGATGATTGGGTGTGAGGTTCGATCGAGAGGCAAACATGATAATTAAAGATTGCAAGGCGATTTGAGCATCTCGACGGCCAAGAAAAATCTAGAAAAAAGAAAGACTCGAGGCTCTGACAGGACTAGGGTTGAAAGATGGGGAGTTGACTAGGGGTCAACTCTTCTGGAATCGTGATTGTTCCACGTAAAAGGAGTCTTTATTCAAAAATAAATAAATTACAGATATTAAATGAATTAATCTAAAAAATGTTAAAACATGAAAAATGTGTATTATTTTTAGGATGATTTGATTATGATTTCTAATGTTTTTTTTTAAATTATTAGGTGTTATTATTTTAACTGTATCAATAATTTATTTCTTTTACATTTATTATTTTTATTTGATTTTTTTTTCATGTAACATAATAAATAATTTATGTATTTATTATTTGTATCATTTAGATCATATTTTATCATGATGTTAGATTAATTTCATCTATTGATTTGATATGTTAAATAAATATTGATGTACCATATATCAGTATATTTTATCTATGTGTTAGGTGCTCTATTTCTATTTCATTCTATCTATTTTATTCGTTTGTATTGGTAGTATACATATTTATAATTTATTCTTATAGATATGAATATTTTAGCATATTTTTAGGATATTATATGTATACCTAAATAAATAGGAGTGTATTTGATGTAGGTATAAATATAGTATATTCATATATATAGCTATATTATTAATTTTATAGTATTTTCATTTAATTTTATTTTTGTATTCTTAATAATATAAATATAATATTTATAAGATTATGAAAGAATAAAAATGAAAGAATAGATTTCACCTTTATTTATATACATGTATTAGCACATGTATTTTACCTATGTATTTAGTGCACTTATTTTATTTTGATGTTTTCTTTATGGTTTTATTGTAGTTTTAATATTTACTGGTATCATAACTAATATTTAGAAGATTATTAAAACAAAAAAAAATAAAATTAATAGATAATAAATAAAATGAATATTTTATTCAAGTATATTATACAATAAGGGTCCAAAACTTAATTTTCACATCTTACTCCAAACTAAATGAAACCACATTCTTTAAATAGCTTATTAAAAGTTATGTACAATTAAAGGTGATTTTGTTGCATTTTGAGTTTTTATTTTGGTGATATGGGTCTAAAAAGTTGAGATTTTATATTCTTATTTTGAGTATAATTTGTTCATTGTACATTATTTTTGTGTAAACTCAATTTTGTATTTTTCTGTGTATTATGATCTACAAATTTCATGTAAAACGTTTATTGATTAGATAAATAAATAATAAAGAATAAAATAGGTCCTAAAAATACTTTATTAATGAATAAAAGAATATGGTTTTATTGTGTATTTGGCCCTTATCTCCCTCTACTTTATTTCTTATTGACCAAATCAATTCTTGACTTGGTCTTGAGGTCTAGATCATAAAATACCTTTGGAATTCTTTTTCTTTCATTTCCTTTATTATATAATTTTGACATTAAAAATAGTATTAAATAGATCATAAAAAGAGGCTTCTCTATCTCTCAGAATACCCTATCCCCAGATATCTCTCAGACTTCCCAGGTTCTTATTGTACCCATGATGTATATGGACCCTCAAGGATCCACCTATAAGGGTAAGACCCGTTAAGGAGTAAATGGATATTCAAGAGAAGAGGGAACCTGATGAGAAGGTAGAGACCTTCAAAGCACTGTTCATAGCCATGAGCTAACACTGAAAGAGAAGACATTGCTTACAATGAGACTTGCTCTTCAATGACCATGCTTAAAATCAACAGAATATTGCTAACCTTAGCTACACAACTTGACTATTGCATCTTCAAGATGTAAGTCAAGATTGCATTCCTCTAAGAATACCTCTCTGGGGATATTCACATGGAGTAGCCCCAGGGATTCATGATTGGGGAAAGTAATGTGTGAAAGCTAAAGAGATCCATCTATAGAATCAAATAAGCATCTTATTGTTGGAACATAAGATTTTATGAAATTATAAATGTTATGATTTCAGATAGAGTCTTGATGAACCATACAAAGCTCAGTGGGAGTGCCATTGTGTTCATCGTGCTAGATGTAGATAATATCCTAATCATTTTGCTAGATGCACACATCCTCTGACCAGAGACAGATGTGTTACTATATGTCTGAGTGTGTACATTTGGCATACCAAAAGGTTGATGACCTAACCAAGGTCTGTACACCAGCATGCTGGTGTGCATGTAAGGACATATGATTAATGCGATCTCTCAAAGGCATCATACATGTTCATTTATGAACCAGAAGACAAGAGTTCACTCATGAGGTATTGGGACCGATCAAATTCCATGTCCTCATGCTTTGGAAGCATGACAAGAATTTGAAGGTATGATATATACTTTGGGAAAGCATATGATCGATATCGATTCCCAATGACCAAGATTGAGAAACTTGGTGATCAAACCCAGAAGAAGACAATGTAAAATTGATCTTACTCTTCAGGTTGATCATAGATCTTCCAGTATGCAGGATGTACAAGTATTGGGAATACCTGAGGGTGATGTGATCATAAACGATTGTATAACCATGATGCTTCCATTCCGAGGGAGTGATGAAACATGGCTGGATTTTAGTGACTCCTCTCAATAGAGAAGCAATCTAATCTTGGTCCAAGTGTTGAACGTTGGTCTGAATGAGATTCAGGAGCAATGAGAAGATTAGATTTGTAGTCTTGATTTAATCAAGCATCTATGGGAGGTACGTAATATCTGGATTTGAGATGAGATCTCAACATCCAAGTCACTATATGTGGAACAATACAATCGCCATGTCCTTATCTCCAAGTATCTGCGGAGAAAGCACATTATTCTTGAAGGAGTTCAAGAATATTTCCTTTGATGAATTATATATATGCAAGCAACAAGATATTGATAATTAAATGAGATTTAATTATCAAGAATAATATGATTGGGATTGATATTATGAGAATGATTATACAAGATAAGTAAATGGGATTTAATTATCAAGGAATACAGATTGTGGATAGTGCTATCCAGAATATCTGTGTATATATTATAAATATGATTTATAATATATTAGAGACAGAGAGAGAACCTTTGTAAATATCATTTGTTGATTGTTAATGTGATTGGATTCACATAAAGCAATTAATTGGAAATGTAATTTACAATTTAGTTTGGGCTCTGAATATGATTCACATATTTTCAATGGCATGATTGAAATATTCACCAATTAATTGAGAATTAATTTAGTTGATAATTTTGCAATAAATATACACTAATTAATTTGGAATTAATTTATTGGATAATATTGCAAATAAATAAGAGATAATAACATAAAATAAAAATAGGAAAATTAGCCACCAAATGAGGTGGCATCACCCATGAATTAGTCATGGGTGATGCCTCATGTTTTTAGGTGGGCAATTATCCTCTTTTTAATAATTAATATATTATCATATCATAATTAATTTTATTGAATTAAATTATGTTGATGATAATGCAATATATATTTAATTTAATATAAGTTAATATGTTGTTGTTTTTGAACAACAATGATCATGGTCATTGATTTAATATACATATGAATCTAACAATTGATTTTGTATATGCCATGGATTGTGATCCATTGACTTCCAAACTGGTATATAAAGAGGGCAACCCTATCCTCTTCATGATACAAGAATTGTACACGCCTACTCTCTCTCTCATTCTCGACATCTCTCTCTCTCTCTAAGTTGGCCGTCAACCTTATGTTTTGAGGGAACAAGCGATCGTCTCTGCGTCGTTGTGTTGTCGCTTCGATTGCTCGTGGATCTCCATCGACGAATTTTGTTGGACGAAATTAGGATATTCAAGGCTTGGATGTTCATCGAGGATTGCGGGAGGAACGCGTCTGATCATCAGGAGGATCTTTTGCTTTAGAGATCTTGTGATCGCAACCACGCTTCAAGATGTATTTCTAATACTTTGTTGTTTGATGAAACGATCCAAAAATGTTCTTGTGATCATGTGGTTTCATACTTGATTTAAAAATTTAAATTTCCGCTACATATAGCGACTCGTGCGACTAGTCGCCCCAATCGCATGAGATGCTATCAACATGCTTCCATGATGCGCTTGGGGATTCCTCGTATTCTTCATTGTGACACCCCTAGGATCTGGGTCTCGTCAAACCAATCCATGCACATAATTCCACATTCGAATATTGGCATTCGCAAAAACAGGAGAAAAAAGCAACATGCAAAGTAAATAATTTTTTTTTGCATTCAACCTGTTCACAAGTACGTGTATTTCTATTCACCTATTCCATTACAATCTATTATCCATTTCTATGTCCACAAAAATTACATGTAAGCATAAATATAGATGTCCACAATTATACATTACATGCCATTCTCTCAAAAAGAAACTACAAGTAAAGAAGACCGTAAAAACTACTACCTACTGTGATACAAGAAGTGTAGTGAAGCTACACTAAAAGTGATGTCTCCAAACTGCTCACTGCTGAGGACCTGCGGATCCACACGTAGGTACGTCATGAGCAAAGTTGCCCAACACTAATTACATAAAACTATACAACTAGCAGGATATAATTTAAATGTGTGCAAAAGAGAAAGAAACTAGGTACTCAGATCTCACAAGAATCACATTTTTATTATGGTTATTAGATATGGATATAAGTAACCAATCTTCATGGATAGTCTGTGGTCTTGGTCTGGATGAGACCTCACACTATGACTCTAAGGCAAAAAGAATACCTTAGGGTTGGGGTGCCTCCGTAGGCATGCGGTGGGGTACAATGCATCCTAACTAAGTTCCCAACACGTCCACTTAGCTCCACTTCACTATTGTACTTCTGATTCACAAAATATATTCCAATCCGCAAATCTTCGTGACTAGCCCAATCCTCCTTATGCACAGGAGATTGACATCCCATTTCCAACTTCATTAACCACATTTCCCGGAACTCCCCTCTTAGCGCTCCCACTCGTAATACTGACCAATGTGGCCTACATTGGCCCGTACACGAGTGTTAACTCTAAGTGACAAGTGAAACACTAGCCGACCAACCATGACTACTTGGCCCACGCTCGAGCACCGGGCTAAAGCACGCAAGTGCCGAGGCCAACACCGTCAGATCAGCACCTCGGTGTGCCAAGCAACATGTCCCCAACCATCGCAGCTACAGTAGCAGTTGGGATCGCGGTCAACTAGGCTTCTACCCGGGGCCCCAAGGGTGCATGCCCCTCCCTTGGCGGCAACTACTCCACTGTCTCGTGAGGATGCATTAGAGATTTCATTGATGGATCCTACCCCATTGCAGGAGATGTTTGCCTCCTGTAGAAGCCATGTATCAAGCCACAACTATTGTTAATGGAGGCAACTCATGATCTTTAACTTGGATTTTCATTATTATAGAGAGATTTTTCTCAACTATGTCTAGTGTACATTATCTTGGATCTCATCTAATTATAAACTCTGAAATTTTTAACTATGATCCATGAGATAATTGGATCTCTTAGTGGCACAAGAGAAATGCAACCATATGCAATCAATAGCGACAGTGACATGGGCTCAAATAGGAGCAAAAATATGCAGCATATGAAATCACTAGCCGCAGTGGCATGGGCTCAATTGGAGCAAGAAAATGCAGCATGTGCAATCGGTAGCAACATGCAGCTGAATAAATCAGCTACAACAGATTTGAGATATATGTATATGAAGAAATCCATAATATTGAGTATGTATGCATCAAAGCATATGCTCCATCAATATCAATGAGGGATTTCAACTGTATAGTAATTTTTGTGAAATCCGTGTAAATGAAACCTATCAGCTCTATTCCTGGAAGAGAAGAAATCCATGTATCCTTGATCCCTTAAATCACAACAATGGTCTCAATCCTAACAGATTTCAAGAAACAATTTTTTACTCAAACCAATAAGGGCAGTTAGTTGGTCTCCGATGAAGGGATGAGGGCAGAATGATAAGCCTAAAATCAGTCTTCTTTTGCTTTAATTGCCAAGCCCAGATGCAGGCCTCCAGTCACGATCTATTCCCAGAATCTTGTGCTGGTAGCTGTAGGCACACTCCGTAACAAGATCACATATAGTGGATTTGATGACTCCACTATAACCATAAATGTATTTGCTAAAAGTGAGCAATTAATGAAGAATGGGAGTTAGGATAATCACCTGACCCTTGTCAGTTCTAGGATATAATTCTTCTTCTTCTTCTTTATATGCACAATAAGCGGAACCCATTTCTCCAACTCATTGATCATTCCTCCAGGTCACTGATTTCTAGATCATGAAATCTATGTTATTTCATATTAGATCTTTAGCTTTTTCAATTTGTGTAGTAGATAGGCATGCCACCATAATATGGGTGACCCCCTTCCAAACAAGTCCCCAGGTATTGTTCTCATTAGTTCCAGATCTGGCATCATAATTGATCAGAGTTCGGTTCTTGAGTTGGAGCATGGTCTATGATCAGGTCTGGGATCAAGTCTTCTTCATTGCTTATCCCTTGTTGATGAGAGTCCTGTGATCAAGTCTTCTCAGATGTGTAGATCACTCCTAATCCTCTCTAAATATATAGTTCAGGTCCTCCCAGATCAGGAGTGTAGGGAGCCTTCCCAGGTCACTGTAAATCGGGCTTGATCTCTTAGATCTCTACCCAGATTGTATTAAATCAAACTACCCCTTTTTATATATCCCAATTGTAGCATGGCCTCTTCACGATAGTGGTGTTTCTACATGCAACCATCCTCTGAAATAGGTCTATTTACAAGCCACTACATAAGAATAACATGTATTTGAAGACATCCATCTTGACTCACGTATGCTACGAAACTTGCTCACATCCCACAACTTCATTGAGGCTCTATATGATCACAAATTGGTTCAAAATCATGTGGATGCCCACAGCAAGAGGAAGGAACTTCGTACCTCAAGAAAACTTGCACCTCGGTTTCTCCATAGGTGAAGAACGATGCGATCGACGCTTCGTTCGTGATGAAAACCGCACAAGGGGACGTCTTGGACTTTACGCGATTGTGGCTTTGGATCGCCGATTCGTGGTACTCTGGTGACGTTCCGGCGAGGAAGAGAGATGAGGGAGGGTAGCAGGTCAAAGGGAGGAGGATGTGCGGGCATTCTAGATGAGATGGATTTTGGGTTATAGGGGTTCGAACTCGGATTCGGATCCGGATCCGTATATGGCATGGACCCCTCTCGTAAAAATGGTTATAACTTGGGCTCCCGAACTCGGATTTTCACATTCTTGGACTCGTTGGAAAGCTATCGACGAGACCTATGCAATGGAATACTCAAATAAATTTTTTGGACACTGGAATAGGAGCAGATTTACAATTAAGCTAAAATGCAGCTGGATTTGCAAATAGGTCCCTGCTCGGGTTTTGGGCTTTCACATCATAAAAATCTCAAAGGAAATATCGTCCTCGAAACTTAAGATCATTCTGGTTGATTTAAAAACTCGAGCCCATAAAATCTCAAAGAGAGTAAAACCTATAAAAATCTCAAAGAGAACTCGACTATGTTTCAATTCCATACATGTGAACAATTGAGGGTAATTCTCCCTCATGTCTGCCTCTGGTATCCACATCACCTCATCGATGTCTTGACTTCACGACAGGACTTTACTAAAAATATTTCCTTTTACCTCAACCTCTTGACTGTGTGGTCTAATATCTACACCGGGTCTTCTGGGAAGGAGAGGTTTGGCTCCACAGCAAAGTCCTCATAGGTGATCGCATGTCGGGGATCTCGAATATACTTTCGCAGACTCGACATGTGAAACACATCATGGATGCCCTCGAGGTGTAGGCGAAGGACCACCCTGTAGGCCATTTTCCCTACACGGGCCAAAATCTCGAATGGTCCTACAAGGCGCGGTGCTAGCTTGCCCTTTACACCAAAATGATGTATGCCCCTCATTGGGGACACACGTAAGAACACGAAGTCTCCGACCTGTAATCATGAGAAATGCTTTGTCACACAGGATTGGCTAAGAATTATACCCATTACGGCACGAATGTAGGATGACATACCTGAAACACAAGGTCTCTACGCTGCTGGTCGGCAAAACTCTTCCGACGGCTCTATGCAGTCAGTTATTTCCTCCTAGCAATTTCCACTACTCTAGAGGTCTCCTCAATAATCTTCGGGGTGAACATGGCGTTGTCACCCACCTGCTACCAACACAGAGGCGTGGTGCACCGCCTCCCGTACAATTCCTCAAACGGTGCCATGCCTATACTGGCATGGTAGCTATTATTATATGTAAACTCAACTAGTGAGAGGTGATCCTTCCAAGATCCCTTCCACTCAATCATGCATGCTCGTAGTAGATCCTCCAAGATCTGAATGGTCCTCTCAGACTGCCCATCTGTCTGTGGATGGTAGGCTGAACTCATTTGTAGCTCTGTCCTCAAGGCTCTCATGAATTCACTCCAGTAGTGTAATGAGAAATGGGAATCTCTGACCGACACTACTTCCTTTGGTATCCCATGCAACTAAACATACTGAATGTATAACTTGTCTAGTTGTACTGGTGTATATGTCATGTTTACTAAGATGAAATAGGTTGACTTGGTCAACCAGTCAACAATGACCCAGATCGCATCATGCCTTCCACGGGTGCGCGGAAATAATGTGAATTCATGGAGATGCTCTCACGTTTCCCTTATGGGATGGGAAGAGGCTGTAGTAAAACAAGAGGCCTCTAGTGCTCTGCCTTCACCATCTGGCAAGTAAGACATCTGTCAACATGTTCGGCTACGTCCTTCTTCATGCCTTCCCACCAAAAGTGTTGGTAGAGGTTCCTGTACATCTTGGTGCAACATGGATGTATGGAAAGTCTCGAGCTATGCGCCTCATCCACAATTTCTCTCCTCAGCTCATCGTCCTCTAGGACACACATACGGTCCCCATTCCATACGATGGATTCACGAACTTGAAATCTATCGAATTCATCCTTCAAGCACATGTGGTATAGTTCCTGGATCCTTGGATCTGTCGGTTTGACCTGAACAATCCTGTCCCTCAAGCTGTTATACTTGGCTAGCATTGTCATTGCATCGGATGTACCCTCAAATAGATGCCACTCAAGTGTAGTTAGCACATCCCAAGTTTACAACCAAGCTGTCGAACCTCAAGGCGCATGCTACCACATTCCCCTTACCAGTATGGTAGGAGATGGTACAATCATAATCTTTTATCAGTTCCATCCATCACCTTTGCCTCATATTCAATTCCTTCTGATCAATAATGTATTAGAGGCTCTTGTGGTCCGTGAAAATCTTGAATGTCACCCCATACAAATAATGATGCCATATCTTTAATGCAGAGACTACGACCGCTAACTCTAAGTCATGAGTGGGGTAGTTGCTTTCATGATTCTTCAGTAGTCATGACTACAACTTGTCCACATTGCATCAACACTGCACCCAAGCCCTCCTCGGAAGCCTCTGTTTACACGATGAAGTCTAAGGTACCGGAAGAAAGGGTGAGGATGGGTGCAGAAGTCAATCGCTCCTTGAGCGTTCGGAAGCTCAACTCGCATTTGTCGCTTCTGACAAATGGGACATCCTTTTGTGTCATCCAGGTGAGGGGTAGAGCCAACTGTGAGAACCCTTTGACAAACCTCCTATAGTACTTGACGAGGCCAAGGAAGTTGTGAATCTCTGTAACCATCTTGGGCCGCTCCCAAAACACCATTTCCTCTATCTTGACAAGGTCAACTGACACCCCCATCCCTGAGACCACGTGCCCAAGAAAAGCCATCTCAGAAAGCCAAAACTCGCACTTGATGTATTTAGCATACAACTGATGCTTTTGGAGCGTCTCTAGTATGATACGAAGATGAGGCTCATGCTCATATTAATCATAAGAGTAGACAAGAACATCGTCAATGAACACGCTCACAAATCTGTCCAAGTAAGGACGGAAGACCCAGTTCATCAAATCCATGAATGCGGCAGGTGCATTCGTAAGCCCAAACGGCATCACCAAGGACTCATAGTGGCCACATCTAGTGTGGAATGCAGACTTCATTACATCAACCTCTTTGATCCTTAAATGATGGTATCTCAACTGCAGGTCAATCTTAGAGAACACTACTGCTCACTTCAACTAGTTAAATAGATCATCTATCCTGGGAAGTGGGTGAGGGTTCTTGACCGTTTTGTTGTTCAATTGCATGTAGTCTATTCATAACCTTAAGGATCCATCCTTCTTTTTACAAAGAGGACTGGTGCTCCCCATGGTGATGTACTGGGATGGATGAATCTCTTCTCCAACAGTCCATCTAACTGCACTTTGAGATCCTTAAGCTCAACTGGTGTCAATCTGTATGGAAGGATTGGTATCGACTGACTAACGTGCTCTCAAACTCTATCTCTCGTAATGATGTAATACAGGTAATTCATATGGAAATACATCAGGAAGCTTTTGCACAACTCTAACATCCTCTATCATCTTCTCATGTGATGTTGAGTCTACTACATAGGCGAGGTAGCCTACACTATCCTGGCAAAGAAATAAGTACACCCTCAAGGCGGAGATGCACTCAATCCCACCATTAGATCTACTTCTTGACTCGAGAGAGACATAAGAGACATATGGACAAGGATTTAAGCATGTTATTCTCCTGTGGACTTGTGTTGGGTCGGAAGACTTCCAACACTATCCAATATTCGAATACCAACGAAGAATGATATGCATGAAATGGAATGGAGTACCACTGCTCTGATACCATTCTGTGACACCCCAAGGATCCGGGTACTCGGCAAACCAATCCACACACATAATTCCACATTTGAATATTGACATTCACAAAAACAGGAGAAAAAAGCAACATGCAAAGGAAATAATTTTTTTTTGCATTCAACCTGTTCACAAGTACGTGTATTTCTATTCACCAATTCCATTACAATCTATTATCCATTTCCATGTCCAGAAAAATTACATGTAAGCATAAATATAGATGTCCACAATTATACATTACATGCCATGTCTCTCAAAAAGGAACTACAAGTAAAGAAGACCGTAAAAACTACTACCCATTGTGATACAAGAAGTGTAGTGAAGCTGCACTAAAAGTGATGTCTCCAAACTGCTCACTGCTGAGGACCTGCGGATCCACACGTAGGTACGTCATGAGCAAAGTTGCCCAATACGAATTAGATAAAACTATACAACAACTAGCAGGATATAATTTAAATATGTGCAAAAGAGAAAGAAACTAGGTACTCAGATCTCACAAGAATCACATTTTTATTATGGTTATTAGATATGGATATAAGTAACCAAGCTTCATGGATTGTTTGTGGTCTTGGTCTGGATGAGACCTCACACTATGACTCTAAGGCAAAAAGAATACCTTAGGGTTGGGGTGCCTCCGTAGGCATGCAGTGGGGTACAATGCATCCTAACTAAGTTCCCAACACGTCCACTTAGCTCCACTTCACTATTCTACTTCTGATTCACAAAATATATTCCAATCCGCAAATCTTCGCGACTAGCCCAATCCTCCTTATGCACAGGAGATTGATGTCCCATTTCCAACTTCATTAACCACATTTCCTGGAACTCCCCTCTTAGCGCTCCCAGTCGGAATACTGACTAATGTGGCCAACATTGGCCCGTACACGAGTGTTAACTCTAATTGACAAGTGATACACTAGCCGACCAACCATGACTACTTGGCCCGCGCTCGAGCACCGGGCTAAAGCACGCAAGTGCCGAGGCCAACACCGTCAGATCAGCACCTCGATGTGCCGAGCAACATGTCCCCCAACCATCGCAACTACAGTAGCAGTTGGGATCGCGGTCAACTAGGCTTCTACCCGGGGCCCCAAGGGTGCATGCCCCTCCCTTGGCGGCAACTACTCCACTATCTTGTGAGGATGCATTAGAGTTTTCATTTATGGATCCTACCCCATTGCAGGAGATGTTTGCCTCCTGTAGAAGCCATGTATCAAGCCACAACTATTGTTAGTGGAGGCAACTCATGATCTTTAACTTGGATTTTCATTATTATCGAGAGATTTTTCTCAACTGTGTCTAGTGTACAGTATCTTGGATCTCATCTAATTATAAACTATGAAAATTTTAACTATGATCCATGAGCTAATTGGATCTCTTAGTGGCACAAGAGAAATGCAACCATATGCAATCAATAGCGACAGTGACATGGGCTCAAATAGGAGCAAAATATGCAGCATATGAAATCAGTAGTCGCAGTGGCATGGGCTCAATTGGAGCAAGAAAATGCAGCATGTGCAATTGGTAGCAACATGCAGCTGAATAAATCAGCTACAACAGATTAGATATATATATATATATATATATATATATATATGAAGAAATCCAAAATATTGAGTATGTATGCATCAAAGCATATGCTCCATCAATATCAATGAGGGATTTCAACTGTATAGTAATTTTTGTGAAATCCGTGTAAATGGAACCTATTAGCTCTATTCCTGGAAGAGAAAAAATCCATGTATCCTTGAACCCTTAAGTCACAACAATGGTCTTAATTCTAACGGATTTCAAGTAACATATTTTTACTCAAACTAGCAAGGGCAGTTAGTTGGTCTCCGATGAAGGGATAAGGGCAGAATGATAAGCCTAAAATCAGTCTTCTTTTGCTTTAATTGCCAAGCCCAGATGAAGGCCTCCAGTCACGATCTATTCCTAAAATCTTGTGCTGGCAGCTATAGGCACACTCTGTAACAAGATCACTAATGAATCCATGATTTATTAACTTTTCTGTCGCATTTTGTCTTAAAACCCTTAACAAATACATGTAAATACCCACTAATCCTCATATTTTAACAAAACACCATTCATATGTAAATATTTACTTTTAACCACTAAAATCATGTAAATAAATAAAGAACCAGAAAAATAAAGAAAAAGGCAGATTGAATATATGTATATATATACAATATGACTTAAAATATAAATATAGCTGTAAGATATATTTATAACCTAACCCCCGAGACCAAGTCAGCATGTATTGGTCGACAAACCAATAAGTAGGGGGAGATAAGGAAAGAAAACCAAAGAAAAATAATTTAACACACACAAATACACCCTTCATTATTTATAAAATAAATACAGAACTACAAAGAATTTTAATTATTTCAGATTAACATATTTTCACCAAATCCTTCTCCTAATTATTCTTAAAAATGTATATAAAAATATAAAAATAAGTTAAAAATATTACCCTGTATATATGCCAAGAAACCCAGCCTACAAATTGTCAAAGTCTCAACTTCCGAACATCATAACTTCCTCATACGAACTCCAATTTCACTCTACTCACCTTTAAAGTTCATAAAATAATATTCTGTAATTAATAAAGGTGATTCCATCGAATTCGGAGTTCGTTTGTAAAAAGTCGGTTTTGGGACCAAAAGACAAAGGGGTTTCTGGGCTATTTATTTTATGTAACACACATTATTTATCATTTTCTTAATTTTATAATTTTTAAATTATTTCATGACCTTGTAGTTTAACCATAAATTATTTCATAATTTTTGGAGACTATTTATTATTTTAATAAAATCAAAAATCCCAATACATAGGTATAAATGACCTATTTAGATACTAACTCTATTTATTAAAATATGTAAATTAATTTATAAAAATCTATAAAAATTTGTATAAACCTTATTCAATACCCTAATAATTAAGAAAATATAAAATTAATTTTTACTTATTAATTTATTAAATTAAAAATCTAAAACCTATTTATAAATACATATTTATTAATATAATATTTATATTTTAAATAATAATTATTATTTATTAAAAGTAATTACGCCATAAATTAGAAAATAATTTATTCTCACTTCTTGTATTTATACCTATTTAAAATAATGTAATTAACTATTTTATATCTAATTTATAAGTTAATTTCGCTTTTAGACCAACCAGGTGCTGACACTTGTCAGCACCTGGGTCTTCTTCCCCCAAGATTCTGGTATGCCAGGCTGTTCAACCGGCCATCTTCAAGCTTTTTTCCCGTGCCACTCCAGAACCTTCCGACCTATCTAACCCGTCCGTCTTCTTCACCCAACTACCCTCTCCATCACCACCCTTGGATCAACCTTCGAGCCCACGCCATTTCTCCTATAAATAGCCTCCAAGGTCCGCCATTACAACCAACTCTTCAACCACCCAGAGCCCAGCTCCAGGTTGTTCGACCACCCTACCTTCCAAGCTTTGTTCCAACCAACTAGAGGCGGTGACAGCGCCAAGGAGGAGCTCGCGAGGAAGAAGGCACGTCGGAGAAGGTTCCAAGGCAGCCACGCCGCCTTGCAGCGCCGCCATCGCCGCGTTTCGCTCCGGTCAAAAGTCGCCGTCGAGCTCGTCGTCTAGGTACTACACCTTGACATTTCACAGACTTTTTCCTTCATCTTTTGCGATTTTCTTTCTCGATCTACGAGCCACGATTAGCGTGGCTAATTGCGCTGTTAGATAGCTTTATGATCCATCTGTAACGCCCATTCGAAACCCCCATTCGGATCGATTGATTTCGCCTTGGATTCGACTTCAAATCATTATCTTTTTCACATATTCTGGAGGTTCGCTGGAAACGTAACTTTTCTTCTCAACTTTCGAGCTTGACAATTGTAATCCCTCGGCCAATTCTACTTGGATCGAGCATATATCCTGAATCATTGTAGGTCCTGCTTCATCGCGAATCGTTTCTTAGCCACTGGAAGCTAACAACCTTCATCAAACGTCACCTCAAAAATGGGGTGCCGTGACTGATCAACCACCAGTGAGTTGAAGACTCCATCTTCCTCGACTTGCAACCGCTTCTCGGAGCATTGCCGCCACCAACCCTACCACGGGCGAGCTCGAGGGGTGGAGGAGCCACCCCTCTGGCCCCGCCGGAGCGTCAGAACCTTCGTCGGTCAGCTGGGATAAATCGGGGAAGAAGGCGTCGCCGCCATCAGTTCTAACCGCCTAAGAACAGGGAGGTTACAGCCTTGCGACACGTGGTAGAAGCGTGAGCGTCAGATCCATGCGAGGATGTTATAATCTCAGTCGTTCAAGCCGAAACGGTGGGAAAATTGCATAATAAGTCCAGCAGCTTCCAGATACTTCATTCCGCCTCCAAACTTTTTCATATTTGCATTTAGGTCCCTCCGCAGGGACCTAAATGTAAAGATTCTTGTTCTTTTTTTCAGAACAGTCCTCCAGGACCATTTTGAGAACATTTTAAGTAATTTTCCTTGCGCTTATGCCCCTGGGCTGTAGGGGTTGTTTCTTCTTCTTGTTACCTCGGATTTCGATGATTTCTTGAGGGTAGTTACACAACTACCCCAGATAATTAGTATAAAATTTTCGCGGCTTTTTGACGAGTTTTCTATGAGTTTTGATTTTATTGAAAGTCGCTTCGTTTTGCTTTGTTTTCTTGTGTAGTTCGAGTACGCGGCTCGAACCTCGTTCACCCTATTATATAGTATCACCTAGATATTAATCGCCTACTATATAATAAATAAATCTTTTGAAAAAATATCCCTTTTTGAAAATTAAATAAAAATTTAAAAACAATAAAATCAAATAAAAATAACAAAAGTAAAAATCAATAAAAAAAGAGTTTTGACTTAGAGAAGAATTAAAATAAGATTACGAAAAGGAAAATCTAGGGAATTTATTCCGCCTCCTTGAGTTCGACCCAGGAACACTTGCCTGGTAAAATAATTAGTGAACGGTTTTTCTTCGGAAAACCGTAATTGTTTGATAGGTTTCAAAAATCATTTTTCTTGTTTCGCGGCTTTCTGCTACAACCGACAGTTTATTACTTTCTTCAATAAAAAGTGAAAGCCGCGAAACTCGATTCTTTTAGTCTCATCAATCACATATAGTGGATTTGATGACTCCACTATAACCATAAATGTATTTGCTAAAAGTGAGCAGTTAATGAAGAATGGGAGTTAGGATAATCACCTGACCCTTGTCAGTTCTAGGATCTAATTCTACTTCTTCTTCTTCTACTTCTTTTTTTTATATGTACAGTAAGCGGAACCCATTTCTCCAACTCGTTGATCATTCCTCCAGGTCACTGATTTCTAGATCATGAAATCTATGTTATTTCATATTAGATCTTTGGCTTTTTCAATTTGTGTAGTAGATGCGCATGCCACCATAATATGGGTGACCCCCAAACAAGTCCCCAGGTATTGTTCTCATTAGTTCCAGATCTGGCATCATAATTGATCAAAGTTCGGTTCTTGAGTTGGAGCATGGTCTATGATCAGGTCTGTGATCAAGTCTTCTTCATTTCTTATCCGTTGTTGATGAGAGGTCTGTGATCAAGTCTTCTTAGATGTGTAGATCACTCCTAATCCTCTCTAAATATATAGTTCAGGTCCTCCTAGATCAGGAGTGCAGGGAGCCTTCCCAGGTCACTGTAAATCGAGCTTGATCTCTTAGATCTCTACCCAGTTTGTATTAAATCAAACTACCCCTTTTTATATCTCCCAATTGTAGCATGGCCTCTTCACGATAGTGGTGTTTCTACATGCAACCATCCTCTGAAATAGGTCTATTTACAAGCCACTGCATAAGAATAACATGTATTTGAAGACATCCATCTTGACTCACGTATGCTAAGAAACTTGCTCACATCCCACAACTTTGTTGAGGCTCTATATGATCACAAATTGGTTCAAAATCATGTGTATGCCCACAGCAAGAGGAAGGAACTTCGTACCTCATGAAAACTTGCACCTCAATTTCTCCGTCGGTGAAGAACGATGCGATCGACGCTTCGTTCGTGATGAAAACCGCACAAGGGGACGCCTTGGACTTTCTCTACGCGATTGTGGCTTTGGATCGCCGATTCGAGGTACTCCGGTGACGTTCCGGCGAGCAAGAGAGATGAGGGAGGGCTGCAGGTCGAAGGGAGGAGGATGTGCAGGCATTCTGGATGAGATGGGTTTTGGGTTATAGGGATTGGAACTCGGATTCGGATCCGGGTCCGGATCCGTATATGGCATGGACCCCCTCTCGTAAAAATGGTCATAACATGGGCTCCCGAACTCGGATTTTCGCATTCTTGGACTCGTTGGAAAGTTATCGACGAGACCTATGCAATGGAATACTCAAATAAATTTTTTAAACCCTGGAATAAAAGCAGATTTACAATTAAGCCCTGATGAAGCTGGATTTTGCAAATAGGTCCCTGCTCGTGTTTTGGGGTTTCACATTCATGAATCTCCTGATCTCGTCCAATGAAATCCGTCATCTTCTACTTGTGCTAGAAGCTCCAAGGAAGACATAGATACACGAGCAATCGAGGCCACAAGACGACGGCATAACTACGACTGCAATTCTCTCAAGAGCTTAAGGTGGACGACCACGCTTAGAGAGAGAGAGATGGCGTGAGAATGAGGGTAGAGAGAGAGAGAGTAGACGTGCATATTCTAAGGGCTAGGGTTGGCCTTCTTATATATTAGTTTGGAAGTCCATGGATCACAATCCATGGGATACACAAAATCAATAGTTAGATTGATTTGTGTTTTTAATCATTGACCATGATCATTGTTGTCTAAAACAACAACTTATTAATTTACATTAAATTAAATATATGTTGCATTATCATCACCATAATTTAACTCAATAAAATTACTTATCACAAGATAATAAAAAGGATAATAATCCACTCTTAAAAAGGGGGGGTGTCACCAATGGCCAATTCAAGGGTGACGCCACCCTTTTTATTTGTGGATTTTATCTTATTTTTATATTATGTCATTATATCTTAATTATTTGCAACAACATTTATCTCAAATATATTCACTAAATTAATTGCAAATTATTTAGTGTATATTTCAATCATGCCATTGAAAAATTGTGAAACACATTCACAATCCAAACAAAAATATAAATTACATTTCCAATTAATTGCTTAATGTGAATCCAATTCGCATTAACAATCAATTAATAAATGTTATTTACAGAGGTTCTCTCTCTAATATATTATAAATCATATTTATAATATACACTGATATTATGGATAGCATGGATCATACTATCCACAAGAGCATTTCCCAGATAATTAAATCTCATTTAATTATCTTGGATAATCATTCTCATAATACGAATCTTATTCATATCATTCTTGATAATTAAATCTCATTTAATTATCATCATCTTGTTGCTTGGATACATAATTCATCAAAGGAATTCTTCTTGAACTCTTTCAAGAATAGTGTGCTTTCTCCACAGATACTTGGAGATAAGGAAAGAGCGATTGTATTATTCATCGTATAGTGACTTGGACATTGAGATCATATCTCAAATCCCGATCTTACAGACCTCTAATAGATGCTTGATTAAATCTAGTTCGTAAACTTAATCTTCTTGTTGCATCTGAATCTCATTCAAATCAATGTCCAATACTTGGACTAAGATCAAGTTACTTCTCTATTAAGGAGTCACTAAAATCCATACATGTTTCATCACTCCCTTGGAATGGAAGCTTCATGGTTACACAATCGTTTATGATGACATCACCCTCATGTATTCCCAATACCTGTACATCCTGCATAACAGAAGAGCTTAAATAAACCCGAAGTTATAGATCTCTTTTAGACTGTTACCTTCAAGGTTTTATCATTAAGATTCTCATTTGATCATTGGGATTTGGTATCGATCATATGCTTTCCAAAAGCATATATCATACCTCTAAATTCTGTCAAACTTCATATGCTAGACGACCATGAATGGAATTTATTGATCCCAATATCTCATGAGTGATCTCATGCCTTCCGGTTCAGAAGTGAAACAGTATGATTCCTTTGAGAGATTGTATTACTCATATGCCCTCATATGCACACCAGCTCGCCAGTGTATAGACCATGGTTAGGTCATCAACTTATTGGTCTACCAAAAGTACATACTCAGACATATAGTAACACATATGTCTCTGGTCAGAGGATGTGTGCCTTTATCGTGACAACATACGATGTAGGACTTTGGTTATCTTGATCTCGTTAAGTCAACTCTTTGACCTAACAAATCTGACACCTCCGAATCTCTATTCCTATGCAGAGGACCTGAATCAAGAGGTCGGTCAGATATCAGCCTTTAGAGATAAGATTGCCATCTCCCACTCGGGATGGAGATCATATCTTGATGATCACTTGATGATGCTTGACGAGTCCTCAATCTAACTCTTTAGATATTCATCAAAGCACCAACCTTTATGTTTCAACAATTGAATCAACAACTTTATGATGTCAAGACAGACAAGGTACATAACCTTATTTGTACAGAGGGACCTTATAGTGCATTTATTCACTTAATTTCAGACAGGGAGTGAAATAAACCAATAACTTTTACTGATATATCAAACATGACAATAATATTTATCGTAGGAAAGTTTCACTCAGGGCTCACATGTACAACACTTACCTGGTCTAGTTTCAATGAAGTCGAATGACTTGAGAGCGTGGGTTCTGATAAATCTTCAAAAGAGGGATATTCTTCTGGCTCAAGAGGAAAAAGCCTTATGTAAATGCTATTGTGAATAATATTTCAAAAAAATCCAAAAAAGTGGACAGAATTGAAAATAAAAATAAAGTACCTGCCGTAGTATGTATATATGTTGCATGGAAAATAAGCAAGCTTGAGCATCAAAGTTACACCATGTGAGCCTGCAACTGGATGACTTGACTACATTGGTCATGCATCCCAGTCTAGGTAGCTACACTGGCTACCATCCATTATTTTCTTCACCTCATCCTATTGAGTTGGATGCCACCTGAACTTAGAAGGGAATACCCCGCTCCTCGATAACATTGTGCAGGATTGGGGAATCATTGGGTTGTCATATCGTAGAAATCAGTTCCTTTGTCATTTCAGTTGGGCAGAGCCACTATCACTTACACTGTAAAAGTCAGCTTTATAGTCATAAGGGTTTGCGTCTGATGTAGGCTAGTTCTGACTTTGATATTGAGGTGGTTTGAACCGACTTCTGTGACTCTCAAGGGTTGTTGTGTTTTAAATTTGGTTCCCGACCCGGTTCCACACACATTCTCACATCAAGGTCTAACTTGGGCTCCAAACTTTCATTTGTGAAGACAAGTTAATAACTCGAAGTCATTTTATTCATTCTTCTTTTTCTTTTCTTCTTTACTCTTTTTGTACTTACAGCATAAGCGTTTGCTAGGGACTAGCTAAGGTAAGTATAATGGGGTTATGAAACTCCATTTCATAACCTTTATTCTATAATTTTGGCCTTAAAAACCTTAGCTAATGCATGTAAATAGCATTAGTTTGTACAAAATAGCATCCATCATTTATTACATTTATTATATAAAGGGTAAAATGTGTATACCCCCCTAGGGGGAGCTAACTTAGCTCCCCTCGCCTTATTTTATCCATATTTTTTTATTTTTTTTTGAAAATAAAAGCTATGTAAATTCATTATTATATTCCTATATGTCATTAAAATTTCATACGAATAAGAGACTCCTACGACCTCCATCCAGACGGGGTCGATTTAAAAAATCCTGTGACCGTTAAAAAAATGACTGTCTGGATGGAGGCCGTAGGAGTCTCCGTTCCACGCGAAATTTTAATTACACAATATAGGGATATAGTGATGAATATTCACGGAACAAATTTTCAAAATAAAATAAAAACATGGAGAAAATGGGGTAGGGGTAGCTAAGTTAGCTACCCCCTGGGGGCAGCCCCATTTTACCCTTATATAAATAATACTGTTTTTAATGCCAAAATTATAGAATACAAAGAAGAAAAGAAAAAGAAAGAAAATGTTAAAAGTATTTTTTGACCCTAATCCCAAGACCAAGTCCGGAAGGAAATTGGTCGACAAGGAACAGGTAGGGGGAGATAAGAGCCATAAATAAAATAAAAACCTTATTTTTTTCATTCATTATTTATGCATTTTTGGAACCTATTTTACTCTTTAATTTGTTTCTTCAAATAAAGAAATTTGTACGTAAAAGCTGTAGATAAAAATGTAAATAAAAATACAAAATTGAGTTTGTACAAAAATAATAGACAGTGTACATTTTATACACAAAATAAAAAGCCAAAAATCAAACATCACCCATATCATTCAAATAAAAACTCAAAATATATCAAAATCACCTCTAATTGTATATGATTTTTCACAAGATATTTAATGGTAGTCATTTTATATTTTTTGGAGTTACTGCGTGAAATTTAGGTTTTGGGCCCCTTTTGTATATAAACCTGATTAAAATATTCTATTTATTCATTATTTGTTATTTTTACAAATTTGTATTTTTTTATAATTGTGTAAATATTATTCATAACACATATGAATATTAAAATTAAATTAAAACCAAACATATGAAGAAAAATAAAATAAGTCTATGTACAAAACATAGATGAAATACCTATGTTACAAAGGTATATAAATGAAATGGAAATATATTCTTTCCTTATTTATTTATTCATATTTTCCTAATATTGTTAATATTATATATATATATATTAAAAATACAACACTAAAATAGAAATCATCAAAATACATTAAAATAAAAAGTTGAATGGGCACAGGTAAAATACCTATAAATATATCTACAAAATATACATATATATTTATTAAATGTGCAAATAACATCCTAAAAAATAAAAACATATTTATATTCACAAAAACAAGTTATAAATATATAAATTAAAAGGAACAACATAATAAAATCAAATATACAAAATAAAAATAAAAATGCACAAGACATAGATGAATATACCTATAAATACAATAATAAAAATTAACTATTAATAAATTAAGCCAAAAAATTAAAAATCACAATAAAATACCACATAAAATAAGAAACATTTTTTATTTTATACTAAAATATTTATAAAATCATTTATTATTTTAAATTAATTATTTCGAGTAAAACTTGCTATTTTGTCATTTAGTGGTTGACATGGACCAATGGGGCCGCGTCAAATATTGACCGAGGTCAACTGCCTCATCTGCTCTGGATTTGTCACACACCAGCGTTTTCCCGCAATTTTCGCCCTTTTTCTTGGGCATCTCGTCGCCCAATCATTGTTGATCCCTTCATACAAAATGATCATTAATCATTGTACATTCATACCATACCTTCTAATCACGTGTACATATGCTAAAATCATAGTTTTTCCACAGTCAATAAGGCTTCTCGATTAGGTTTATAAATAAAGCCCTTCTCCTCATTCAAATTTGGTCACTCTCACGAGCCTAGGAACCTCTGACTTGGATCCCAATCGCCTTCTTGTGACAAGAGGAGGTGTTGCGTACTCTGATGAAGCTCCAGGAGGCAGGGGCGCAACCACGACCACCGTCGTCGGTGAACATGCTCCCTAAGCATCCCCCAGGTACAAGAGATGTTTCTTCTTCGTTCATTTTGCGAATTATAGTCGTAGGCTTAATTCCCTATCATTAGTTTAGGAATTAGTTAAGTAACGTAGTCTTTATTGATCCACTTGTACTTCGTCGGAGTTGAGCTCCAGCGAGCTCCTCCGCACGTCATCAATGCCTCTCCTATGTGTTCCCCCGTGCCCACTTCATTCACGATCATCCCACGATCATTCTGTGCTTCTCGTTCCCCCCCGGATCCATCGTGGAACTGGAGATCCAGGTGCTCCAATCCACCATTCGCCAAAGCACCTCCGCCCGCCTCACACCGCTTTATTCGCCCATAAATAAGGCCTTCAGAACCCCTATTTTCTTGCACGTAACTCTTCTGTAGGTTCGGAGGGCCAAAGGACACCAAAGGGAGTCGATTTTTGTATGAACGGAGGTTCCTGGAGCTCCGTACTTAATCGGGCTTGCCAGGATCCTACACAGGCTCCCGGACCCTCGTGTGACCTCCAAGAGCTCCGGACAGCCTCCCGGGACATGTAGAGCCTCCCTCCATCGAAGAAGAACGTTAGAGGAGAGAGTAAATCGAGGGCAAAGCTCGGGGAAGAAGCCCTTCTTCTCCAATCTTCCTGGAGAGCAGATACCATCGAATATGGGGAGGCTCCCCAGATTGAACCTCAACCATCAGATGCTGCCCCACCATCACCGTAAGATCGTTCCAAGCGATCTAATCCTTATTGTCCAACGTTGAAGTGGCATCGACTGTTACAAGCACGACACGTGTATAAGTGAAGCCATCCAGACTATTTGCTCGCATGCAATTAAGGGGTAAATTGCAAAACCAAGTCCCGTCTTTTTATATTTGTTATTTAGTCTTGTAAATAAATATAGCATTTAAAATAAAGTGGAAATTTTGCATTGAGGACCCTATATTTATTTTAATTACAAATAGGTCTGGACCACGCCACCTCATGTGTCATCCCACGTGAGGTGGCAAAATTGCATGTAAAGCCTTGTAATTTTTTATTTATTATTTAATACAATAAAATAAAATTCACATTATATATTTTTGTAAAAATTTTCATGTGGCCCCTGAACTTTCTTGTAATTGCATTTTGTCCCTCCTAATGTGCATCACATGTAGTCATACATGATAGGGTAATTTGCATGCATGCCCTGATGGATTTTGTAATTGATAAATAGTACATTAAAATGTGAATTATGTTGTATATTTTTGGTGTTTTTGCATAGAACCCCCTAGATTTATTTTTATTTGCAAAAATGCACCTGTCAGGACATGTATTTTTGTGTGTTATATCTAATTATTAAAAATACCTACAATACTCCTAAAAATTCACAAAAATAGCGATAAATGCTTTATGCCTTATATGTTTACGCTATTATTTCCAATTGTCTTTTTTTTGCATTTTACTTATTTATTAAAAATGAAAAGGAGCCTAAATAATCCCTATTTACATATTAAATTTATAGAAAAATATCAATATGTTATAAAAAATTACAAAAAAATTATATATAGTATATTTTGTTATTTATTGAGTCCAGAAAATAGAAATCTCTAAAAATAAGAAAAAGAAAATTTATAAAATAATAAAGCTCCAAAATCTGACAAAAAATATAGAACTTCTACAAATACCAAAAAAATGTTTTTCTTTTTTTATAATTTTCTACATACTATTATTTATATATTAAAATTAACTTGGGTAATTTTAGGACTTATCTATGATTTTTAAAACACAATTAATTTTAGATTATTTATTTATCCCATATTTGGGATATCTTTTACTTTAAAAATACATAAAAAATAGCAAAAATTCAAGAAAAATAACAAAAAAAATTAGAAAAATATCTTCTTTACGGTATTTTGAGTTTTTTTTACATATTTATATGTATATAGTACCTATATATTCCTTATACTGTATTTATACATATACATATATATGTATACATATATTTATATTTATATAATATTCAAAGAAAAAATGGAAAATATAATAAGAAAAAACAAAATAACAAAACCATATATATATATATATATAATGTAAACCCCACAAAAGACCTATATAAGTAAATGACTTGGTCTTACATAAATAATAACGGGTTCCATTTTGATCTCTATGGTTCGACCTCTACATGCTTGTCTGCTTTGCACTTTATGGTTAATTATTGTGGGTTAATTGCTTACTATCCAAGGAAGCTTGAGCGTCACCGCACCGACTATTGATCCGCCTTATTGATTAATACGACCCTCAATTTTTCTCGATTATCAAGTACCTCGTGTCGAGGGAGTCATCCGTACCATTCTTGTAGGACCCACTATTGTGAGAACCGAGGAGTCTCCAAGACCGAACCTTTATTGTTCACATGAGATTATCATCTCTCGCTCTTGTCAATTTTCTTCTTGTTCATATTTGTGTCTCACTACAATGGTTGCTTAATTTTCTGCTTAATTTTCTTTTATTTCTTTTGATTTTTCATAACGGTTATCTAACACATTTCTTGTTTCAAATTTGTTGCGATGTCATTAGGAGCAAGGGGGCGCACCATAGGAGAGCCGATGCACCCTGAGCGAGGCGGAGGCCGGACGTTCTACACTGATCGATAGGAGAGAGAAACCAAGGAGGAGTAGGAGGACCAAAGGACATCTTAGTTTTTAGACTTCTTTTCATTTTTTTTCATTTTTGTATAAATTTGTAATAATTTTTTACACTTGCCCTTTTTATACATACTTTAGACATTATTCAGGGACTGTTTCAATACCGGTGCACTTGGGGGATCTTACCGGATTTTTGTTTTCTTTGACTTTATTTTGATTTGTTTCCTTATAGTTTTCATATATGTGAGATCTAGCTTTAGGCTTCTCTTTGTTGATCCATGAAGTGATTCGGTCCACATCCCTAATAGAATAACCATTCCTATAGACAAGTTTGGACTTAGTAAAAATAACTGGTCCTTCACGTTAATATATCTTAGTTTAAATTTATGCGTGGATCATATTGCATGTAGGTTGCTGGAGTAAAGTATGTCTTCTATCTTGTGTATGCATTCATAGTTTTCTCATGCATCAGCTTTTCCATCTTCCTCCCACTGTTTTCTTTAACTTCGGAATAAAGAGAAATCAGAAAATTCGTTAGACATTATTTTATTTGAAAAAACTCAAAAAAGTGACAACCAAATAAAATGGGACTACTAAAACAACTCGACCCTAATATGAATGTAACATCACATTCACTGTTTTGGGGGGGGGGGGGGTAACCCCCTCCATATTTGCATGTACTCTTCCGATAGAGTGAGGCACATACATGTAGGGAATAGAGACCAAATTCCTAGACTTGTTCCGTAAGTGCTTGGACTTTGACTCTGGGGTCATGTTATTGTTGCAAGAACTTGCCTCAAACATTAATAGAAGTAGTCATGTGGATAAGATGGTGGATTTCCTTAGAACGACTCCTAAGATCTTACAAGGGTAGTTTTCTACTTGGGGGGTTCATTGAATTATTTATAGTCTACTCTAGGAGACTACACCTATGAGCTTGCTAATATAACTATTTTACCACGAAACTCTAAAACTAAAAAGATCGACGATCGAGCTTTCACGGTCATCATTGTGTTGAGTTGGTGAATAAGGGTTTTTTTCCGGATCCATTATATTCTAGTCCAGATCTAATCTTCACTTTTTTCTACATCACGATGACGAGCATGTAGTCTCTTAGGCTGCCTCTGGGGGCACCTCTTCACTGCACACCTCTCTGTTAATCTAGGGCAGTTCCAGAGAGTTCTGCCAATCTCTCGGAACCTAAATGTTGTGCTTCCTTCTTCTTTGACCTTCCTGACACATCACATGAGGAACATCAACAGTCAGAGTAGTTCTTTATTGACTTGGCAATATATGAGGTCTTCTCTTCAAAGAAAGAAGCACCTATGAATTTTTTGACGGATCCACAAGATGGGAGATCGACACTCAGACCAATAGATGTTTTAATATTTAGACGGACTGAAGGGAAGCATGCATTTCTTGATTTGATTGGAGTTTCTCCATTAGTGAGTCCTATAAGGAGTGATTTTATTGCGGGAAACGCTGCACAGATTGCTACCTTGGCTAAAGTTGAAAAGCAAGAGATGGCTTGTATTGATAATCAACATATATTCATTCCTTTTGGTTTTGACACCTCCGGATTCTTGGCAACTTAAGAAATATGGCTCCTCAAAAGGGTCCAAAGAATTATGCATAGAATTATTATGGTTTACAGATCAATAGTGTTGTATTTTGATGAATTGGATTTGCCATCCAAAATGGATTGGCAGCGCAGCTTGTTGCCCGTCTCCCATCAATCTCCATTTAATTTTTTACAAGTAGTACGTTCCCATAATTTTCTTTCACGGGGTTGATTAAAAAAAGTATGATGAGATGGATCAAGAGTAGAGAGAGAATGAGTAGACAAAGATTCCAGATGTATTTGATCAGGCTAAGATCAAGAAAACCCTCCTGGCATCCATAGAGGTGATGCAGAAACATATTAGGGACGGGGGTTGCTCATGACAGAAGTGAGGTAGGAGTTGACACAGATGTGTGATGGGAGAGCAGATAAAGAGAGAGCAGGTGGAGGAGGAGAGATACCAGAGTACCGAGCAGAGGACAGCCATAGACGCAAGGAGGAGACCAGAGTAGAGAGACCTTTGTAACCATAAGGGAGTTACATAACCCTGGTGCACCTCTCACACATAGGCGGATTCAAGTACCTACCATTCTGGGAGATTTTGAGCTTCGTCCATAGACCATTTAGTTGTTGCCCAGGTTCCATGGGCACACCAATGAGGAGTCCTATCAGCACTTAAAGGAGTTCGACATGATCTACAATATAGTCCACGATAGGCTGGTTGACGAGGATACCATCAAGATGATAGCCTTCCCATTCTCCTTCGTTGACAGAGCAACCTATTGGCTGAAGCACTTGGGGAGGGTTATCACTACCTGGCAACAAGTACTATCCACTTAGTCAGACCAACACAACGTGAGATATTATCTATAACTTCACCATGACCCCAACGAGCAGTTCCACGAGGATTGGGATCTATTGAAAGATTTCATTAATAGGTGTCCCCATAAAGATATTAGAAAACACAACTTGGTCTTGAGATTCTTTTGTGGGATGACAACCGAGCTATAGGGGCTTATCAATGCCTCTTATGAAGGATCCTATTTCTCAAAGGACAAGGATTAGGTCTGGGCCATCTATGAGGAGATGGTTGAGAACAAAACTATTATGACTCAGACCCATGTCTACACTTAGGGGAAGTCTCCCCACCTGGTGTTGTCTCACCATAGAGTTACACGTATAGAGGACGGTTCATCTTCCTCTTCCACTACCGCAACACTAGTAGAGTCAATATGCAAACAAGGGCATTATTATCCAGAAGTTGTACTGTGTGGAGATTATTAACAAGAAGGTGTACCAATGCCATGATAATCTCAACAAGGTTGATGAGTTGGCCAAGAATTTGAGTGACCTAAAGGCGTATATTATGCACCTTCAAGAGGCACGGATGGCTTCTTTGCGATCGTCTAGGTCACATGCTCATAATGCGAGTAAATCTTCACATTCATCCGCCTCGTACAAATGGGTCCACCATATTCAAGCGGAGCATGTTCAACTAGTCCTACAATACTAGTTGCCACCACCGCCTTCACTAGATACACAGATTGGTTGTGTACCACAGTGATCAACCATCAACATCCCTTCCCACACCATTGCACGAGTAGTCGGAGTCGTTGATGGAAGTAACTAGGATTGGGTATTCAAAGTGCTAACATCAGCCGGTATCCATCGTGGTTACCCAAGCTTCATACAGTCGACGAGAGGTGCTCAACCTCAACAATAGCCTTCATTAGAGTTAGGACAGGGTATGTAGAAGTCACCACCACAATATTCCCAGTATACCATTCCTCGACCCCATTATCATGGTCAGTAGTAGAGGCAGCATCAACATCATTTCCAGTTACAACAAGGACCCCCTCACTCGTACTCGCAGCAGTAGCATGGCCAGCCTCAACACTTTCAAAAAGGTAGCCGATCCAGTTCCCATGCATCTTTATATGAGAACCCATCTTTAGACAACCTTGTTTGTATGCTTATAGAGCATCATACCACATTTAGGTGAGAGATGCATGAGTTTTGCTAAAAGATGAGAGACATCATCAAGGGAAAGGCCTCCACACACGCACAGATTGAGCCAAATCCGAATAACCAAAAGAGGAAACCTGAGCAGGTACAGTCTACAAAGTCCACCACTTCTAGTGAGGTATTAGACGTCATTCATTTTTTATTTGATACTATTCTTGTGACACTTAGGAGCAGTAGAGAGATAGTAGGCGGAGCCACATCTAGGCAACAACAGGATGCCCATTCAGGAGTGCCAGATGAGCTAGAGAGTGGTTCTCATTTCATTGATTTTGATGTTGGTGGTAGTGTGATGCCTCCAAGAATGATGACCCAGAGTACATTAGTGAGGTTGTGATTTTCCCAACTACAGATGGTGATACTGATGCCACCCACCTTGAGGATGATATAAACAACAATGTTGATGGTGGTGTTGATGTCACCTGTATTCCACATTATGGGACAGAGCACGGTACTAATGCCAATTATTCATATATTGTCGGTGGTGTTGATGACACCACTTTCATTTAGACAAACACTCCAGTTGTTTTGACTTATCTTCCTATACTTGAGGATCTTATTCGTAGAAAATACAACATTTTGAAAAATAAAATTATGAATGGAAATGTTTTCGTTTCTTTGAGTCCATCTTATGTAATGGTTGATGATGCTTGTAAGGATTCCAGCATTTGTATTCTTAGAGACCGACTCCTACTCTAGATCCTTGAGTTTGGTACAATTATCCCTTTCCCTCAAGAATTTCACTTATAGAAGGGTCAAAAAATTGAATATCCCAAAAAGAGACATCAAATAAAGTTCAACAAGCATATGGTACATCGATTCCATATTCATCTTAATCTTCAAAAGGTATTAGAGCACATCCATCTCTTCTAGAAGAATCGTAAAGTGAACACCACGATCAATAGGAAGAAGATGTGCAACAACAATGCAGAAGATCCATGTTCTTACCCATGCCACATGCTTCGCCATCCAGAACCATTTATAACCTAGAGGCCAGATGCAGGGGATCCGTATGTCAAATGCCACATTCACGAGCAACGGTTTGATCGTAGTCTATTAGATAGCGGGTCTCCGATTAACCTTCTTCTGGTAGCCTTACTTGATCGCTTCGAGTTTGGTCCTCTTAGACATATCAAGACCGCACTTCAATTTGTAGATAATCTGCTAAAAGGCCGATGGGGTTACTGAAGGATGTTGTTGTCAATATTCAGGGCCTAAAATTCCCCATGGGCTTCATTGTGTTAGACATATAGATCCCTGAATGCATTATAGATACCTTGATCATATTTGGCCAACCATTCTTGGTGACAGTAAAGGTCATGTCTTATCATGATAGGTAGAAGGTATACTTTCGTTTCGAGGGCGAAATCATACAAATATGGATGATTAAGGAATTGAGAGTTAGAGATTGAGCTTGCTAAAAGCAGACGGGCCATACATCCACCACGAGTGTAACATTGTGATTACAGATGTTGAGGTGGTTTAGGAAGATCTAATTTCACGAGATCTTGTTGCATCTTCAAAATCTACATATTCACAATCATAAGATAATTAGGGTTCGAAGAGCACACTTATGGAAAAACATGCTTTAAAGGCTGGGGATGCAGATATTGGTAGCGAGGATCATTTTATTTCATGTAGTTTAGATTCAAATCCCTCAGATTCAAACATAGAATTTGACTGACAGGAGTTTGATGGGAACCTTCTATGTTTTGTTTTCCATAGAGCCTATAGTTAGGATGGAGACAGTGCTAGTGCAGTTGATAGAGACACCATTAGGGAAATCTTGATTGAGTTTAAAGAAGCAGCGAGATTTTTTACATTTAGAGTTGGTAGCCTTCATGCAAACATTTTAGAGGTCTGATTTACCATCTCCCACATGCCTAGAATTGAAGACCACACCACAAAGCATGAAGTACCGATTCTTTGCGAGAGAGCAATATATGTTTCTAGTCACTATCTCAAAAGATTTGACTGATGAACAAGAATCTCGTTTGATGGAGGTTTTTGAGAGAAACGGCAAGGAGATTGGTTGGTCTATAATAGATCTCAATGGGACAAGTCTAGCTTTGTGCTCCCACAACATCTATTTCGAGGATAACGCCAAGCCATCTCATGAGTTTCAGTACATGCTCGACCTGAATCATTGAGAGGTGGTTATGGAGGAAATATCCAAGTGGTAAAGCGTCGATTTTTTCTACCCCATCTCTGACTCCGAGTGGGTCAGTCCATTACATGTGGTTCCCAAGAAGATGGGTATCGCTACATTTATGAATGAGGATAGGGAGGATATTTCTAACCCTGTACCCACTTCTTGGTGTGTATGTGTGGACTACCAATGACTAAATCAGGCCACAAAGAAGGATCACTTCTTGCTACCATCCATTGATAATATTATTGAAATATCAATGGGGAAGAGGCCCTATTGCTTTTTTAATGGTTGCTTGAGGTATAATCAGGTGGCCATTGTGTCAAAAGACCAAGATAAAATGACATACACATGTCCGTTTGGGACATATGCTTTTAGATGGATGCCCTTTGGACTATGTAATGCCCCAGCTACATTGCAAAGGTACATTCTTTCTATCTTTTTAGATATGGTATGTGAGTTTTAGAGGACTTCATGGATAATTTTTTGGTCTATGGTTATGGCTTTGATACATGTCTTTTTTGCCTAGATCGTATGCTTCAACGATGCATTGAAGTTAAACTTGTTCTTTCTTGGTATAAGAGTCATTTTATGGTGAATTAAGGGATGTTCCTTGGTCGCAACATCTCCAAAAGGGGCATCGAGGTCGATCTGGCCAAGGTAGATATCAGCAAGAAGCTCGCTCCACCATCTAATCTGAGGCAGTTCCTGTGTTTTCTAAGGGAATGGTGCTTTCTACTGATGGTTCATTCAAGACTTCAGTCATATTGCCTAATCGCTTATTGTCCTTATCATGAAATACACTGAGTTCCTTGTAGATGATAAGTGTCTTTTTTATTTGAGACTCTCAAGAATCTGGTTGTGCAAGCTATTGTCCTTCAACACCCATTTGGTCTCTCCCATTCAAGATCATGAGGGACTCTTTTGATTACCATAGGGGTTATGTTAGGATAGAGGAGGGATGACCTTCCATTCTTCTTTCACTGCACTAGCAGTACTTTGGATGCCGCCCAACGGAACTACACTATTATAGAGAAGGAGATACTAACAACAATCTTCGCTTTGGATAAGTTCAGATCTCATATTCTTGGAACTAGAGTGACTATTTACATTGATCACACCACATTAATGTCTAAGAAGGATGCTAAGGCACGATTTACTAGATCGATCCTTCTACTCTAGGAGTTTGATAGTGGGATTAAGGATTAGCCTAGAGCCAAGAATGTGGTGGAGGAACATCTCTCCCTATTAGAGCATCTTGAGTATTCAGAGACAATCACACCTATTACTGAGACTTTCCCAAATGAGGAGATTCTTGCTATCACCTCTCTCCCTTGGTATGCTGACATTGTGTATTGTTGCCAAGAAAGTTCCACAAGGTTGGACTAGGCAACGACTTAAGACTTTCCTCACGAAAGATAAGTCATACCATTGGGAGAATACCACCCTTCACCATGAAGGATGGGTTAGTGTCTGGTATCGATGTATTCATCAGAAGGAGCACCACAACATCCTCACGTATTACCACAATATTGAGGCAGGAGGACATCACTCAGGGAGAAGGACATCGCATAAGATTCTTCAGTTGTCCTCTCGTGGCCAACACTCTTTAAGGATTCAGATGAATTCGAGAAGAGGTGTACTAACTGCCAGAGGATGGGTAGTTGTTGTCATAGAGTCATGATGCCACGTAGCCCATTCACTTGTGTGACGTTTTTTTATGCATGAGTGACGAGCCGTAATTTCACCCTCTTAATAATGCAGAATTAATCGCTTCGTTACACCTGGGTAAAATTATGTACGTCAAAAATAACTTCGAAATTATGTATCAAATTAAACGCAAAGCAGTTGAATTTATATTTTGCATGGGCAAGTCCAAGGTTGAACTCAGGGACACGAGCCACTTATGTAATATTTAGACTCTTATAACATGAATTAAGTGTAGGATTATCGAGTCATAGCTCATAAAATGCATGAAGACACAACGTGATGCAAAAAAAAACACACGAAGATATGCCAATTTTTTTATTCTTTTTTAATGCATGCGACAAATGCAAATAAATGCAATGTTATAATGATGCGAACATACCGTAAGTAGACAAAATATCTGATCCATAAATACTAGTCAATTTCGACTTCAATTATGAAGCTAACCTCATTAATGAAATAATACAATGCATAACAAGCAATATACAAGAGACACTTAGTTTGGATTAAAGCAATAAAACTCAGAGTGTCAGAACGGTAAATGATATGCCATTAAAAAGATAATCAAATTTCCTTCAAAATGAAAATAAAATCGACTAAAAAGGAGCTAGGATGATCATGATATTGACAAAGGAAACCAGGGGAATAAATGCAAGAAAAAAAGAAGATATCTAGTAAACAGGTCCCTGGAAGGGACTAAAATGTAAATACAAATAGTCGTGAGGCCTTCCTTGATATTTAGCCCCAAGCGTGGGGGTATTTTTGTAATTAAAACCAGCAAGGGCTTGAATGCAAAATACCCTAGGCACACATGGGATGCACATGAGTTCTGGACCTAGTTGCAATATGGAGAAGTCGGTAGGGCCTTCGTGTAAATTTCCCCAGCCTACATGTGACCAATATGTGATGGGAAAGATTTGGTTGACGCCTCGTCTCAGAGGAGGTTCGATGAGTCTTGGCGTCCGACTCGGGCTTAGACGAGGCTCGGCGACCCCCATCCTGGAGGTACGGGGTAGAGGCTTGGTGTACTGGCATGGACGCATATGAACTATTCGATCTTCTTAGAGATCGGGTAGTCCTGTGATTTTTGGTGGAGGCGATGTGGCTGAGTGATAGTTGTTGGTTGGACACCGGGGGGTGTATCCAATGACAGTTGTAGCTCCTGAAGCTACCTCCACCGTCGTGAGGTTGGCGGCGAGAATGGAACTTCGGTGAGGTCCCTTGAGCTCTGCCACCTTCTTCTATGGTCGATGAAACTCCATGGAGGATTCTGGAATATTATAGACCGTATACAAAGCTCAAAGAAATAGTTGGAGGTCCTAGGGGTCATGGGTAAAGCTTGTACGCTGGAGACAGAGCTCTCACATTCCTCTCGATGAAGCTCCGCTATTGTGAAATATTCACATGCAGATTTAGAGCAATAGCCGAAGCGTTGTACGTGTAGTGCGGTGAGTGGTATGAAGCCTATGCGGGCAGAGAGAATGGAGGCTTAGGTGTTCCTACACCATGAAGGGCGGAGCAACTTGGATCAGAGTGGTCAGGTGTGGGGAAGGCGAAGAAGGTGATCTCTGGTGGGTGCGCGTGGATGGGGGATGAGTGGAAGCTCTATGATGGTCAATGGAAGGTGAGGAGGTGTAGGGAGGCCTAATTAATTAAGATAACTCAAGAAAGAAATTGTGAAGAAGATCGAAGAAAATTACCTAAGCGATGGCAGATGAATTTCCTGTACTCCAGCTCATGGGAGGGGCCCAGGTCATCGATGGACCTCTACAGCAACTGGAGGCAGCTAGGCAGGGCTGAGCCACCGCGATCCTGGCCTACCATGGTCAGGGTTCGATGTTGGGGTTCTTCATCATCGTCGCTCCTCCATCGGTCCTCACCCTATCTCGGGGAGGAGGAGAGGGGTCGCGTTAGGCCCATGGTAAAGGCGGATGAAGTGTTGAGGCGACGACAACGATGTATTTAAAGTTTAAGCTCGATGGTTTTGGTGATGGGAGGTGTGGTTTGCGTGGAGATTATGGAGCGAGGGTGAGGTTATGAGGTGACCCACGAGGCTCGCAAGGATGGTGGAGGATGGAGATACAACGTGGAGGTGTCGGGGAGTGGAGACAGTGGTCGAGGACACAAAGGAAAAAGGAAAGGGCAAGCGATCGTACGAGATGGGCGACGTGTGTGAGAGGGGGGCCTCGAGGTAGTCGACGGTTTTTCGGTCGTTGGATCTTGTGATCCACTGACCAAGAATAGGGTGCTAGTGAGTGGTGTGGATTGGATCGGGGTGGCCAGATCGAAGGTTGTAAGGTGGTGCCACATGGCAAGAGTAGGTGAAGGATACGAGGAATCCTCAAGCGCATCACGGAAGCGTGTTGATCGCATCTCATGCGATCGGGGTGACTAGTAGCACTAGTCGCAAGGTGCACCGGAATTTAAAATTTTTAAATCAAGAGATGAAACCACATGATCTCAAGAACATTTCTTGGATCGTTTCACCAAGCCACAAAGTATTAGAAATACCTCTTGAAGCGTAGTTGCGATTACAAGATCTCTAAAGCAAGAGATGCTCTTGACTCAAGTCGGATCTACGAAGATGGCACTTGCAGGCGCAATGATGAGACTCGTTCCTCCCGCAATCCTCGATGAAGATCCAAGCTTTGAATCCCCTGCCTTCGTCCAACGAAATCCCATGATGTAGATTCACGAGCAATCGAAGAGACAACACAACGACGTAGAGACGATTGTTATTCCGTACAAACAAAAGATGGACGACCACCTTAGAGAGAAAGATATGGCGAGAATGAGAGAGAGAGAGACAGTAGACGTGTAGAATGAATGTCTCTCAAAGGGCTAGGGTTGCCCTCTTTACATACTAGTTTGGGAGTCCATGGATCACAATCCATGGCATACACAAAATCAATGGTTAGATTGATATGTGTATTAAATCAATGGCCATGATCATTGTTGTTCAAAAAACAACAATTTAATAATTTATATTAAATCAAATATATGTTGAATTATCATCAACATAATTAAATTCAATAAAATAAATAATCTTAAGATAATGAGATAATAACTAAAATGGGATAATAATCCACCCAAAATCATGGGGCGTCACCCATGACTAAGTCATGGGTGACGCCACCTCATGATTTGGTGGATTATCTCCTCCTTTTAATTCATATCATTATCATTTGCAATATTATCCACTAAATTAATTCCCAATTAATTAGTGTATATTTATTGCAAAATTATCCACTAAATTAATTCCCAATTAATTAGTGAATATTTCAGCCATGCCATTGAAAATATGTGAATCATATTCACAGTGCAAACTATATTGTAAATTACATTTCCAATTAATTAATTAATGTGAATCCAAACAATTAACAAATGCTATTTACAAAGGTTCTCTCACTCTAATATATTATAAATCACATTTATAATATATGCACAGATATTATGGATAACACTATCCACAATCTGCATTTCCTTGATAATTACATCCCATTTAATTATCTTGGATAATCATTCTCATAATATGAATCCCATTCATATTATTCTTGATAATTAAATCTCATTTAATTATCAACATGTTGTTGCTTTGATACATAATTCATCAAATGAATTATTCTTGAACTCCTTCAAGAATAATGTCCTTTCTTCACAGATACTTGGAGATAAGGACAGGGCGGTTGTATTGTTCCACGTATAGTGACTTGGATATTGAGATCTTATCTCAAATCAAGATCTTACGAACCTCCCATAGATGCTTGATTAAATCAAGTCCGCAAATCTAATCTTCTCATTGCATATGAATCTCATTCATACCAATGTCCAACACTTGGACCAAGATCAGATTGCTTCTCTATTGAGAGGAGCCACTAAAATCCGACCTATTTCATCACTCCATCAGAATGGAAGCGTCATGGTTATACAATCGTTTATGATCACATCACCCTTAGGTATTCCCAATACCTGTACATTCTGCATACTGGAAGACCTATGACCAACCTGAAGATGTAGATCAATTTTTACACTGTCTTCTTCAGGGTTTCATCACCAAGTTTCTCAATCTTTGTCATTGGGAATCAGTATCGATCATATGCTTTCCCAAAGCATATATCATACCTTCAAATTCTTGTCATGCTTCCAAAGCACGATGACCATGCATGGAATTTGATCGGTCCCAATACCTCATGAGTGAGATCATGTCTTTCGGTTCATAAGTGAACCTGTATAATCCCTTTGAGAGATCGTATTACTCATATGCCCTTACAAGCACACCAGCGCACCGGTGTAGAGACCTTGGTTAGGTCATCAACCGATTGGTCTGCCAAATGTACATATACAGACATATAGTAACACATCTGCCTCCGGTCAGAGGACGTGTGCCTATGCTGTGACAACATTCAACATAGGACTTAGGTTATTTCGATCTTGTTATGTCAACCCTTTGACCTAACTAATCTAACACCTTCGAATCACCATTCCCAAGCAGAGGGCTTGCATCAAGAGGTCGGTCAGATATCAACCTATGTGAGAAAGGATTGCCATCTCCTACGCAGGCTGGAGAACATCTCTTAATAATCATTTGACGGTGCTTGATGAGTCCTCTATCCAACTCTTTAGATATTCATCCAAACACTAGCATCTATGATTCATTTAATGAATCAACAACTATAAGATCATCAAGATGGCCATGATGCATAACCCTAATTGTACAGAAGGACCTTATAGTGCATTCATTCATTTAATTTTAGAAAGGGAGTTAAACATCAATAACTTTTATTGATAAACATATATATTACAATAACATTTATTGTAAGAATGATTCGCCCGGGGCTCACATGTCCAACAATCTCCCACTAGCCCTCAGAACCATTCAGATACAATCTGTAAACCCATACTCATTACATGATGGTCGAAAACCTTATGTGTCATAGGTTTGGTAAGAGGATCAACAACGTTGTCGGCAGAGGCCACCTTGGTGATGATGATATCACCATGCTTTTGAATCTCCCGAACAATGTGTTATCGAAGAGTAACGGGATGGTTGTATCATAGTAAACTACACCAAGCTCCAAGATGAACTTACGCAACCACACCGCCTCCTCTGTAGCATCCGATGCGGCAATGTATTTAGTTTCTATTGTTGATTCCGCCGTAGTGTCCTGCTTCTTGCTTCTCCAGCTCACGACACCACCGTTCAACAGGAAAATAAAACCTGATATCGACTTTCGATCATCAATATCCGAGTGGAAGTCTGAATCTGTATATCCCAAGACTTGGAGATCACCATCTCCATAGACCAAGATGTAATCTTGCGTCCGTCTTAGATATTTGAATATATTCTTTACTGCATTCCAATGTTTCTCTCCATACCAGGATTGGTAACGACTTACTACTCCCATTGCATTGCAAATGTCTGGCCTAGTACACATCATGACATACATTAAGCTTCCTACAACTGATGCATAGGGGCATCCAGTCATGGCCTTCTTTTCCTCAACACTTTGAGGAGCCATCCCTTTAGACAGATGGATACCATGTCTTAAGGGGAGGAATCCTTTCTTGGAACTATCCATACAGAATCATTCAAGAATCTTCTTAATGTATCCATGTTGTGATAATCCCAATATCCTCTTTTCTCGGTTTCTGAACAACTTCAGGCCTAAGATGTAAGAGGCTTCTCCAAGATTTTTCATCTCGAAGGTATGGTATAGCCAAATCTTTACACTGGTCATCATTCATGTATCATTCCCAATGATAAGGACATCATCTACATAAAGCACGATGAACACAATGGCGCTCTCACTAAGCTTCTTGTACACACAAGGTTCATCATGATTCTGCACAAAATCATAACACTTTATGGTTTCGTCATATATGATGTTCCAGCTACAAGAAGCTTGTTTGAGCCCATGGATGGATTTATTTAGTTCCATACTTTTCCATCCTCACCTATGAAGCCCTGGGGCTGCTCCATATAGATATTCCCCTTGAGGTATCCATTGAGGAAAGTTGTCTTGACGTCCATCTGCCAGATGTCGTAGTCAAGAGATGCAACTATAGCTAGCAGTATCCTGATGGACATAAGCATAGCCATAAGAGAGAATGTCTCATCGTAGTCGATTCCTTCTCTCTGTATGTAGCCCTTGGCTACGATCCGTGCCTTGAAAGTCTCTACTTTACCATCAGCTCCCCTTTTTCTCTTGAAGATCCATTTATACCCAATGAGTTTTACCCCTTTAGGTGAATCCTCTAGAGTCCATACACCATTCTTATGCATGGAGTCAATTTCTGACTTCATTGCTAGCATCCATCTATCCATGTCATGATCCGCAAGTGCTTTATCGAATGAAGAAGGATCATTGTCAGTCTCTCCTGACACATGGAATCCATACGTTTCAGGTGTTGCAACCACCCTCGAACTCCTTCGAAGAGGTATGGGTGTTTCATCTTTATTTATATCTTCAGTTTCTGGTTCAGGAATCTCAGAGTCCCCAGGGGATTCAATGAGTTCCTCTACTTCATTTCTCTCTTGACCTTTAAGGAAAGCATCCTCTAGAAATTTCACATCCCTAGAGACAAAGACCTTTTGGGTATCAGATTCATAAAGCCAGTATCCAATACCATATTTAATATACCCAATGAAGTCGCACTCACAAGTGCGAGATTCTAGCTTACTTGCATCCACGTTCTTCGCGTGGACCAAGCAACCCCAAACCCTTAAGTGTTTAACACTTGTCTTGGTACCGTACCAGAGCTCGTGAGGATTCTTGGGTACAAACTTGCTAGGAATCATGTTCTAGATATATATTGCAGTCTCTATTGCATATCCCCAGAAACTAAGAGGTAAATGTGCTTTGCTCATCGATGAACGAACCATGTCCATGATGATCCTATTGTGTCTTTCAGCAACACCATTAAGTTGGGGGTTCCAGGGGGAGTGATATTGTATACAATTCCTTTCTCTTTAAGATATTCCTTGAATTTATCTGAGAGGTACTCACCCCCTCGGTCAGATCGAATCCGTTTAATGTTCCTATTGGTTTGGTTCTCAACCAATGCCTTAAACTCTTTGAACTTTTCAGAGGTTTCAGATTTAAGACATAGTAGGAAGATAATCCCATATCGCAAATGGTCATTGATAAATGTCAAATAATATCGATAGCTATTTCGAGTCGCGGTATTGAAGGGACCACATACATTAGTATGTATTAGGTCAAGAATACCTTCACATCTCGTAACCTTGTTACGGAAAGGCATCCTGGTCATTTTACCTTGAATGCAATGTTCACAGGTAGGTAAAGATTGAACCTATAGAAAATCTAAAGGTCCATTCTTTATCAATCTGTTGATCCTATCAACAGATAAATGACCAGTCCTTTGATGCCAAATCATACTCGAATGATTTCCATTCTCCTTGGATCTTTTAGGATTTTTATTATCAGTGGTAGCACTACAAGGATTTCCGCTTTTGCTGACATTCAACCGTCATCGACGTCACGCTAGGTTCAGTTTTGCTGGACGTTAATTATAACGTCCACACTCGTAATCTCTCACGATATTGTACTTTAAATGTCCATATATGTTAAACACATGTGGATGTTTTTTGATCAAACATCGAATCATATGTTATCAAAATTTGTTTTGACTCCCGCCATCCCGCCATTTCGGATTCCTACCAAAATAAACCTACACCTTTTCGAAACCCTAGCCTTTTATTTCCCTCTCACCAAGAAACATCTCTCAAGGACGGTTGCTGCTCTTCCCTCTCCCTTCTCTTCCTCCGACATCTAGATGGTTGCTCCTCCTCGATGACAATGAAAATCCCGCCTTTGGGAGGTCTATCTGCAGGACGACGGAGGTAATATTTTTCTCTTCTTAAGGGCGTATGTGCAGGTTTTGAGAATTTACGGGGTTTCTTTTACGGGTCCATCTTGGCATTGAGGTGGGGAAGGCGATGGAGGTCGCTTACAGGTCCATCTTGGCAATGAGGGAAAGAGGATGGAGGTCACGTACGGGTCGATTTTTGCATGAGTACGGGTCGATCACAACTTTTTTCTTGATTCTATCGTGATTCTAGTAATGTGCTTTCCATTATGACGCTTTTTCTTGATTCCAGTAATATAATCATATATTTTTTTGATTAGATTTGGGTGTGTCTAAAATATCAACGTGATTAGATTTTAATTCTCATGAGTACATGTTGGATGTTTTAAGGTCTCGCAGTGTTATATTCTAGAATCTCAAATGAATAGATTGTTTTATAATCTCGAATCTCAAACGAATATGTGATTAGCGACATCTACATGAAAATATCACTGTTATTATTTTTGTAGATCCTTATTGTAAATGTTGAACCACATATGAGTAAATAGGTCATGTACTCATATTACGCATGACGGGTCCTGTAATTATTCAAGATGTTGATCCTTGTATTCATAACTTGTTGTGATACACTGGGACACTGTTAATTAGGTGTATCATCTTATTTATCATAATGTATTTTATTAATTTTAACATCTTGTATTTGATTCTTATTTTGATGCAGATACGATATATTCTGAACGTTAATTTGGATACAAAAATTGGATCATAATCATGTTTGGACCGTTCGGGAAGAGGCAAAAGAAAGATAAGAGTAGGCAACTAGAATCCATTGCTCAAAGTCAGCCTAAAACACTGCCAACTCCTGGACAACTATCTGAGTGTTGTCATGCACCTACAAAGTCCACTCAACTAGGCCCAGATCAAAGGGCATTTACTGTTCGAACAAGAAGTAATATATTTTTGTTATCATATTATACTTAACTTGTTTCATGATATTAACTTGTTATCATATTATACTTAACTTATTTAAATTAAATGCAGCCCGTCGAAGGGGAAAGTCAAGGGGTATCATATTGGCAAAGTACGCGGAAGCTACGGGGCATAAGCCGATTATCAAGATTGACTTGGATGAAGGTAGACCTCTAGATGCCAAGCAAGCAAGTTACCTCCAATTGATTTGCGGAATCACGGCAAGAGAGGATGTTCCGTTGGTTGCAGACTTCAGGGCCTTAACCGACGCAGATCTCCGAGGTGCCTATAATCGAATCAAGGTGTGTAATTAGCCTTGTGTATCTTACAAAATTTGGCATTACAAAAAAAATAATTAAACATTTTTCGTATAGACTCTAGTTGAAATCGAGGGATTTGATACTGATATAAGAGTAAAAGAAGCAATCAATCGTCGATTGGCTAAACATATTAGGGAGCGCCGGTACAATTTGAAGAAGGATTGGAAAAAGAAAGGAGATGCAGCTAGGCCTCAGAATGTGCCTAATGAACTTTGGAATGTCTTGGTCCAAACATGGAAAGAACCAGACCATGAAGTAAGTCTATAATTGGATGAATATCATTTAATGTCAACATATGTTAATGACTTTAACTTTTATTTTGTGAATTGTTTACCATAAAAAATAAGGAATGGTGTCAAAAAAATCAGGATACACGTATAAACGTCGTTAAGAATCTTTCAACCACTGGGTCGAAGTCATTCGCTGTCATTCGACAAGAAACAGTATGCATTATTTCCATCTTGATTCTTATTTGATATATTAGTTTGATGGAATTCTCATTACTTTTGTTAATCATGTAAGTCTCGTGATGAACTTGATGGTGGACCATTTGGAGAGATACTCCTATTTAAAAAGACAAAGTTTAGGGTTGATAAAAAAGGAGAGGCACCATTGGATGATCTTACAGGACAACATGGACATTGGTCAACACTTGAAGCAAAACAGACATATGTAAGTTGTCTGAGTAAACAAACTAAAGTAACCATGTAAGTTTCTCTTTTTAAATATTTTCCCTTTTACAGAGTACAATGTTAGAAATGCGTGCTAAGGCTGATGCTGAAGGACGATCAATTACCGATGCCAAGATAGCAAATATTGTACTACGGAATGAAGGACGCTCTGACTGTCTCATTAGCAGGGGGCAGGGACATGTACCTAAAGGAAGAGGATGCCGTAGGTCTATATCCAATCAAGAGGATGTAATCGAGCAAAGGATTGCGGAAATTCCGAACAATGGAGGCAACTCATCAAAAGGATGTGGCAGAACTTCAACAGAAAGTGGTGGATTTGGAATCACAGTTAAGTACAATTAATAAGAAGACATCTGCAAAGCTTCAAGATCAAATTGCCGCTGGAATACAAGCATATTTTAAGAATTATCCGCTAACTGATGGGTCGCCACAGTCACTTTCTCCACTTCCATTTTATGGTAATTATTTAAAAATATTTCTCTCTCTATATAGGTATATATATTAACAATCTCTAATTTGTTTGTTTTTTATCAGATGCTTCTCAATTGCGATCAAGAGCCAAAAAATCTGGTGGTGTTGATCCTGACGCGGAGACTGAAGAAGATGCCTAAATAGCATGTTATCTTTATAGGAAATTTATGTACTTTTGATTTGTATTTTTTGGAACCAATATTTTGGAATTGTATGTAACGTTTAGCTAATATGTGACTTTATTTTTATATTTAAATGAATGAACCAAATCTTTCTTCGATCATTCTACATCCATATTCGATATTATTTTGGTTGTGCCCACCAATTGTTGCTCGCTCTAATAAGCATTATTCATTTGAAAAAGTAATAAACCTTGAAAGACTTCCATACACGCTGAAATTTGTAGACATGGACTTTATTAATGAATAAAAAAATTATTCAGTGGGGACATTCTAAAATGACCACATTTTATATACATCGATGTTTATTAACGTCAACATAAACTATTTCTGTTAGGATGTTTCTCACAAACATCCACCAAAATGACTAGCCGATGATGTTTTTAAATGTCCTTGAATTTGAGTCTAATTACATGTTCTCCATTAACGTCCAGAATACTCTTTCTAGACGCGGCTAGCCCGACAAAATTTTTGGATGCTTTTAAACGTCTCCACAACTTTTTTCCGACATTATAAGCAATCTGAGCTGACGTTAGAAAACATAGGTACAATGTCTTTTTGTACTAGTGTAGTGACATTCATGACACATTCATCAATGCACAATTCATAGAGTTCACCAGAAGTCAGAATACCTTCCGCAATAAATTTATCATGTTAGTTAATGACTAACTTATTACAGAAAAAGGAAGGAGTATCCATATCTAAAAATCTTAGATACATATATCGAATTCCTCCTGACTTCAGTTACATAAAGACACTCTTTAAGTACTAAGACTCGACCACTAGATAACGAAAGTCAGCAGGTCCTGAGGGCGACTGCTGTAACACTTGCACCAGATCCCATCTGGATGACTATATCCCCTTGCTCCAGATTCCTAGTTTCCTTAAACAAATGCAACAAATTGCATACATAAACATAAGCACCAGAATCTATAACCCAACTTCCTTCTCGTCCAACGAGAAAGCTAGTTTCAATGATGAAAGTATATTTCATACCTTATGGGCCTTTACCTTTGTTAGCTGACTTCAGGAATTCAGGGCAGTTACGCCGCCAATGCCCTGGCTTCTTGCAGTGGTGACAGACATCGGTCTTCTTCGATGTCATTAATGTGGAAGCACTAGAAGATGAACCAACTCCTTGATTCTTCTTATTTATCTTATGGGCCGGGCCCTTCCGAGAACCTTGCTTCCGACCGCACTTTCCTTTTGCTTGTGCAACCATTGCACTAGCAGAGGGGCCATCCTTCCTCATTACATCTTCAGCAGACTTTAATGCAACTAACAGCCCAACATTAGTGAAATCACCTTTGCTCATGTGATATGACAAGATAAAGTTGTTGAAAGACTTAGGGAGAGACAGGAGAATGAAATCAGCCTGTATATCAGCATCCATGTAGGCTCCCAGGGTTTCCAATTCAGAGAGGTACCCAAACACTTTGAGTACGTGTTCTCGGACAAAGGTCCCTTCCCTTATCTTGCAACAAATAAGCTCTTTCATCACATTATAGCGTTGTTTGTGGTTTATGTCACCGAACATTTCTTTCAGATTCAACACGATTTCTTGGCAATGGTTCATTTCCACATGTTGCTTCTGAAGCACATTGGACAATGACCCAAGGATATAACATCTTGCCAAGTTATGATCTTCATCATATTTCTCATTAAAAGATTTATCTTCCGCAGTCTTAGGATTTTGTATATTGTCCTTGGATAGCACATACGAGATGCGCTCCGCCAATAGGACAAGATCCAAATTTCGGATCCAATCGGAATAATTTGGTCCAGTCAACTGATTGACCTCGAGGAGCCTACTCAGTGGGTTCATGGACTTCATATTCTGAAATTAAGAATGCACTATATTAGAACATATAAATAATTATATATTCATTTTTAAAATATTTGATTAAGGTATTCTTAATCAATTTTGTCTTGCTATGTCAACTTTGAAACATTATTCCCTTGTCATCTTTCAAATTAAGAGATATAATTACCGCTATATCTCAAGCAAGATCTAGGATCTCCTCTCTATCTTTATCACATCCCAATAATATGAGAACTTGTCACTCGAATATAGAGAAGAAGAAGCACATTCCGCCTTGCAAGTCTAACTTGCATTTCCCAATTTGGTCTTTATCGCCCTTGCCCACTACCCCTAAGATGATGTTCACCCTTTGTTAATTGAACCAACCGTCAACATGCTTAATACTCACTATACGCAATCAAATATTGCCCCAATAATATGAGGAGTCGACACTGGGTTCACTACATATACGACCTTACTCTTTCGAGAAGCAAAGAACCCAATCCAAATAAATCATATATAGGATCTGTCACTTTGGACATGCATCTCCTATATATAATATATGGCGACGAAATCCTTTGCCTTGACGGGAGACAATGGATGTCACTTATGTGATCCTCCACCTCATATTCAAATTGTAATAATTAATTATCGTGAATCATATTCACATAATTAATTCTTCACGGGAAATACAGATCTATTCATAATAGAGTGTTTATTGGATATAATTGATTTAATCACATTAAATTAGTCATCAATCCAATTGTCAATCAACAAACCTGATTATTACTTGAATAGTAGGTATAAGATCAAAGTACGTATTATTCGAATTTTAATGATTAGAAAAATACACTTTGACTTCTCCCGTATTATCGAGTCCCTACCCGTTGTCATGGCTAGTACCGACGGGAGTGAGACGGACTACATCCGGTGCAACTCGCTACCCAACGCTCCCCGACTAGACACCATATCCACCTCAGGAAATGAGAATGCCAGATAGATCATTATGTACTTTGAGATGCTCATCGGTTTTTCAACCGAAATTATACCATATAATATTCATAAAAACCATTTTGATAATATTATAAGGTGTTTTTATAAACAAATCCCCAATCCTATTCAAGCAAGAGGATTTTGCATGTAAAAATTATCCTACAACTATTGTAGGATAAAATAGGGTTTTGCATGAAAACAATGTTTATTGACAACCAGTTATGATCAAGATCAATTATCTTATCATCTTGGTTAGAGGAATGTTATTCAATGAAATAATTATCTCTTTAAATATTTCACAAATATTTATCAATAATCATTTCTTCAAGTTAACAATTAATTTTCATCAATTTATTTGAATGACTTATCACAAGGTTCATCATAAAAAAATGTCAATTTTCAACGGTGACCCCTACTCACTAAAATCAACATATTTCGATCAATTTAAATCCAAATTATGCAAAATCAGTTCCCTAAGAATTTTATGTATGATAGAACCCAAGTGATATTTCACGCATTTCTAGGTAGATCAAAATAGTAATTAACTCATTAATCATGCTTAGATGCGCAGTTCCCGCAACTGTGAATACATGTTTATTCAAAGGGCCATATCTTGAGCAAATAGAGTCCAATTTTCATAAACTCAGATCCTATGGTTTCTTATTTAATGGGGAACAAAATCCAATTGAAAAATTAATGTTTAATTTAAACAGTGTCGAGAAATTCAATTAATTAGAGCTGCGAAAACTGAAATGCAATAAAATTTTCGCAACCCTTTCAAACCCAAGTCGTCCTAGGTTTACGGATCGTATCCAAAACCTTTTCTGACCTAAGGCTCTGATACCACTTGAAGGATACGAGGAATCCTCAAGCGCATCACACAAGCGTGTTGATCGCATCTCATGCTAACGGGGCGACTAGTCGCAAGGTGCAGCGCAATTTAAAATTTTTAAATCAAGAGATGAAACCACATGATAACAAGAACATTTCTTGGATCGTTTCATCAAACCACAAAGTATTAGAAATTTCTCTTGAAGCGTGGTTGCGATCACGAGATCTCTAATGCAAGAGATCCTCCTAACTCAAGTCTGATCTACGATGATGGCATTTGCAGGCGCGATGATGTGACACGTTCCTCCCGCAATCGTCGATGAAGATCCAAGATTTGAATCTCCTAATTTCGTCCAACGAAATCCGATGACGGAGATTCACGAGAAATGAAAGCGACAACACAACGACGTAGAAACGATTGCTATTCCCTCAAAACATAAGGTGGACGACCACCTTGGAGAGAGAGTGATGGCGAGAATGAGAGAGAGAGAGAGAGAGTAGGCATATAGAATGAGTGTGTCTCAAAGGGCTAGGGTTGCCCTCTTTATATACTAGTTTGGGAGTCCATGGATCACAATCCATGGCATACACAAAATCAATGGTTAGATTGATATGTGTATTAAATCAAAGGCCATGATCATTGTTGTTCAAAAAACAACAATTTATTAATTTATATTAAATCAAATATTTGTTGAATTATCATCAACATAATTTAATTCAATAAAATTAATAATCATAAGATAATGAGATAATAATTAAAATAGGATAATAATCCACCCAAAATCATGGGGTGTCACCCATGACCAAGTCATGGGTCATGGGTGACGCCACCTCATGATTTGGTGGATTATCTCCTCCTTTTAATTCAGATTGTTATCTTTTGCAATATTATCCACTAAATTAATTCCAAATTAATTAGTGTACATTTATTGCAAAATTATCCACTAAATTAATTCCCAATTAATAAGTGAATATTTTAGCCATGCCTTTTGAAAATATGCGAATCATATTCACAACCCAAACTAAATTGTAAAATACATTTCCAATTAATTGCTTAATGTGAATCCAAACAATTAACAAATACTATTTACAAAGGTTTTCTCTCTCTAATATATTACAAATCACATTTACAATATATACACATATATTATGGATACTATCCACAATCAGCATTTCCTTGATAATTAATTCCCATTTAATTATCTTGGATTATATTTCTCATAATATGGATCCTATTCATATTATTTTTGATAATTAAATCTCATTTAATTATCAACATCTTGTTGCTTGGATACATAATTCATCAAATGAATTATTCTTGAACTCCATCAAGAATAATGTGCTTTCTCCTCAGATACTTGGAGATAACGACCGGGCGATTGTATTGTTCCACGTATAGTGACTTGGATGTTGAGATCTCATCTCAAATCCAGATCTTACGTACCTCCCAAAGATGCTTGATTAAATCAATACCGCAAATCTAATCTTCTCATTGCATCTGAATCTCACTCAAACCAATGTCCAGCACTTGGACCAAGATTGGATTGCTTCTCTACTGAGAGGAGCCACTAAAATCCAAACATGTTTCATCACTCCCTCGAAATGGAAGCGTCATGGTTATACAATCGTTTGTGATCACATCACCCTCAGGTATTCCCAATATCTGTACATCCTGCATACTGGAAGACCTATGATCAACCTGAAGATGTAGATCAATTTTTACACTGTCTTCTTCAGGGTTTGATCACCAAGTTTCTCAATCTTGGTCATTGGGAATCGATATCGGTCATATGCTTTCGCAAAGCATATATCATACCTTCAAATTCTTGTCATGCTTCGAACGCACGACGAACATGCATGGAATTTGATCGGTCCAAATACCTCATGAGTGAGCTCATGTCTTTTGGTTGATAAGTGAACCTGTATGATCCCTTTGAGAGATCGTATTACTCATATGCCCTTACATGCACACCAACGCACCGGTGTATAGACCTTGGTTAGGTCATCAACCTATTGGTCTGCCAAATGTACACCCTCAGATATATAGTAACACATCTATCTATGGTCACAGGATGTGTCCCTATGCTGTCACAACATTCAACATAAGACTTAGGTTATCTCGATAAGTCAACCCTTTGACCTAACTAATCTGACACCTCCGAATCACCATTCCCATGTAGAGGATCTGCATCAAGAGGTCGGTCAGATATTAGCCAATAAGAGAAAGGATTGTCATCTCCTACTCAGGCTGGAGATCATCTCTTTATAATCATTTGACGGTGCTTGATGAGTCCTCTATCTAACTCTTTAGATATTCATCCAAACACTAGCCTCTATGATTCATTTAATGAATCAACGTCTATATGATCATCAAGATAGCCATGGTACATAACCGTAATTGTACAGAGGGACCTTATAGTGCATTCATTCCTTTAATTTCAGAAAGGGAGTGAAACATCAGGAACTTTTATTGATAAACATATATATTACAATAACATTTATTGTAAGAATGGTTCGCTCGGCGCTCACATGTCCAACAGTCGGTGCGGGTGGAAACGGACGACGGTAATAAGATCGAGGGTATGAATTAAGGGCTGAGGAAGTGGCACCTATGTGTGGTGGGGATGAGGGTATCGAAGGGTGATCGTGCGATGCATGAGGCACCACATGGTGAGCTAAGGTGAAGGTGGAAACTGAAGGTTGTGATTCGATCTGGCCCTTGATCTAGTGGCTAAGAATCGAAGAGGAGTGGGTGGCGCGGATCAGATGAGGGTAGGATGATTGGATGATGGGAAAAAGAGGGGCGCGAGGCACATGAAGAGACGGGACACATGGCACAACCAGAAGGTGCCACATGGTCCAATCATATTATTTTGACGAAGAATGTGAAATAAGGAGGAGGTCGAATTCGAAAAAACTCAAAACATGAAATTCTAGATCTCGATGTGATCTACAAGTTTCATGTTGACCAAAAATGGAGAAGAGTTCAAACAAAGGTAGTTTTTGTGAGCGTTTTTAAGGGACTAAAAACACTGTGATTTCTAATTTGATATTTTTTGTAATTTTAATTTATTCAAGGGGTTAGATAATTACAAGGATTAATCTGGTTCGTTGACACTTGGTGTAAGCTAGGGGGTTAATATCCATAAAGTAATTGCAAGAAACTGGGTTAGTCAACCCCCTATACTTGAACTACGCTTGTCCCCGAGCACCATAAAAATGAATGAGCTGGATTAACCCCTTGTGCATGTGCGTACATGATCTGATCCGTTAAAAAAATCCTAATTTTTAGAGATCCACAATCTCAGAGTTCAACCCAACCTTAATCAAGAGGCATTTAATTTCTCTAATTTTCCAGACTCTCTCTTTGATGCAAATAAACTAAGGATATTAGCTTAAGTGTTGACTAAATTCATGAGAGTAGAGTCGCAATGTCACCCAAGGTCCCGGTCCAAGAAACTCTCATAAGGACCTAATCCTCAAAACTAGGGAACAAACCAAATATTGCGTTCAATCCACCATCTCTTTAGTTGTCCGACTTAAAAGTGTAGGTGGCAGGCTAGATTGATGAAGGGTTTGGGACTGTGTAATTTATTTTCTCTCTCTCATTGGAACAGTGTGTTTGTAAAGAGATGTTGGAGTCATGTGCACTTCTTTTCTTGGGATTACACCGGGTGTGTTGTGTTAAGAAAAACATTTTCAACACCATGTTACATGAATAAATATTTTCCAAACATTTTAAAAAGATTTTTGAAAACAAGAGAAACTCATTTTTCAAATCATTTCAAAATAATTTTCTCGAAAATAGTGTAACATAATATAGACAAACCTTGAAAATAATTGGATCCACTTAGTTCAAGAGATTATACTTTAGCCAAAAGTTTTAAATTTTTTTAAAAATTTCAAAATATAGCTATAGTACATATATTGTATATACGATATACCCCCTTGTACCTAAACTTTGTTATGTCCTCATAGCACTAGATGATACCAAGCCACATGTCCATTTAAGTATAGAAAAGAAAAGTATACGGTAACTGAGGTGGCCTCCCCATATACTTAGGTTCGAAATAACCTAAGTATCAAGGCAAGGAAAGATGAGTAAGAAAATCATGGGGGATTCAGGTCCCCCTATACTTAGGCTTAGAGTAGCCTAAGTATAAAGATGAAGAGTTGATGTTAGGGAGACCTGAGGTGAACAAAAAAGAAGGATAGATAAACAAAGGAGAAGCTGAATCTTCGGAGATTAATGGAGTACTTAAGGACTAAGGGAGGGTTTCAGAGGATTCATGGCTCAAACAAGCATGCAACACCCTTTGATTTCACCAACTCACACATGAAACCAACAAATGTTGGTTTATTATCTTGTAAATTTTATTAGTGATTAAAACATTCTAATTTATGCAGGAATCAAGAAAAAATTGAATAAAAGTAACTTACGTAAACAAGGATGCTGCTCTCTCGAAATAAGGTTTTACTCTATTTTTAAGTTGACTTGCAACTATCAGGCCCATTTTATTTGCTTAAGGTTATCACTGATGTAAGGTAAGTGCACATAAATAAGGAGATCATCATCTACCACTCATTCCTATTTTCCATTAACCTAGGTGATCAGGATAAGAAGGGAGGTCGAGAAAAGCCATGCAGTCGACAAAAATCATGACCTATGCTAAGAGATAAAACATGCAGTGTCTTAGCAATATTCTAAAACTCGAACTGAACTGAGAACCAAAATCATATGTATGCAAGTTGATGAAAAACTGCACCTATCATTCTTCTATTAGCGGGGAAGAATATCTTTTAATTTATGCTAAATGAAGCGATGTCTACATGCGTCTTGATTAATTTTGTGTCTTACCTACGATCAAACACAAAGGATAAAAAGTGAAACATGCTCGAGGAGCCGCGTGCCTGATCCTAGGTTGACACTCAAGTGGGGTGATCCCCACACAACCACGAAGAACTTCGTTCATTTACACGTGCGAGTCTTCAAACGAAGACTGAATTAAAGACAATTATTGCATGAAATGGGATATAATGCAAGACATCTTTTTCTTCCATTTTTCTCCAGAGTTGCTTTTATGGCTCCTCATAGCGGGGAAACACTTGCTCCTCACCTCCTTGAATGTCAACGACCCTGCCACAAAAGCAAATGTTAGATATCAATCGAATTTTTTTTATGATGCAATACAACATGAACAAATTGACCTATGAATTAAAATTAACACATAATTAAATTTATAAAAATCCAAACAAGATAAAAGATGAGCCGTGTCCCCGGCAATGATGCCATTTGACGAATCGTAATTTCACCCTCTTAATAATGCAGAATTAACCTCTTCGTTGCAGTCGGGTAAAATCAAGTACGTAAAAAACCGCTTCGAAATTATGTATAAAATTAAAGGCAAAGCAGTCGAATTAATATTTTTCTTGGGCAAGCCCAAGGTCGAACTCAAGGACACAAGCCTCCTAAGCAATATTTAGACTCTTATTACTTCAATTAAGTGTTGGATTAATTAGGCATAGGTCAGAGAATGCATGAAGACATGACATGATGCAAAAAACACACAAGATATGACAATTTTTTATACATTTTTAATGCATGCGACAAATGCAAAGAAATGCGATGTTATAATGATGTAAAACTACCCTATGTAGACAAAATATCTGAGCCATAAACATTAGTCAATTTCAGGTTCAATTATTAAGCTAATCTCATTAACGAAATAATACAAGGCACAAGAAGCAATATATGAGAGACACTTTGTTTGGATTAAAACATTAAAACTCAGAGTGTGTGAATAGTAAATGGACTATGCCATTAAAAGGACCATCAAACTAGCTTCAAAATGCAACTGAAATCAACTGAAAAAGAGGTGGATGCTCAGAATATTGACAAAGTAAACCAGGGGAATAAATGTAAGAAAACACGAAGATATCTAGCAAATAGGTCATTGGAATGGATTAAAATGTAAATACAAATAGTCATGAGGCTTCCCTGATATTTACCCACACGTATGTGGGTACTTTTGCAATTACAAAAACTTGCAAGGGCTTGGATGCAAAATACCCCAGGCGCGCATGCGATGCACATGAGTTTTGGACCAAGTTGAAATATGGAGAAGTCGACGGGACCTCCATGCAAAATTCCCCTGCCTACACATGACCAGTATGTGATGGGCAAGGTTCGGTTGACATGCCAGCTCGGAGGAGGTTCGAGGAGGCTCGGGATGCAGCTCGGGCTCAGACGAGGCTCGGGCACCCTGAGCCTGGAGGTACGGGGTAGAGGCTTTGTGTGTTGGCGTGGACGCATATGAACCATTCGGTCTTCAAGATCGGGTGGTTCTTGTGACTTGCGATGGGGGTGACATTGTTGAGTGATAGCCATTGGATGGACACTAGGGGGTGCATCCAACAACAGTTGTAGCTCCTAAAGTTGCTTCCTCCACCGCGTGGTTGGCGGTGAGAATGGAACTACGGTAAGGTACTTTGAGCTCCTCCACCTTCTTCTGTGGTCGATGAAGCTCCATGGAGGATTTTGTAATGTCAGAGACCATCTACAAAGCTCAAAGAAGCAGATGTGGGTCTTGGGGGTCGTGGGCGAAGCTTGTACGCCGGAGGCGGAGCTCGCACATTCCTCTCCAATGAAGCTCTAGCTATTGTGCATTTAGACACCTGCAGAGTTAGAGCTGTAGCTGAAGCTTTCTGTGTGGAGTGCGGTGAGTGGTATGAGGCCTATGCGAGCGGAGTCAATGGAGGCTTAGGTGTTCCTCCACGGTGAAGGGCGGAGCGACATGTGTTGGAGTGGCCAGGTGTGGAGAAGGGGAAGATGGTGATCTGTGGTGGGTGAGCGTCAATGGGGATGAGTGGAAAAGCTCTATCGATGATCAATGGAAGATGACGAGGTGTTTTGAGGCCTAAATAATTAAGAGAAATCAAGAAAGAAAATGCAAAGAAGGTCGAAGGAACTTACCTGAGCGATGGCAGATGAATTTCATGTGCTCGAGCACCTGGGAGGGGCCCTGGTCATCGCTGGACCTCCGCGGGAACTGAAGGTGCTAGGTGGGGCAGAGCCACCACAATCTTGGCCTACCATGGATAGGGGTCGACACCAGGGGTCTTCGTCATCGTTGCTCCTCCATCGATCCTCCCTCTATCACATGGAGGAGGATAGGGGATGGGCTAGGCCCTGCGTAAAGGCAAACAAAGTGTGGAGGAAACGACGATGGTGTACCTAATGTATAAGCTCGATGGTTCTGGTGATGGGAGATGTGGTATGCATGGAGATTATGGAGCGAGGGGGAGGTTATGAAGCGACCCACGAGGCTCGTGAGGATGGTGGAGGATGGATCTACGACATGGAGGTGTCGGGGAGTAGAGATGGTGGTCGAGGACACAGATGAAAAAGGAAAGGGGAAGAGGTCATGTGAGATGGGCGAAGTGTGTGAGAGGGGGCCAGGAGGTAGATGACGACTTCTTGGTCGTTGGATCTCGTGATCCAATGACCATGAGTGGGGCGCTAGTGAGTGGTGTGGATTGGATCACGGGGGCAAGATCGAAGGGCGTAAGACGGTGCCACGTGGCGAGAGTAAGTGCGGGAGGAAACAGAAGACAGTGATGAGATCGGAGGTATGATTGTAGGGCTGAGGAAGAGGCGCCTGCATGTCGTGGGGATGAAGGCATCAGAGGGTGATCTTGCGGTGCATGAGGCGCCACATGACGAGCTAAAGTGAAGGCGGAAACTGAGGACTGTGAAATAATTATTCCGAAGAATAATGTGAAATAATAAGGAGAAGGAGGTCGAATTTGGAAAAACAAAAAACATGAAAGTTGCAGATCTCTATGAGCTCTAGAAGTTTCATGTTGACCAAAAATGGAGAAGAGGTCAAACAAAGGTAGAAATATTTTTGTGAGTGTTTTTAAGGGAATAAAAACACTACGATTTTTAATGTGCTATTTTTTTATTTTTAATTTATTCAAGGGTTAGATAATTACAAGGATTAATCTGGTTTTATTGACACTTAGTATAAATTGGGAGGTTAATATCCTTTAATGGCATGAAATTGGGTTTCATCGACCCCCAATACTTAAACTATGCTCATCCCCGAGCATCACAATAATGAATGAGTTGGATTAAGCCCCTTGTGCATGTGCGTACAAGATCTGATCCGTTCAAAAATTCCCAGTTTTTAGAGATCCACAATCTCAGAGTTCAACCCAGCCTTAATCAAAAGGTATCTAATTCCTCTTATTTTCAAGACTCTCTCTTTGATAGATATAAACTAAGGATATTAGCTTAACCGTTGAATGCGTTCACGAGAGTAGAATTGCAATGTCACCCAAGGTCCTGGTCCACAAATCTCTCCTAAGGACCAAATCCTCAAATCAGGGGAATAAACCAAATATTGCGTTCAATCCACCATCTCTTTAGTTGTCAGACTCAAAAGTGCAGGTGGAAAGCCAGGATGATGGAGGGTTTGGGATTGTGTCATTTCTTCTCTCCCTCTCATTGGAACAAGGATCCTCTCAAGTGCCTTATTACTCAACCCATTTTTTTGGTGTTGATCAGTGCATCCGTCAAGAGAAGATGGAGTCGTCTGCATTTGTTTTCCTCAGAATACACTAGGGTGTGCCTTTTTTGATTACATATCGTACCTTCTACACCCACACTTGTAGCATTAACGATGTAGAGTCTTTTTTTGTTGCAAGTCCGACACCTGGCCCTAATAGCAGTGGTCCAAGTGGACACATTGAAAATGGTTGGGAGCGCTCGCCTTTGGTGGAATCTCTTTGATGATTGACTTTGTGGAATGAGAGCGTTTCTTTAACATTTCATTGCTTTGTAATATTTTGGACAGCTCCAATGCTTTTCCCAAGAGTTGACGCATACTTGTCAACAATTTTTTATTTATTTCACACCTTGGGACTTAGGTAAATATCAAGAAATTAGCATAAGAACGAAGTTCCCATACTGGCTAAAAAATTTTGACACTCAGGTTTCTTGAAGCCTTCAAAGATTTTATCCCATCCTCGAGCATCATTAGATCAAATCCAGATTTGAATCCCTCACCCCAGTCCCTCAAATGAAATTTTAATGTATCCCTTCAAGACCGCAGTCGTGTATGTGAAGTGTTGATCATATTCTAAATGTTGGAGACTAAGCATGCAATATAACACACAAATCTTGAAACCTTGGGAAATATGGATGATTAAGTCTAAGACCTTGATGGCTAAGGCTGGTTAACCTAAAATCTCAAGACCTCATTAACCGAGTATTCTCGAACATTTCTGATCCTGTGCGAAGTGAAAATGTATGGGATTTAATCACACTCCTTCATCCAATTTTTTTTCACATTTTTACGGAGACTTTAAAAGACATCATGACTGCCGAAGACCAAATGTGTATATGCATCTACATTTAGCCAGTATAGGTGTAAGTATAGGTCGGAGCCCGGTGCTTGAGGACGGAGCCTTACGTGATCTCTGCTAAACCACCTACTCTGCTAAGGGCGAACCCTCACTGAACGTTGCTACATATTTGGGTTTAGTAGTTACTTTTTACTCTCAAAGGATTTTTGAAAAAAGTTAGAACAATGGTTAGACTCATCTTCCTTGAAATAAGGAAAAACATTTTCAACACCACGTTACACGAATAAACATTTTCCAAACACATTCAAAAGATTTTTCAATATCAGAGAAACTTTTTTTTCAAATCATTTCAAAAATATTTTTCTATAAAATAGTTTAACATAAAATAGAAATACCTTGAAAATAAATTTGTCCACTTAGTTCAATGATTATACTTTAGCCAAAAAGTTTTAAATTTATCAAATTTTTTTAAGTGTAGCTAAGTACATATATTTTACATACGGTATACTCCGCTATACTTAGACTTTGCTATGTCCGCATAGCACTAGATGATACAAATCCATAGTTCCATTTCAGTATAGAAAAGTATACGGGAACTGAGGTGGGCTCCCCCTATACTAAGGTTAGAAATAACCTAAGTATTAAGGCAAGGAAAGATGAGTAAGAAAATCATGGGGATTCAGGTTCGCCTATACATAGGCTGAGAGTAGCCAAAGTATAAAGATGGAGAGTTGATGTTAGGGAGACCAGAGGTGAATGACGGAGAATGATGGATAATCAAATGAGAGGATGAATCTTTGGAGATTAATGGAGTACTTAAGGACTAGGGGAGGGATTCAGAGCATTTATGGCTCAAACAAGCATGTAACACCCTTTGATTTCACCAACTCAAATGTGAAACCAACAAATGTTGGTTTATTATCTTATCAATTTTATTGGTAATTAAAACATTCTAATTTACGTGGGAATCAAGAAAAGGTCGAATAAAATCAGTCTACATAAACAAGGGTGTTGCTCTCCCCAAACAAGGTTTTACTCCATTTTAGGTTGACTTGTAATTATCAATCCCATTTCATTTGCTTAAGGTTATCACTGATTTAAGGTGAGCACATAAATCAAGAATTCATCATCTACCAGTAATTCCCATTTTCCATTAACCTAAGTGATCAAGACAGGAAGGGAGGATGAGAAAAGCCATGTAGTTGACAAAAATCATGACCTATGATAAGAGATAAAACATGCAGTGTCTTAGCAATATTCGTGAAAACTCGGACTAAATTGAGAACCAAAATCATATGTATGTAAGTCGATGAAAAACCTCACCTAACATGCTTCTATTAGCGGGAAAGAATATCTTTTAATTTATGCTAAATGAAGCAATATCTATGTGTGTCTTGATTAATTGTGTGTCCTAGCTACGATCAAACACAAAGTATAAAAAGTGAAACTAGCTCGAGGAGCCGCGTGCCTGATCCTAGGTCGACGCTCAAGTGGGGCGATCCCCACACAACCACGAAGGACTCCATTTATTTACACGCGCGAGTCTTCGAACGAAGACTACTGTAAATATGATTATTACATGTAATGGAATAAAATGGAAGACATTTTTTTCCTTTGCTTTTTCTCCAAAATTACTTCTGCGACTCCTCACATCGGTGATACACCTGCTCCTTGCCTCCTTGAACATCAAGGGCCCTGCCGCAAAAGCAGATATTAATCAAAAAAATTTAATGATGAAAGACAACATGAATAAATTGACCAACAAATTAAAATTAAACTTAATTAAATAAATAAAAATCCAAACAAGATAAAAGATGAGCTTTGTCCCGGGCAACGACACCATTTGACGAGTCGTAATTTCACTCTCTTAATAATGCAGAATTAATCGCTTTGTTGCATCCAGGTAAAATCAAGTACGTCAAAAACCGCTTCGAAATTATGTATCAAATTAAAGGCAAAGCGATCCAATTTATATTTTTCTTGGGCTAGCCCAAGGTCGAACTCAGGGACATGATCCTTATTACATGAATTAAGTGTTGGATTAATGAAGCATAGGTCAGAGAATGCATGAAGACACGATATGATGCAAAAAACACACATGAAGATATGCCAATTTTTTATTCATTTTTAATGCATTGGACAAATACAAAGAAATGTGATGTTATAATGATGCGAAAATACCTTAAGTAGACAAAATATCAGAGCCATAAACATTAATCAATTTCTGGTTCAATTATGAAGCTAACCTCATTAATGAAATAATACAAGGCACAAGAAGCATTATACGAGAGACACATATTCCATTAAAAGAACCATCAAACTAGCTTCAAAATGCAACTGAAATCAACTAAAAAGGAGATAGGATGCTCAGGATATTGACAAAGGAAACTAGGGGCATAAACGTAAGAAAACATGAAGATATCTAGTAAACATGTCCCTAGAAGGGACTAAAATGTAAATACAAATAGGCGTGAGGCATTCCCTAATATTTACCCACATATGTGTGGGGTATTTTTGCAGTTACTAAAACCTGCAAGGGCTTGAATGCACAATACCCCAGGCGCGTGTGGGATGCACGTGAGTTCTGGACCTGGTTGTAATACGGAGAAGTCGATAGGGCCTCCATGCAAATTTACCCCACCTACACGTGACCAGCATGTGATGGGCGAGGTTCGGTTTACACGGCATCTTAGAGGAGTTCAACGAGGCTTGGCATGCATCTTAGAGGAGGTTCAACGAGGATGGTCAATGAAAGATGAGGAGGGGTATTGAGGCCTAATTAATTAAGAGAAATCAAGAACGAAAATGCAAAGAAGATCAAAGGAACTTACTTGAGCGATGGCGGATGAATGGCCTATGCTCGAGCTCCTAGAGGGGACCTGGTCATTGCTGGACCTCCACGACGACTGGAGGTAGCTAGGCGGGGTAGAGCCACCACGATCCTGGCCAATCATGGCCAGGGGTCGATGCCGAGGGTCTTCTTTGTTGTCGCTTCTCCATCAGTCCTCCCCTTGTCTTGGGGAGGAGGAGAGGGGTTGGGCTAGGCCCTGCGCAAAGGCAGACAAAGTGTGGAAGCGGCGACGACAGTGTATTTAACGTTTAAGCTCAGTGGTTCCGGTGATGGGAGGTATGGTTTGCGTGGAGATTATGGAGTGAGGGTGAGGTTATGAGGCAACCCACGAGGCTCGCAAGGATGGTGGAGGATGGATCTACGACGTGGAGGTGTCGGTGAGTGGAGATAGAGGTCGAGGACACAAAGGAAAAAGGAAAGGGGATGCGATCGTGTGAGATGGGAGACGTGTGCGAGAGGGGGTCCAGAATGTAGACGATGGCTTCTTGGTCGTTGGATCTCGTGATCCAATGGCCATGAGCGTGGCATTAGTGAACGGTGTGGATTAGATCGGGGGGGGGGGAGATCGAAGGGCGTAAGGTAGTGCCACGTGGCGAGAGTAGGTACGGGCGGAAACAGATGACGGTGATGAGATCGAGGGTATGATCGAAGGCCTGAGGAAGAGGATTCTACCTGTGGTGGGGATGAAGGAAATGGAGGGTGATCGTGTGGTGCATGAGGTGCCACATGGTAAGCTAAGGTGAAGGCTGAAACTGAAAGTTATGATGCGATCTGGCCCTTGAACTAGTGGTTGAGAAACGAAGAGGAGTGGGCAGCATGGATATGATGAGGAGAGGATGATCGAATGGAGGAAAAAGAGGGGCACGTGGCACATGAAGTGAGGGGCCGCGTGGCGCAACCAGAAGGCGCCACGTGGCCCAATCATATTATTATGAAGAAAAATGTGAAATAAGAAGGAGAAGGAAGCCGAATTTGGAAAATCTCAAAACATGAAAGTTGTAGATCTCAATGAGCTCTACAAGTTTCACGTTGACCAAAATGGAGAAGAGGTCAAACAAAGGTAGAAATATTTTTGTGAGCGTTTTTAAGGGGATAAGAACACTACGATTTTTAATTTGCTTTTCTTTATATTTTTAATTTATTCAAGGGGTTAAATAATATTAAGGACTAATCTCAATTTTATTGACACCTAGTCTAATCTAGGAGTTAATATCTGGAAATTATTGGCATGAATCTGGGATTCATCAATGAGGCATCGATTTTATTGGCCCATTCCCGAAGAGTTAAGGATTTGAGTACATTTTCTTAGTTGTAAATTATATACGTCATTAGGTTGAGGCAATCTCCACCTGAGCCGTCGATGAGAGGATTGTTTGTAGACCTTTGTGGAAGAATATCATATCACAGTTCAAGGTTCCAAGAGTTTTGATTTCATATGGGGATACTCATTTCATCAATGACAAGGTTAGGGCCCTAGATCACGAGTTCAACATATACCATAGAGTCGCCACTCCATGTCATCCACAGACGATGCTCTTTTTGATGTTTTTATTCGAGAGATTAATACGGTATTACAAAAGGATGTCATCTCAGACCAAAAGGATTGGTCACAACTTTTGGACTCGGCCTTGTGGGCCTATAGGACATCCTTCAGTTCTCCTCTGGGTACATCTCCATGTCGACTCATTTATCGCAAGACATGGCACTTAACTATTGAGATCAAGCACAAGTCATTATGTGTAGTCACAGAGATAATATTAGATCCAGAGAGTGTAGGAGATCAGAGGAGAGTAGAGTTGGCATCCCTGGAGAAGCTTAGGGATAGAACCTTTTAGAGTAGCCTAAAGTAAAAGGACAGAGTGAAGATATAACGTGATTTACACATTAACACAGAGCAGTTTGATCCTAATCAGAGAGTATGGTCATTTGATGCTAGATTGAGATTATTTCCAGAGAAATTCCAAATCAAGATGAAGGGACCATATTTAGTCAGAAAGGTATAAGGCAATGACAATATTGACATATACGAGTTGTCTTCTGAGTCCACCTTTCTAGTCAACAATCAATGCCTGAACCCTTTTCTTGATCATGACCCATTGACCGTTGATGTTGCGTCGATTCATTTTGTATGAGATGTGTTATTTTTCTCATATTTGGCATTTGATACCCAATTTGTACATCTGTTCGCCTCTTTATATATCCATGTCTTATTTTTCTTTCCTTCTTTCTTCTATTTTTGTTCAACACCATAGGTCTCTCTTAGGATTTATACTATACTTAGGAGGTAGTTTATCCTAATTATCGGGGTGTGTTGAACTTCTCTTGTTTATACTTTTGTTTGTTCTATTACCTTTGTTTTGTTGCCTATAATTAGGGACATCCAACCTAAAATATAGGGGAGGTAATATATGTTTTTCACTTCTTTGAGTACTTCCTCACTTGTCCCTCAACTATTTATATTCTTTTCTATACGTAGGGATATCTTGCCCTAAGTATGGGGGGACATGTTCAGTCATTTATTTCGTGTATACTCTCTTCCTCGATTTTACCCTTTTGTACAATAATTTATGCTTTAATTATTTTATCTAAGTATAGGGGGATCACGATTCATTTCATTCCATTCTTTGAGCCATTGTAGTATAGGATTCTTTTCACATTTCTATACTTAGCACAAGTTATGTCTTCCTTTGTTGATGTTTTATCAATATGAGGACATAGTTCAAGCTAAGTATAGGAGATGTTGTATATTTACTTTAGACATAACTCGAACGTTGGGGTTTATAATATGGCTATTATTTATAACGAGGGAATAAAAAGGTTTTGAAATGATTTGTAAAACGTTTGTGAAAATGTTTGTAACATATTTGGTATAAAATTTTGTAAAAATGTATGTAAAAACCTTTGTAAATTTATTTTTGTGTAGTTTTTTGTAAAATGTTTGTAAAAAAATCGTCTGTAAAATGTTTGTAAATTATTTCTTGTATCAAAATTGTGTATATTGTACAAATGATTGTAAAATATTTTAAAATAAAATGTTTGCAAGAACATGTTAGAATAATTGTTTGTAAAATGATCTGTAATATTGTTTGTAAAAATAGTTTTGAAAAATCTTTTGAAAATTTTAGTAAAATTGTTTGTAAAAATTTTTGTAAAATATTGTGTCATGTGGGTTATAAATTATGGGTATACAATTTTTTTGTCTATATGAGTTGAAAAATTTTGTAAATAAAATATATAGTTATTTGTAATCTTTGTATATAAAATTCTTGAATAAAATCCTTTGATAAAATTTGTAGATAAAATACACTTGTAAGAATTCTACATAAATCTTGTAAATATTTTATTTATTCAATTTGTATAAATTCTTGTTAATTGTTGTAAATATGTATAATTCATTATTAAAAATGCCATAAAATTTCAAAAAGATAAAATCCATGAAATTTTACAAAAAATCTTGGAAAAATACTTTCAAAAATATTTATTCTTTTATTTTATTTTCTTTTCAAAAAAATGTTTTTAAATATTTATTTCATGTGCATTCACATTTTTCAGAATAAATTGATGTTTAAACTAGTCTGGAATAAAATTGAAGAATGGAGCTTATTTAAGACCTTAATCGACTTAATTTCAGAGGAACCTTATAGAAACTAGATTTGAGAAATTTCAGATCCTAAAGACTTAATTCTTCGAGTCCACAAGACTATGTTCACTTGTTATCTTGATTGGTCAAGTAGAATATTTCACATACACATGATTCTTCTAGATAGTGGCTTATCTTGGACAAGCACCATACATGTCGCACTTCATGGATGAGTTGTTGAGGGGGCATAATCCTTTAGCTGGTGTAACATACAAGTGGAAGCATCCGTCCTACTCTAGGGAGGGTAGTGCATCTCAACCTACTCTAGTAGCATTGAGGTCCAGCATGATGCTGTGGGTTGCAACAATGCTTCAAAAGAGGAATAGTCTACTGGATCAAGAAGAAAATCTCCTTATATACATGTTTGACATGTTGTATATATGTTAAAAAAATATTAAATTAATATTTTAAAAAATGGGACATGCCTGATTGAAAATAAAATGTTTATTGGAGTGTATATAGTCGAATAAGAAAAGCATATATGTTTCAAATTATAATCTAAAGGAAGCTTTCAACTGGAGGCTTGGCTACATTCTTTAAGCTCCAAGAATAGGTAGTTACATTGGCTACCGTCCATTCTCTTCTATACCCCTCTTCTTGAGCCGGTTGTACTTGAACATAGAAGGGAATACCCCGCTCTCGAGGAAAGAGATGCTAGACCCGGGGACTCGAGTCACCTTATTAGAGGAGGATTTCTTTGCCTGAGGAGAGAAGCTATATTTCCCGTACACCAAACAAGTAAAGATTCATAATCATAAGAGTTTGTGTATGTAGACTTGTTCTGACCTTAATGTTGAGGCAACCTGAATAGGAATCTTGTGGAACTTGATGGTTGTTAGGTTTAAAATCCATTCCCAATATGGTTCAACCAAACTAATAATTCAAAGGTCTAATTGAGCATCAATCTTCAATTTTATGAAGAAAAGTTTAATAATCAATATTCTTCTATGTTCTTTCCTTTTCTTTTCTTAATTTTCTTTTTCACCTCTTCTTTGAATAAGTGTTTGCCAAGGGACTAGCAATGTTAAAGTATAGGAGAATGATGAATCCATAATTCATTATATTTATTCTTTTATTTTTAGCCAAATTCATTAGAACAACATTTGTAAGCATGTTTTAAAATCAAAAAATTGTCATTCATCATTGTTTTGTAAATAATTAATGTTTATCATTATTTTTAACCAAAATAAAAGAATAAAGAAGCAAAGAAGAAGAAAAGAAATAAAGAAGGCTACAATTATGCAATAAGTACATGCTGACCTAAACCTTGAGGGATGGTCAATAACTGACCTGATTGACAAGGAATGATGTAGGGAGACATATGGTCCTCTTTAATACAAACTTCCCATTATACATATCGTCTACTATTTATTATATATTTTGTAGATAATCTTCACTATTCTCCGGTATATATCACTGTATTATTTATTAATAAAATGATATCAAATTGATGTATTTCCTTAATAAAACATGTATTTTAAATGTGTCTTAAATTATAAAAATATCTTCAAACACTTATTTATGTCCTCCTACACTTATTTAAAGGGACTAGCAATGTGTCTTAAAACATGTCTATGTATTTAATTATTTATTTTGTGTATAAATTGTATATATTGTATTTTAAACTATTTTTATTATTTCTAATAATTATATAAAATTATAATAAAATTTATACATTATAAAATTAAAGAAAAATAAAATCAACTCTTCATTCAGCAAATGAACTACTGTATATATTGTACCTAATACTAATTCATGAAATCCAAGATTTAACTTGTAAAAATCCAATAAAAATATATGTATACTCCTTAAAACATTTTGTAAATATATAAAATATAAGGTATTTATGTAAAAATAAAAATATATGTATATAATATATAGGTATATTGTACCTATACATAATAATGTATAACGTATATAGTGTTGTATATATATTATTAAAATTAGAAAAAATAACATTGTAAAATAACTATCAACTTATATTTTGTTTACTTTTTATTTTAAAATCACTTACTATTTAAATATGATTTTTCTTTTATTTTGATTTTTCCTATAGGTCAACTCGGGTCCGTTGACTTGGGTCAGCCTTCCACTGTCCTAGGTCCGACCCGACTGTAGCTTCGTTGTATTTCTTTTATCCATCTTTTTCTGACCGGGTATGATCAGATATCACCTTGGTTCGTGGCCTGATTGTTTGCTTGGGATCCACGATCTTTGTAGATACCTAAAGTTGGTCAGATCCTCCTCCATTCACATGATTTCTCTCGATCTTTCTAGAAACTGAGAGCCCAATAAAGCATCTCTTTCCCCTCTGTTGCACCCTAATTCACTCCACGCCTCTTTCTTTCTCCACCTGAATAACTAGGGCAGTGACATGACCCCAGAGGACCCTTTTGGAGTTTAATTTGGTGGCCATTTGAGCGAAACCACCCTCGTGGCTGGAGACGTCTGCCGCGACGAGCATCATCATTCTCCCGCAATGAAATAGAGGCCCATAGCTCACTCCCCCATTCTCCACTTTCCACCTCCAATCACCGGGTAACCTTTCTTGCTTTCTTTGACACTGTTTTGCTAGATTTCAATATCGTAGCTGCCATTTGCCCTTGTTGTTCCTACTTGCATATTAGAGGCCCATCTCCTACATGGAGCCGCTCTGATATCTTCACCTTATCGCCGCCCATCTTCCTATGCATCCTGACCCCTTAGACTCGATCATTTGATCGATATTAAGGTCAGACTTCCTTCCTCCATGTATATCGTAAGTCAAACCCCACTCCCCGTCAATTCTTTTGATTTCAGTGCAAAATTACTCTAGTCGGAGCATCGCCTCCGAGCTCTGCAACTCCTTGTAGGTTCATGTGTGCACTGGAGGGTCAAATCGACCCTCATCTGACCAAGCGGAGCTTCTCAAGGTACCTTAGGCTCCAGATATTCAGCGAGCCCTCCACCAATCCATCTAAGCATCCCATTTGACACAAACAACATATAGACGAGATGTTGGGCCCCTTAGCAAATCAATTTGAGCACTGTAGCACCAAACATTCCCAACTGAAGCAGATCCTGTGACACCTTCTTCATGTTCTTTTAGTGTCATTGCCAGCAGTCCGAAGAGGAACCCACCTCACAGTTTTGATCCAGACCGCATTTTCTTGTCCCAGACATAGATCGTCATATAAAATCTAGGACAGATTTTTACATGCACGTCACACACTTTTTATCTGACCATCAGATCACTAGCAGCAGTCCATCACAGGCGTATGTCAGAGACCACACACATCATACACGCCTTCAGGGGTATATTTCACTTTTCCCCTACCAATTGTTATTTCTTTTAAGTACAATAAATGTAAATGAAGTTATAAATGTTTTCAATAGAGACCTTGTAGTTTTCTATAATTGCAATTAAGTCCAACTAAACCGCTGCCATGTGTATGTACACATACTCTTATTGGGTTATTTGCATCTTTTTACTTGTGCGTTCACTTATCTATATCAGGAATGTTATTGGATATTTGCATTTATGCCGCCATGACCCTATGTCACGTGTGACACACATTTTTGTTGGGTTTTTTTGTGATTTGGACCCTGGATTTTTATTCTTGTTATTGCCCGAGATCATAAAACAATTTCTATGAGGTCCTTCTATATCTAATATTTTATTTTGTTTCATTTTAATTGCAATAAATATCAAATCTAATACAAAAACCAAGTGACTACTAGTGTATTTTTCCTGTGGTAATCTTTATTATTTTTTAATTATTTTCTATTTTTATTTTGGTATTATTCAAAATTCAAAAACCAACTAAAAATCCCTATTTGTTTCAGCAAATCCATAAGAATTCAAAAATACCTTTAAAAATTCTAAAAAATTTAGATTAGCTTATCTGATTTTAACTTTTATATCTTTTATAAAACTCTAAAAAATTGCAAAACCATAATAACACCATAAAAATCACATAAAATCTTCTAAAACCCCAAAAATTGTGTTCGGTCTCAATTTGTAGATATTCACTTATACTTTTTGATATAATTAATAGAAGTTTTGCATATATTTTCAATTTGTAATTTGAAAAGTACTCATGGCCATGCACTGTTTGCTTTATTTCTTTCTTTTAATCATTTTGAAGATCTTAAAAAAATCTAAAAGTCCTTCAAAAATTACAAAAACAAAAATATGTTTATTTCATTTTTCAGAACATTTTTCTTGTATTTATGAAATAAAAAAAGTGCATGTGTCTTTTATTTCATTGTTTTTATTTGTGCTTTGTTTAAAAAATGAAAAATATATAAATTTAAAAAATTAAATATCAATAATTTGAAAATCATAAAACATTAAAAGTATAAAATTTAATAGTACATAAACAATGAAAAGATAAAAAAATTCAAACAAATCCAAGAGTGGTTTGCCTTTGATTTTCCATCTTCTTAGTCTTTGAGTTTTATTTGAATTGATTAACCCTCGTATAATAACAGTTGCCTCTTTGTGTTCGACCCTTGTTGCTATCGCTGGTTAATAAAAGTAGCATAGAACACTCTCTCTTACTTGCTTTATTCATCTTGTGGTTGAATAAAATTTTCTCGATTAATAGCCTGATTGTTGATGTAACGACACTAATATTTGCATTAACTTAACCCAAGTCAGTTGAACGATCATCAACCCACTTTTCCTTTTTTTTCTATTCGCTCTAGCAATTAAATCCTTCAACTTTCTTCTCTAACATCCATCGTCATCACGGGTTCATCACTTCCTATTTTCTTACATCGAATTGTGTGATATTAAAAAATCAAAACATGGCATATATCGCTCCTATATATAGCTTCATATCACTGATGAATCTCATATTCATCATGCTAAAATTAATAATTAAACCCCCGTCTTAAATAAGCCACTGAAATTCACCAATAATTCCTCATTACTATATTGTACATATTGTGTATAATTAACCCTTAATTAATTGTATTTAATTACTAGTATTTTCTTTGTAATTCTTTTCTCATAAAAACCCTTGAATATTAGGTGAATTTATTGTTTATAATATCAGTAACCCTTAAAAAGACTAAAGATACAAAAACAATGCAAACCCCAAAAATCGGTATTTTTAACCACTTAAAAATACCCCTCAAAATTGTTTGTTTGTCCAAATTACCTCTTTTGGCTTTTTGTCCAACATGAAACTCGTAGATCTCATCGAGACGAACAACTTTTATGTTTTGACTTTTTCCTAATTTTGCCTCTAAATATTTCTTTTATATTTTTCTTTTATTTTTAATTCCTGATTTATATGATTAGGCCACGTGGCGCCCTTTGGGCCGCCCACGTGGCCCGTATCTTCTTCTGCCACCCGGCGTCTCTCCCAACCGTCTGATCTCACCCCCCACCTTACATCCTCGCCTCTCATCACGCGCCCTGTCTCAACCGTCAGATCTGGGCTCTGACCAAATATGAGCTGTCCGCTGTCGCCCACATCTTAAGAGCCCAATTTCCTACTCATCCTATGGCCAATCTCGTGCCAGGTCGCCCCTTTCCCATGGCCGCTCGATCTCTTCTCATCCTACATCTCTCATATCACCACGTCACCCCTTCTCCCCAAAGCATTGGATCTCCTCCGGATCTCATCCTAGCCATCCATCAGTGCCTCAATCTCCACCATTTGATCAAATTCTAAGTATATAATCGCAACCCTCCACTTGCTCCTACATCATGGTCGTTGGATCTAGTGATCTAATAGCCCACAAGTCATCTTCTTCCTCCATAACTATTGATATTCTATTCTGTACGTAGGGATATCTTGCCCTAAGTATGGGGGAGATGTTCAATCATTTATTTCGTGTGTATTCTCTTCCTCGATTTTCCCCTTTTGTACAATCATCTATATATGGATTATTTGATCTAAGTATAGGGGGATTATTGAATTTTATTTATGTCATGCTATTCTTTGAGCCATTGTAGTATATGTTTATTTTCACATTTCTATACTTAGCACAAGTTATGTCTTCCTTTGTATCTCTTTTATAACTATGAGGACATAGTTCGAGCTAAGTATAGGAGATGATGTATATATTGTATATTTACTTTAGCCATAACTCGTACGTTGGGGTTTATAATATGGCTATTATTTATAACGAGGGAATAAAAAGGTTTCGAAATGATTTGTAAAATGTTTGCGAAAATTATTGTAATATATTTGGTATAAATTTTAGTAATTATGTATGTAAAAACCTTTGTAAAATTATGTTTATGCATTTTTTGTAAAATGTTTTTAAAAACATTTTCTGTAAAATGTTTGTAAATTATTTTTTGTATCAAAATTGTGTATATTTTACAAATATTTGTAAAATATTGGAAAATAAATTGTTTTCAAGAACCTATTAGAATAATTGTTTGTAAAATGATTCGTAATATTGTTTGTAAAAATAGTTTTCAAAGATATTTTTAAAATCTTTGGAAAATTTTAGTAAAATTGTCTGTAAAAGTTTTTGTAAAATATTTTGTCATGTTGGGTATAAATTATGGGGTAAATTACAATTTGAGTCCCCATCTATAGTTCTGATCCCAGAATGGTTGCCAATCTTTAAATTGTAACGATTAGGATCCCAGAACAATTTAGAAAATGGAAAATTTGGGGTTCATGACGAATATGCCCTTGTTGGGAAGAGAATGGGGGTTGGGTTCCAATATTTAATCAAGGGCATACTCATCATTAGCACCAAAAAGTTCTTTACATTAATGGCTCTGGGCCTAAATCGTTACAATTTAAAGATCGGGACCCATTCTAGGATCGGACCCATAGATGGGGACCCAAAATATAATTTACCCTAAATTATGGATATAGAAACTATTTGTCTATATGACTTGAAAAATATTTGTAAATAAAATCTATACTTATTTGTAAACTTTGTATATAAAATTCTTGTATAAAATCCTTTAATAAAATTTTTAGATAAAATCTACTTGTAAGAATTCCACATAAATCTTGTAAATATTTTGATTATTCAATGTGTATAAAATACTTGTAAATTCTTGTAAATATGTATAATTCATTATTAAAAATGCCATAAAATTTGAAAAAGGTAAAATCCATGAAATTTTACAAAAATTATTGGAAAAATCCTTTCAAAACTATTTAGTCTTTTATTTTCTTTTCTTTTTAAAAAACATTTCATAAATATTTGTTGCATGTGCATTTGCATTTTTCAAAATGAAATTGAGGTTCAAACTAGACTTGAATAAAATTTAAGAATGGAGCTTATTTAATACCTTAATCCACTTAATATCATAGGAACCTTATAGAAACTAGATTTAAGACTTTTCGGATCCTAGAGACTTAATTCTTAGAGTCCACAAGACTATGCTCACTTGTCATCTTGATTGGTCAAGTAGATTTTTTTACAACACACACATGATTCTTCTAGATAGTTGCTTAACTTGGACAAGAACCTACACGTCGCTCTTCAAGGATGAGTGGTTGAGGGGGCATAACCCTTTAGCGGGAGTAACACACAGGTGGAAACATCCGTCCTCCTTTAGGGAGGGTAGTGCATCTCAACCTAGTCTAGTAGCATTGAGGTCCAACAGGATGTTGTCGGTTGCAACAATGCTTCAAAAGAGGGATATTCTACTAGATCAAGAAGAAAAACTCCTTATGTACATGTTGCACATGTTGTATATATGTTAAAAAAATATGAAATTAATATTCCAAAATATGGAACATGCCTGATTGAAAATAAAATGTTTGTCGGAGTGTATATAGTTGAATAAGCAAATCATATATGTTTCAAAATCATTAAGATCCAAGAATAGGTAGTTACATTGGCTGCCGTCCATTTTCTTATATACCCCCTCTTCTTGAGCTAGTTGTACGTGATCTTAGAAGGAAATACCCTGCTCTTGAGGAAAGAGATGCTCGACAGGGGGACTAGAGTTACCTTGTTAGAGGAGGATTTCTTTGCCATTACTGAGGAGAGAAGCTATACTTCCTGTACACCAAACAAGTAAAAATTCATAGTCATAAGAGTCTGTGTATGTAGGCTTGTTCTGACCTGATTGTTGAGGCAACCTCAATAGGAGTCTTGTGGAACTTGAGGGTTGTTAGGTTTAAAATCCATTCCCTATAAGGTTCCACCAAACTAATAATCCAAAGGTCTAATTGAGCACCATTATTCAATTTGATGAAGATAACTTTAGTAATCAATATTGTTCTAAGTTTTTTCCTTTTCCTTTTCTTAATTTTCTTTTTCACTTCTTCTTTGAATAAGTGTTTGCCAAGGGACTAGCTGATGAATGCCCATTCATCACTCTTTATTCTTATATTTTAGCTACAAAAACCTTTGCAAATACATGTAGATATATGTAAATACAAATAATTACCAAAAGCATGCATTGTGTAAAAACCTGTAATTAGCATGTTTTTGTGCAAAAATAAAAGAATAAAGAGTAAAAAGAAAAAGAGGGAAATATTTAGAATAAATATTGAGCATCCTAACCCAAGGGAGGGCTCAACATGGGCCTGACCGCATAAAAGCCAAGTAGAGGGAGATAGGGGCTCATGTGTAAATATTTGTGTAAATACATAAAACTATATTTTCCTCACCCAAAAATATGCTTGTAAATACCTGTATCTATTTATAAAAATATAAAAACAAAATAAAAAGTTAAAAATTAAAAAGATCAAAAATACCCCTTTCATCATGTACATCAACCACACCTATATATATATTTATTCAGCTCTGTAAATATATAAAGTAATTTTTATAACTTTTGTAAATACTCTATATTATATATTGTGAATAAATAAAATAAAAACAATTAAAAATCAAAACCAAATAAAAATAGAAAAACCAAAAATACAAAAATACATTGTACATATACTATGTATATAGATGTACGTATCTATCTATTTTACCTATGTATATAAATAATAAAAATAAAATAAAAACACCCTTTTTATTCCTTGTTTTATACTATAAATAAATAAAATATAAAATAGGAATAAAAATTGTACAAAAATAATAATTAAAAATTAAAAAAATCAAAAGCCTACATATTGTATATATACCTATATATAGCTATATAATGTAAATACCTTATTTTTATTTCCAAAAATTAATTAAAAATCACCAAAAAAAAGAAAAAAATAAAATAAAAATATTTCATGTTTTAAGTTTTTGAAAATTCGGTCATTTTCTAACCCAAAATAATTAAATAAAAATTCATTGCTTGGCGGCCTCTGATTGGTCCACAGGGGATTGTTGACCCCTGGTCAACTCTCCCCCCAGGACCACCAGAGCCGGGTCTTCCTCGCCCGACCCGTTTTCCCTTATTTTTATCCGGCTGACCCGACCGCCATCAACCCAAACCCCGGGTCCGAATCGTTCTCCTTGCATCCGGCATCCTCGCCGGAGCCGCTCCCTCGGGATCCGCGCGCTCCAGGGCTTGCCCAGACCCCCTCTTCTCGGACCCCTAGCCATATAAAGCTGGAGCTCAGCCGCCTTCCCGCGACATCTTTGGCCATTTACTTCATTCTCCAGTGAGCTCCAGAGAGAGAGAGGTGACAGATCGTGCCTCGACCTGTTGCAGCGAGGAGAGGAGGTGAAAACCACCGATCCGGCGAAGCACTCGCCGCAGCTCCGCCACCTGAGCGAGCTCCGAGCCTCGGGCCCAGACGTCCCTCAAGGCGACGACCGGGAGCTTCCCCAGCTCCAGCACAGTCTACTCCTTCACCCAGGTAGTCACTTAACTTAGCCATTTCGTCTAATTTCCATTTTCGCCCAATCTTCGCCGTCGACGTTTTTCTTCGATTCCGACCACTCTGCCTTCCATCTCGATCATCGGAATCCACCCTCACGTTCGCCTCTCTCCGCCGCACGTTCTCCACCCACTCGCACAACCCAGCTCGCACAGGAGCTGGGAACCGAGCTCCACCATCTTCCACCTTCGCCGGAGCTCGCCGCCCCGACGCACCAGTCACCTTCACGTCGCCTAACTGGGTCGAGGCACTTTGCCCTCGACCCGCGAATCTCCTGAGGGGTTTTGCAGGTTCAGCAGAGGCCATCTGAGGCCTCTCGATATTCAGCCCAGGAGCTTCACCTCCGCCACCCTTGTCGGAGCTCCCCCGAGCTCAGCTGGGGCATCAGAGGATATCAACTGCTGCGTACCTTCACGCCGGAGCTCCTCCGATACTCAGGCGCAGCAGAGGAGGTCGGAGGCGCCGTCACGAGGCCGGCGAAGTTCGTCGGTCATCAGTTCTTCCAGCATCCTCCAGAGTCGTTGATCGTGCCTCCTCGCTCCAGTTCTGATCTGAGTCGTCCATCTCCGGAGCTACCTCGAGCGTTCGATCCGAGGAGACACCATCTGGAGCGCCCACCAGTCGCACCCGTCAGATCTGCCACGTGGAGCGCATCCAACGGCCCCGCTTAATAAAGGGTAAATTACCCTTAGACCCCGCTTGTGTTTTTATTTAGCTTTAGTCCTGTAAATATTTAAATACGTTGTTTAGTTTTAGGTTTCTTTGCACAGTGGACCCTGAACTTTAGTGTAATTGCATATATACCCCTGCCTGTTGTGAGCCACGTGCTTCGTCACGTGTTGTTTTTGGGTTATTTGCAGTTTATGCCCTTGTAGTTCTGGTTGTTATGGAATGAATGAATGGTTTTGAGTAATTGCATTTATACCCCTGTGCGTGGTTGTTTTACGCATGTGCGTTTTATTTTGGGGTTATTTGCTACTGAGCCCCCTGGACTTTTGGTACGAGTTACCAATAGGTCCTCGGGACTTATTTTCCTTACATATAGGTCCCTGAGTGCCCCAGGCACGCGCTTGGCGCGTGTTTTGTTGGGTTAATTGCACCTGGACCCCCAGAACTGTGGGTATTTGCACTTTGGTCCCTGTGCACAGTGCCCTACCTTTGCTTTTGAATAAAATATCAAATCACTTCCAAATCCAACGAAAATTTGACACATGGCTCCTGCCATGGTGTAGGATTTTTATATATTTTTGAGAAAAACTTAAAAACACTTAAAAACCCATAAAAATTCTAATAAATCCATTAAAACTCCAAAAAGAATAAAATTGGTACCTAAATTTTCCTTGTTTTACCTACTTTACAGGAAAATTACCTCTAGGCCATTTTGAGGCCCTTAGATATTTTATCTAGGGCTTCTTGGCTCGGCTGGACAGTACCTCTTATTTTTGCTACTGTTTGATTTTTAGAAAATAAAATAAATATCAGAAAATTATCAAAAATTCACCAAAAACATAAAAAAATATAAAACACATAAAAATATTTTTGTCTGAATTTTTGATTGCTTTTTAGTGCTTGAAATAAATTGTTGAGTTGTGTTCTTCCTTGCTTTCCTTATTTTCTTAATAAGCTTAAAAACCCCAAAAAATATAAAAATAATTAAAAACCACTAAAAGTATTTTCCTCTTTTCTCTTATTTGCTTTGACTACTTCGTAGGCCTCTCGGCCAATCCGTGCTCCTTGAGTTCGACCCTGGGCGCTTTACCAGGTTAATCACATAGGAGGACCGCTATTCATGTTTTGATTGCTTGATTTGTCATTAGTGGTTCATTTTTTCTTGATATACACGGTCTGATCGCTTGGGTCGCAACAACCCTATTTCTGTACCTTATACCCTAGTGGTCGGGCCAGTTATCAGAATGGCACCGTTGCCGGGGAGTACGGCTTAGTAGTCATTTTTTTAGCTTTTCCGCGGCTTTTTGATTTTCGCGGCTTTTTGTATAGATTTCTTGTAGATACATTTTTCTGATAGTTTCTGACAATAATTTGGACTGACCACTTGTCTCTTTTTCTTTCGAGGGCCCGAGGATCGAGGCGGCCGATTTCGAGAAGCCGACGCAACCGCGAGACTCGGAGGCGGCTCCCTTCTGCACGGAGCCGCAGCAGAGAGCGAGAGAGAGAGTTGAGTGGGTGAGGACTATTTGATTACTGTTGTAATAATACAGGGACTCAGACTTGGACCTTTGTGGACTTGCCGTAGCGGGTCTGTTTCGCCGAGCACCGGTGTGCTCGGGGGACCCTTAGGACTTGTGCGGTTTTTCGCAGTTTTATTTTATTTTCTTTCTGCCTTTTCCGGTGTTTACGCGGTTTTTGCTCGAGACCCTAGACTTAGGAATTTCTGGTGATTGTGCCGTAGTTAGTAGGATCCACACACCTAACTGATTATCTGTTCCCATAGAACGTTAATTGGATCTACTAATAAATCAATAATAAAAATAACTTAGTCGCTTTCCTGAGAGCCTACGTGCCGCGAGCCTGCCCCGTCAAGCGCTACTCCTGAACTCGACTTGTCGAGAAGAGGAGGGGTGGGTCTTGACCGGACTCTTTGGATCGAGGGCGAGTGACTAAGTTAGACGATTCTTCGCTAGAAATTGCTCGTTTAGGACTCGGCATTCCCGTTGCATCATATAGGTAGTTTCCTTTCTGTTTTTAAATTCTGCGCGGATCACTTGCATGTAGAGTGCTGGAGACAAGGTACGCATTTCTATCTCAGCATGCATCATTGATTTATTGCGCATCGGCTTTTTCGACTTCTCCCCCTGTTTTGGATTAAATAATCAGGAGAACCGAAAAATTCGTTAGGACTTTTGTTTGATTTGAAAAATACTAAAAAGAGAAACCATAAAATTGGGACTGGCTAAGACTATTGACCTTAAAAACCACTCACCCTAAAAATTTTGTCTTGGGGAGAGCAACCCCCTCATTGTATGGTTTGGATGCACGAGAGAGTGACCCACACCCTAGGTAGAACCCCCCGGTGCTAGTCCCGACTGATTACCGACTCTTCCGTGCGGGCCAGTCGGTTGGGATAGCATCGGATATCCTAACAGGTCACGTAAGTGCTCTGATATTTTGTGTGTTCACCAAAATAAAATAGACAAGATAATTTGACCGAACTTTCATGGTCTTCAGCTCGCGTTGCGTTGGTGAACCGGGGCTTTGTTTGTGATCATAGTTGCTCCAGATCTCATCTGCCTTACTCGCCAGATCAAGATGATGGGTAGACGGTCTCTTAGGCAGCCTCTGGCTGCACCGCTTTCGGGCACGTCTACCCGATCATCTAGGTTGGCCCGCGAGAGCCGAGACGAGCTCTCTGAGCCCGAGTACGACTCCGCTCTGTTCCCCCTCGACCCCCTTTCTTCTGGTATTGAGAGACATGAGCCCGAGGAGAGATTAGTAGATTTGACAGCACCTGAGTTGGGCTCGTTTGATTTTGCAGACGTCGCTATGGCCGGCAGTTCAGATGATCACCCCCGTCAGCCCGAGCATTTTGTACTAGACCAGGGGGCGATCAACTCCACCCTGATCGCATCACTCGAGACAGTTCAGCAGCAGTTACGTGATCAGGAGGCATTCATGATAGAGATGAGGCGAGAGTTGGAGAGGCTCAGAGCAGAGCGAGATCAGCAAAGCGAGCCTGAGGAGATACCTGATGCAGAGGCACGAGCCGCAGCAGCCGCAGCAGCAGCGGCAGTCGCCGCTGCCGCAGCGGCAGCCGCCGCGGCAGGAGGACCACCACGACCGATGCGGGAGTTGCACAACCCCGTATCGACACTCATGCATCATTGGGTAGTAGTGCCAGCGATCGTGGGGGACTTTAAGTTCCCCCCGAACACCTTGCAGTTGCTGCCCCATTTCCACGGACTTGCCACTAAGGAGCCCCACCTCCACCTCTAGGAGTTCCTGATGATCTGCAGCACTGTCCATGATCGCCACGTGGATCAGGACACGATTCGGATTATAGCCTTCCCCTTTTCACTGGCAGATAGAGCAGCCACCTGGCTAAAACACTTGGGGAAGTTTGTCTACACCTGGGAGCAGCTCCGCACCGAGTACTTGAACAAGTACTATCCACTCGGGCGGACGAATGCAGCGAGGGCCCTGATCAGCAACTTCTCCATGTTCCCCAATGAGCAGTTTCACGAGGCATGGGAGAGGTTTCGAGAGCTCCTAGACAGATGCCCGCACCACGACATCTCCAAGCCGAACTTAGTTCAGAGCTTTTTCAGCGGGTTGACGCCAGAGCTTCAGGGTCCGGTGAACGCTTCTTGCGGCGGGTCCTACTTTGCCAAGAACCACGACCAGGTCTGGGCCATCTACGAGGAGATGGCCAAAAACTACATATTGATGTCCCAGACCAGGTTGTATACTCAGAGACCCCAGCCACAGCAGCCAGGACCCGTGCAGTACCAGCAGATAGCACGGGTAGATGCAGGTCCATCCAGTTCGTCCGCAGTCGCAGCAGCACAGGCAGAGTCATCCGCTGCGGACATGGGTATTATCAGCGAGAAGTTGGACCGCATGGAGTTGATTGAGAAGAAGCAGTGCCAGAGCATCACTCAGATGGAACAGATGGCACAGGTTCTGAGCGACATGAAGACACAGCTCATGTGTCTCCAGGAGGCACAGACGGCTTCACAGCCCCGTCTTCTGTCGCGAGGCGATACCGGCGGCAGCAGCAGCTCGTCCCAGCGCTCCAGCTCCTCACAGCAGCCTAAACAGGTTCACCTTGTACAGGCGGAGCCGTACCAGCAGCCGCAGCCTACCTACCAGTCCCCACCATCTCTAGACATGCAGATGGTGGTCTACTAGCCGGATCAGCCTCTGGCAGTACTCTCGCCAGCCCCCTTTGATGCAGAGCCGTTGATGGATGTCAACGGGATTTGGTATGACCGCCCCCAGCCTGGGATCCGACGAGACCATCCCAGATTCAGGTGGGGGAGTGGTGGTGCCCAGCCCCAGCAGCAGCCGTCAGGTCAGGGAGGGCAGTACTCCCAGCAGAGAGATCACCAGCAGCAGCAGCAGCCCCCAGCATACCAGCAGCACCAACCATCATCCTTCGGTCCGCGCCCCTACCAGCAGCAGGGACAGTCGTGGAGACGTGAGCAGCAGGCTCACCCAGTTCAGCAGCAGCACCCTTCCTCATACCCCTCTCACCACCAGCAGCAGTTCCAGCAGCCTCACCCCCAGAGAGGCCACCCGTCGGGCTCCCACGAGAGTCCCGCTTTGGATGACATCGCCCGCCTCCTCACGGACCAGCAGGCCACATTCAGACGAGAGACGGACGAGTTCCGCCAGGAGATGCGGGACTTGGTGAGAGGGAAGGCCGCCATTCCAGCCCAGATTGAGCCGAACCCGAACAACCTCAAGAGGAAATCTGAGCAGGTAGTACACACTGAGCTTGCCACTCCTAGTGACCCATTTGATGATATGTCTTCGGATCTATTTGATGCTGATTTTGTCACACTTAGGAGCGGTAGGATCCCAGCAGGCGGCGGCGCCTCATCTGAGCTTTACCACGAGGACACTTCAGAGGCGCCACATGAGGAGGAGGAGAGCGGTACTGAGGCCGCTCCAGATGATGATGATGGTGGCACTGATGCCACCAAGGATGTTGATCCCACCGGCGGTACTGAGGCCGCCGCTTCACCAGTTCGAGGAGGTGGTACTGACGCCACTCGTTCAGCCGAGCCAGCCCGCGGTACTGACACCGCGAGACGTCTACCAGTAGCAACAGCAGAGCCAGCCAGTGGTGGTACTGAGGCCACCGGTGTTTGTATTGAGAGAGATGTTGTCTTTCCTCGCATTGATGTATCTCAGAACTTTGGTTTGAATAAAGGAAAAGATTTAGTTTCTTCTGGTCCCACTGTGGTGCATGATGTATGTGTGGATCCGGTCGTCGAACCGTCTAGGCCTTTTCCTAGTCCTTCATCTGAGAAGGACCTTGTGATCCCCTTCCCTAGAGCCCTTCAGATGGGGAAGGGGAAGAAAAAAGAAAATCCGAAAAAGAGAGAGCTTGAGGAGTTCAGCCAGAGCATGATCGATCGATTCCACATCCAGCTGACCCTCCAGGAGGCTTTGCAGCACATCCCCCTTCTCCAGCGTTCTTTGAGAGACAGGACTACAGTCAGGAGGAGGAGGAGGAACCACACTTCAGAGATTCACGTGCTGACCAAAGCCACGTGTTTTGCGATCCAGAACCGCCTGCCAGCCAAGAGGCCAGATTCAGGGGCCCCGTATGTCAGATGCCAGATTAGTGAGCAGAGGTTCGACCGTACTCTTCTAGATAGCGGATCGTCGATCAACCTTCTTCCGCCAGCCCTTCTCGACAGCTTCGAGTTGGGCACTCTTCGACAGAGCAGGACAGTCCTTCAGTTCGCTGATCGATCTGTCAAGAGGCCGAAGGGGCTATTACGAGACATTATCGTCACGATTCAGGGCCTGAAATTCCCCGTGGACTTCGTAGTGTTGCACATGGAGATCCCTGAGTCAGTGGCCGATACCCCCATCATCCTCGATCGTCCATTCTTGGCCACAGCCAAGGCGGTGACTGATCATGATAGCGGGAAGGTGTACTTTCGTGTCGAGGGCGAGAGTATACAAATAGAGACAGTCGAGGACTACAGAGCTAGAGAGAGAACCCGCTCAGATGCAAGTACAGATTCAGAGCAGCTGACAGACACAGAGCCAGACATCCACCAGGACTGCGATTTTGTGATCACAGACGATGAAGCAGCTTGGGCAGATCCTACAGCACAGACCATCCTCTCATATTCAGATACAGCTGATGCCGAGATGATAGCAGAGGAGAGTCTGGAGAGCACAGCCCTGGTTCAGGATACCATAGAGGCAGCAGAGCCGGTCCTTGACCGCGACACGATGTTTAGTGATGGTGGTGCTGAGGCCACCTTGGTTTTCGGTGGTACTGATGCCACCGCGATTGATACAGATCCCTCGGATTCAGAGTCTGATTGGGCCGATTGCTATGATCAGATGCCAGACTTGAGTCCACCTGAGCCTATAGATGAGGAGGAGGTAAATGCAGAGCCGAGCAGAGACAGTGCAGTTGAGCAGCCTTCTCCCGATCCAGTTTGCAAGAGTACGCTTTCACTTTCCCAGGCAGATTTGGCAGACTTAGCAGCTTTCACTCAGTTTCTTCTGCAGCCAGATTTGCCAGCACCCAGCATTCCAGAGCTGAAGCCGCTCCCTACTTTGTTGAAGTATCGATTCCTTGCGGGTGATCCAGAGATGTACCCAGTCATCATCTCCGCCGAGTTGACTGGAGAGCAAGAATCCCGTTTGATGGGGGTTCTTGAAAAGAACCGCAAAGCAATCGGATGGAGCGTAGCAGATCTCCATGGGATTAGTCCAGCAGTGTGCTCCCACCATATCTATCTTGAGGAGGGGGCGAAGCCGTCGCGTGAGTTCCAGCGGCGGTTGAACCCGAACCTGAGAGAGGTCATGATGAAAGAAATATCGAAATGGTGGAGTGCAGATTTTATTTATCCCATTTCCGACTCCAACTGGGTCAGCCCCTTGCATGTGGTGCCCAAGAAGACTGGCATCACGATTGTGATCAGTGAGTCAGGAGAGGAGATCGCTACACGAGTATCCACCTCTTGGAGGGTTTGTGTTGACTACAGGAGACTCAACCAGGCCACCAAGAAGGACCATTTCCCCCTGCCTTTTATTGACCAGATCATTGAGAGACTGGCAGGGAAGAGCCATTACTGCTTCCTGGATGGGTACTCGGGCTACAACCAAGTGGCCATCGCTCCTGAGGATCAGGAGAAGACCACCTTTACCTGTCCCTCCTGCACATATGCTTTTCGACGCATGCCATTTGGGCTATGCAATGCCCCTGCGACCTTTCAGAGGTGCATGCTGTCGATCTTTTCGGACATGGTAGGGGAGAGTTTAGAGGTCTTCATGGACGATTTCTCGGTCTACGACGACGGATTTGACTCCTGTCTTGACTGCCTAGACCGAGTACTCCAGCGATGTATTGAGTATCATTTGGTTCTATCTTGGGAGAAGAGTCACTTCATGGTGACTCAAGGGACGGTGCTTGGCCACATCATCTCCAACAGGGGCATGGAGGTTGATCCGGCCAAGGTTGATGTCATTAAGAAACTCGCACCGCCGTCCAATTTGAAGCAGCTACGGTCATTCCTGGGGCACGTTGGATTTTATAGGAGATTTATTCAGGATTTCAGCAGGATTGCCCGACCGTTGACTGACCTTTTGACGAAAGACACCGAGTTCCTTATCGATGACAAGTGTCTCTCGTCCTTTGCGACTCTCCAACAGTGTGTTATTGAGGCTCCTGTTCTCCAGCCGCCTGATTGGTCTCTCCCATTTTAGATCATGACGGACGCCTCCGATTTTGCCGTAGGGGCAGTGCTGGGATAGAGGAGGGATGGAGTTCCGTTTGCCATACACTACGCTAGCCGCACATTGGATTCCACCCAGCGGAATTATACGGTCACAGAAAAGGAGATGCTAGCCGTAGTGTTTGCCCTAGATAAGTTCAGATCGTATATCATTGGATCTAGAGTGACTTTGTTTACAGATCACACCGCCATCAGGTACCTCATGGCAAAGAAGGATGCCAAGGCCAGACTGACTAGATGGATCCTTCTACTCCAGGAGTTCGATATTGAGATCAAGGATAAGCCTGGAGTCAAGAATGTGGTGGCGGATCATCTCTCCCGACTAGAGCAGCCTGAGGATTCTGAGCAGATTGATCCCATTCGAGATACCTTCCCAGATGAGGCGATCCTTGCTATCGCCTCACTCCCGTGGTATGCCGATATTGTGAACTTTCTCGTTGCTGGGAAAGTCCCACAGGATTGGCCCAGGCAGAGGCTTGAGACCTTCCTTGCGAGGGCCAAGTCCTACCACTGGGAGGATCCCATCCTTTACCACGAAGGAGGGGATAGCGTCTGGCATCGGTGTATTCCTCAAGAGGAACACCATAGCGTCCTCACTTACTGCCACAAGCTTGAGGCAGGAGGACATCATTCTGGGAGGAGAACGGCACAGAAAGTGCTCCAATCCGGCTTGTGGTGGCCTACCCTCTTCAAGGACTCTGATGAGTTCGTGAAGAGGTGTACTGACTGTCAGAGGATGGGCACTTGTGGACAGCATGATATGATGCCGATGCAGCCCATTCACTTCTGTGAGGTTTTTGACGCATGGGGCATCGATTTCATGGGTCCATTCCCTAAGAGTCAGGGATTTGAGTACATTCTGTTGGCCGTTGATTATGTTAGTCGTTGGGTTGAGGCTATCCCCGCCCGAGCCGCTGATGCGAGGACAGTTTGCAGATTTTTGAGGAAGCATATCATCACGCGGTTCGGGGTTCCACGAGTTCTGATTTCTGATGGGGGGTCTCATTTCATCAACGACCAGGTGAAAGCCCTTGCTAGCGAGTTCAGTATAGACCATCGTGTTGCCACACCTTACCATCCACAGACGAATGGTCTAGCTGAGGTGTCAAATAGGGAGATCAAGACTATCTTGCAGAAAGTCATCCGCCCTGACCGAAAGGATTGGTCACAGCTTTTGGACTCGGTCTTGTGGGCATATAGGACGTCTTTCAAAACTCCATTGGGCACATCTCCCTTTCGCCTCGTATATGGCAAGCCGTGCCATTTACCTGTTGAGCTGAGGCACAAGTCACTTTGGGCAGTTACAGATATTTTGATGGATCCAGATGGTATGGGAGACCAGAGGAGGGCAGAGTTAGCTGCCCTGGAGGAGCTTAGAGATGCAGCTTTCTCAAGCAGCCTACATTATAAGGAGAGAGTCAAGGAGTGGCATGATTCTCATATCAGCCACAAGCATTTTGAGATTGGACAGAGAGTATGGCTGTTTGATGCGAGGCTTCGTTTGTTTCCAGGGAAGCTGCAGAGCAAGTGGAAGGGACCCTACTTGGTCAGAATGGTACACGACAATGGTAGCATTGACATATCTGAGTTGTCTTCTGAGAGTACCTTTCGAGTAAACGGCCAGCGGCTCAAGCCATTTCTAGATCATGAGCCGCGGGACGTTATTGTTGCCCCTATTCATTTTGCGTGAGATGTGGTCTCTTGACTCACATCTTTTGCATCTCACGCCTGATTTTCACTGTTCCTCCGCCTTGTATAGATCCAGTTGTCCATATCATTCTATTCTTTAGTCCCACATCCCTTTTCTCATCTTATGATTATGCTATACTTAGGGTGTACTTTACCCTAAGTATAGGGGGGATGTAGGACCTGCGGGTATTCTTTTCATTCTTTCTGCCCCTATTTTGCTGCCTATACTTAGGGATATTTTACCCTAAGTATAGGGGGAGCGGACTCTGTATCTTCTTCACTCAGATTTCCCTTCATGTACAGCTTGCTATACTTAGGATTAGTTAATCCTAAGTATAGGGGGAAACCACCGAGTTCCTCTCATTCTATTCATTCATTCGTTTCTGTACTTGGCCACTCCTTTTCACTCCCCTTTTACTAAGCACGAGTTATGTCTTCTTCATCGCTCTTGATCACTCTGAGGACATCGTTCGAGCTAAGTATAGGGGGGTGTGTATATATTTCATATATACTTTAGCCATAACTCGTACTTTGTGTGAGTGTGTTAATAAATAAAATGGCTAAAAATCAAAAAAATTAAAAAATTTTCATGTACATAAACTTCTTTTATTTGCACATACATAGCTAGTGTACAAAGTATTTTTGTAAAAATGATTTCAAAAATCTTTTGTGTAAAGCTTGTGTAAATATTTTTGTATCAAAATTATGTATATAGTACAAATTTTTTCCAAAATGTTTTGAAAATCAAAATTTTGCAAAAATCTTGTGTAAATGTGTGTAAATATCTTTTTGCAAAACTTGCACCTCATGCATCATTCATCCATGATTTCAAAACATTTTTCAAAAATTTTGCATGATTGTAAAATATTTGTAAATAAGCATCTTGTGTACATATATGTATATAGTTTTTCCTGGACGAGAGTTGACATTTAAACTAAGCCTAGAATTAAATTGGGAAATGGAGCTTGAAAAAGATCTTAATCTACCTAACTTTAAGAGGAACCTTATAGGACTTAGGGTTAAGGCTTTTCAGGTCCATAAGGACTTAATTCTTTGAGTCCACTAGTCTATGAGCATATGTCATCTTGATGAGCCTAAGTAGAGCACTTAACAACACACGCATGACTCTTAGAGACAATGGCTTGACTTGCACCAGCACTTTACACATGGCTCTCCACGGATGAGGTGGTGAGGAGGCAGTTTCCTTTGGCTTGGGGTAGCATATGAGGGTAGTACTTCTAGGCGGAACCTCTCTTCTTCTTCTAGTGAAGGAAGTGCGTCTCAACTTGGTCTAGTGGTGATGAAGGCTAAAGACAGAAGCTGTGGGTTACAATAAAGCTTCAAAAGAGGGATAGTCTACTGGCTCAAGAGGAAAATTTCTTGTATATATGCTGCACCATGTAGATATTTTGTATAGAAGTCCTTGAAAAAAATGCAAAAATGCAAAAAAAAATCCAAAAAAGTGGTGGGTCAGATTGAAAATTTAATAACCCCACCGGAGTGTATATAGTCAAATGAAGCAAAAGCTTATGGTATCCATGTTACATCTCATGAAGCTTGCAGCGGGAGACTTAGCTACACTGGCTTAGCTTCCAAAAGTCTATACTTCTTCCCCCTCTTCTTGAGCCGGTTGCACTTGAACTTAGAAGGGAATACCCCGCTTCTCGAGGAAAGAGTTGCTAGACCGAGGCATTAGAGTTACCAGGTTGAGGGAGGTTGTTTCTTTGTTACTTATGAGGTGGGGAGCCACCTATCACTTACACTGCATGGAAAGATTCATGGTCATTAGAGTTTGTGTATGTAGACTTGTTCTGATCTGGTTTATTGAGGAGTCTTGCCCATAGATTGGTGGAACTTAGAGACTGTTGAGTTTTTACGCTTAAGTCCAAATAAGGTTCCGACACATTAATAATCCAAAGATCTGATCGAGCTCCATAATTCAATTTAATGAAGGAAAGTTTAATAATTCAACCTTGATCCATGTACATTCCCCTCTTTTTCTTTTTCTTTCTTTCTTTTTCACTTCTTTTTCAAATAAGTGTTTGCTAAGGGACTAGCAAAGTTAAGTATAGGGGGTGATGAATGCCCATTCATCACTCTTTATTCTTATATTTTAGCTACAAAAACCTTTGCAAATACATGTAGATATATGTAAATACAAATAATTACCAAAAGCATGCATTGTGTAAAAACCTGTAATTAGCATGTTTTTGTGCAAAAATAAAAGAATAAAGAGTAAAAAGAAAAAGAGGGAAATATTTAGAATAAATATTGAGCATCCTAACCCAAGGGAGGGCTCAGCATGGGCCTGACCGCATAAAAGCCAAGTAGAGGGAGATAGGGGCTCATGTGTAAATATTTGTGTAAATACATAAAACTATATTTTCCTCACCCAAAAATATGCTTGTAAATACCTGTATCTATTTATAAAAATATAAAAACAAAATAAAAAGTTAAAAATTAAAAAGATCAAAAATACCCCTTTCATCATGTACATCAACCACACCTATATATATATTTATTCGGCTCTGTAAATATATAAAAGTAATTTTTATAACTTTTGTAAATACTCTATATTATATATTGTGAATAAATAAAATAAAAACAATTAAAAATCAAAACCAAATAAAAATAGAAAAACCAAAAAGACAAAAATACATTGTGCATATACTATGTATATAGATGTACATATCTATCTATTTTACCTATGTATATAAATAATAAAAATAAAATAAAAACACCCTTTTTATTCCTTGTTTTATACTATAAATAAATAAAATATAAAATAGGAATAAAAATTGTACAAAAATAATAATTAAAAATTAAAAAAATCAAAAGCCTACATATTGTATATATACCTATATATAGCTATATAATGTAAATACCTTATTTTTATTTCCAAAAATTAATTAAAAATCACCAAAAAATAGAAAAAAATAAAATAAAAATATTTCATGTTTTAAGTTTTTGAAAATTCGGTCATTTTCTAACCCAAAATAATTAAATAAAAATTCATTGCTTGGCGGCCTTTGATTGGTCCACGGGGGATTGTTGACCCCCGGTCAACTCTCCCCCCAGGACCACCAGAGCCGGGTCTTCCTCGCCCGACCCGTTTTCCCTTATTTTTATCCGGCTGACCCGACCGCCATCAACCCAAACCCCGGGTCCGAATCGTTCTCCTTGCATCCGGCATCCTCGCCGGAGCCGCTCCCTCGGGATCCGCGCGCTCCTGGGCTTGCCCGGACCCCCTCTTCTCGGACCCCTAGCCATATAAAGCTGGAGCTCAGCCGCCTTCCCGCGACATCTTTGGCCATTTACTTCATTCTCCAGTGAGCTCCAGAGAGAGAGAGAGAGGTGACAGCTCGCGCCTCGACCTGTTCCTGCGAGGAGAGGAGGTGAAAACCATCGATCCGGCGAAGCACTCGCCGCAGCTCCGCCACCTGAGCGAGCTCCGAGCCTCGGGCCCAGACGTCCCTCGAGGCGACGACCGGGAGCTTCCCCAGCTCCAGCACAGTCTACTCCTTCACCCAGGTAGTCACTTAACTTAGCCAGTTCGTCTAATTTCCATTTTCGCCCAATCTTCGCCATCGACGTTTTTCTTCGATTCCGACCACTCCGCCTTCCATCTCGATCATCGGAATCCACCCTTACGTTCGCCTCTCTCCGCCGCACGTTCTCCACCCACTCGCACAACCCAGCTCGCACAGGAGCTGGGAACCGAGCTCCACCGTCTTCCACCTTCGCCGGAGCTCGCCGCCCCGACGCACCAGTCACCTTCACGTCGCCTAACTGGGTCGAGGCACTTTGCCCTCGACCCGCGAATCTCCTGAGGGGTTTTGCAGGTCCAGCAGAGGCCTTCTGAGGCCTCTCGATATTCAGCCCAGGAGCTTCACCTCCGCCACCCTTGTCGGAGCTCCCCCGAGCTCAGCTGGGGCATCGGAGGATATCAGCTGCTGCGCACCTTCACGCCGGAGCTCCTCCGATACTCAGGCGCAACAGAGGAGGTCGGAGGCGCCGTCACGAGGCCGGCGAAGTTCGCCGGTCATCAGTTCTTCCAGCATCCTCCAGAGCCGTTGATCGTGCCTCCTCGCTCCAGTTCTGATCTGAGCCGTCCATCTCCGGAGCTGCCTCGAGCGTTCGATCCGAGGAGACGCCATCTGGAGCGCCCACCAGTCGCACCCGTCAGATCTGCCACGTGGAGCGCATCCAACGGCCCCGCTTAATAAAGGGTAAATTACCCTTAGGCCCCGCTTCTGTTTTTATTTAGCTTTAGTCCTGTAAATATTTAAATACGTTGTTTAGTTTTAGGTTTCATTGCACAGTGGACCCTGAACTTTAGTGTAATTGCATATATACCCCTACCAGTTGTGAGCCACGTGCTTCGTCACGTGTTGTTTTTGGGTTATTTGCAGTTTATGCCCTTGTAGTTCTGGTTGTTATGGAATGAATGAAAGGTTTTGATTAATTGCATTTATACCCCTGTGCGTGGTTGTTTTACGCATGTGCGTTTTATTTTGGGGTTATTTGCTACTGAGCCCCCTGGACTTTTGGTACGAGTTACCAATAGGTCCTCGGGACTTATTTTCCTTACATATAGGTCCCTGAGTGCCCCAGGCACGCGCTTGGCGCATGTTTTGCTGGGTTAATTGCACCTGGACCCCCAGAACTGTGGGTATTTGCACTTTGGTCCCTGTGCACAGTGCCCTACCTTTGCTTTTGAATAAAATATCAAATCACCTCCAAATCCAACGAAAATTTGATACATGGCTCCTGCCATGGTGTAGGATTTTTGTAGAGTTTTGAGGACATTTCTGATTTTGTTTGCTATTTTTAAAAATTCAAAAACCTCTATTTTTGGCACTGTCTAGTTTGAAAAATCAAAAAAAAATATAAAAACTCCCCGAAAAATTTTATAAAAATTGTCTGTTGTTTAGTTTAGTTTGCTTGATTTTCTAGCCAATTTTGGCTATTTTTCATTGCTTAAAACACTAAAAACTTAAAAACACTTAAAAACCCATAAAAATTCTAATAAATCCATTAAAACTCCAAAAATAATAAAATTGGTACCTAAATTTTCCTTGTTTTACCTACTTTACAGGAAAATTATCTCCAGGCCATTTTGAGGCCTTTAGATATTTTATCTAGGGCTTCTTGGCTCGGCTGGACAGTACCTCTTATTTTTGCTACTGTTTGATTTTTAGAAAATAAAATAAATATCAGAAAATTATCAAAAATTCACCAAAAACATAAAAAAATATAAAACACATAAAAATATTTTTGTCTGAATTTTTGATTGCTTTTTAGTGCTTGAAATAAATTGTTGAGGTGTGTTCTTCCTTGCTTTCCTTATTTTCTTAATAAGCTTAAAAACCCCAAAAAATATAAAAATAATTAAAAACCACTAAAAATATTTTCCTCTTTTCTCTTATTTGCTTTGACTACTTCGTAGGCCTCTCGGCCAATCCGTGCTCCTTGAGTTCGACCCTGGGCGCTATACCAGGTTAATCACATAGCAGGACCGCTATTCGTGTTTTGATTGCTTGATTTGTCATTAGTGGTTCATTTTTTCTTGATATACACGGTCTGATCGCTTGGGTCGCAACGACCCTATTTCTGTACCTTATACCCTAGTGGTCGGGCCAGTTATCACTAGCAAAATTAAAGTATAGGAGAATGATGAATCCATAATTCATTATCTTTATTATTTTATTTTAGCCAAATTTATTAGAAAAACATTTGTAAGCATGTTTTAAAGTCAATAAATTGTCATTCATCATTTTTTTTAATAATTAATGTTTACCATTCTTTTTAACCACAATAAAAGAATAAAGAAGCAAAGAAGAAGAAAAGAAATAAAGAAGGCTATAATTATGCAATAAGGTCATGCTGACCTAAACCTTGAGAGAAGGTCAATAACTGACCTGATCGACAAGGAATGAAGTAGGAAGACATATTGTCCTCTTTAATCCAAACATCCCATTGTACATATCGTCTACTATTTATTATATATTTTGTAAATACTCTTTACTATTCTTCGATATATATCATTGTTTTTATTAATAAAATGATATCAAATTGATATATTTCCTAAATAAAACATGTAATTTAAAATGTGTCTTAAATGATAAAAATATTTTTAAAATGAAGTTGTGTACAGTTGTTCAGTACAGATATCGGTGTCTATGTATTTACTTATTAATTTTGTGTATAAATTGTATATATTGTATTTTATACTATAGTTAATATTTTTAATAATTATCTAATATTAAAATAAAATTTATAAATTACAAAATAAAATAAAAATAAAATCAACTCTTCATTCTGCAAATGAACTAGTGTATATATTGTACTAAATACTAATTCATGAAACCCAAGATTTAACTTGTAAAAATCCAAAAACTCCTTATAATATTTTGTAAATATATAAAAAATAAGGTATCTATGTAAATGTAAAATTTATGTATATAATATATAGGTATATTGTACCTATACATACTAATGTATACCATATGTCGTGTTGTATATATATTATTGAAATTAGTAAAAATAACATTGTAAAATAACTATCATTTTTCATTTTGGTTACTTTTTATTTTAAAATCATTTACTATTTTAATATGATTTTTCTTTTATTTTGATTTTTCTATTGGTCAACTTGGGTCCGTTGACTTGTGTAAACCTTCCACCATCTTACGTCCAACCTGACTGTAGCTTCGTTGTATTTCTTTTATCCATCTTTTTCTAACCGGGTATGATCAGATATCACCTTCTTCCGTGCACCGGATTGTTCGCTTGGGATCCACGATCTTCGTAGATACTTAAGGTTGGTCAGATCGTCCTCCATTCACGTGATTTCTCTCGATCTTTCCAGAAACTGAGAGTCCTATAAAGCATCTCTTTCCGCTTAGTTACGCCCTAATTCGCTCCACGCCTCTTTCTTTCTCCACCTGAATAACTAGGGTAGTTACAGGAACCCAAAGGACCCATTTGGAGTTTGATTTGGTGGCCATTTGAGCGAAACCACCCTCTTGGCCGGAAACCTCTGCTGCGACGAGCCTCTTCCGCTTCCCGCAACGGAATCGAAGCCATTACCCCATAGCTCACTCCCCCATTCTCCATTTTCCCACCTCCAATCACCGGGTAACCTTTCTTGCTTTCCTTTTCACCATTTTGCAAGATTTCAATATTGCAGCTGTCGTCCACCCTTGTTGCTCCTACTTGCATATCAGAGGCCCATCTCCCACATGGAGCCGCTCCGATATCTCCACCTCATCGCTGCCCATCTTCCTATGCATCATGACCCCTTAGACTCGATCATTAGATCAAGATTAAGGTCAGACTTCCTTCCTCCATGTACATCGTAAGTCAAACCCCACTCCCCGTCACTTCTTTCGATTTCATTGCAAAATTACTCTAGCCGGAGTATCGCCTCCATGCTTCGCATCTCCTTGTAGGTTCATTTGTGCATTGGAGGATCGAATCGACCCTCATCAGACCAAGCGGAGCTTCTCTAGGTACCTTAAGATCCAGATATTCATCGAGCCCTCCACCAAGCCATCTAAGAATCCAATTTGACACGAACAACACTTCAATGAGATGTAATCATTGTAGCACCAAACATTCCCAATTGAAGCAGAGCCTATGACACTTTCTTCATGTTCTTTTAATGCAATCACCAGCAGTCCGAAGTGGAGCCCACCTCACAATTTTGATCCAGACCGCATTTTCTCGCCCCAAACATAGATCGTCGGATCAGATCTAGGACAGATTTTTACATGCACGTCACACACTTTTTATCTGACCATCAGATCTACAGCAACAGACCATCAGAGTCATACGTCAGAGACCACACACATCATACGTGTCTTCATGGGTATATCTAACTTTTCCCCTGCCATTTGTTATTTCTTTTGAGTACAGTAAACGTAAAATGAAGTTATAAACGTTTTCAATAGAGACCTTGTAGTTTTTTATAATTGCACTTTAGTCCAACTGAACTGCAGTCATGTGTATGCACACATGTTCTTGGGTTATTTGCATATTTTTACTTGTGCGTTCACTTGTTATCTATATCAGGAATGTTATTGGATATTTGCATTTATGTCGCCATGAGCCTGTGTCATGTGTGACACACATTTTGTGTTGGATTTTTGTGTTTGGACCCTGAGTTTTTATTCTTGTAATTCTAAAGCAAATTCTATTAGGTCCTTCTATATCCAATATTTTATTTTGTTTCATTTTAATTGCAATAAATATCAAATCTAATCCAAAAACCCCCATAAAAATTTGGATAAGTGACTGTTAGTGTATTTGTCATGTGGTAATTTTTATTATTTTTTATTATTTTATTTTTTTATTTTTGTGTTATTAAAAATTCAAAAATAAACTAAAAATACCTATTTGTTTTAGCAAATCCATAAAAATTTGAAAATACCTTTAAAAATTCTTAAAAATCAAGATTAGCCTTATTTTCATTTGTTTGATTTTTATCTGATTTTCACTTTTATATCTTTTATAAAACTTTAAAAATTTGCAAAACCATAATAACACCATAAGAATCACATAAAAACCTTTTAAAACCCCAAAAATTTTGTTTGGTCTCTGTTTGTAGATATTCACTTATTCTTTTTGATAGAATTAACAACTAGGAGTTTTGCACATTTTTTCAATTTTTAATTTGAAAAGTACTCATGGCCATGCAGCGTTTGCTTTATTTCTTGTTTTTAATCATTTTAAACATCTTAAAAAATCTATAAATACCTGAAAAATTACAAAAATAGTAAAAGTTATCAAAAATAAAAATACGCTTATTTTATTTTTCAGAAATTTTTCCTATATTTGTGAAATAAAAAAGAGTATGTCTTTTATTTCATTGTTTTTATTTGTGTTTCTCCAAAAAAATATAAAAATTTACAAAATTAAATATCATTAAAATTTTGAAAATTAGAAAACATTACAAGTATAAAATTTAAAAGCACATAAACAATGAAATGATAAAAATCTAAAAGAAATCCAAAAGTGGTTTGCCTTTGATTTTCCTTCTTCGTATACTTTGAGTTTTATTTGAATTGATTAAACCCCGTATAATAATAGTTGCATCCTTGTGTTCAACCCTTGTTGCTATCCCAGGTTAATAAAAGTAGCTTAGATCACTCTCTCTTACTTACTTGATTCATTCTTTGTTTGAATAAAATTTTCTCGATTAGTAGCCTGATTGTTGATGTGACAACGACACTAATAATTGCATTAACTTAACCGAAGTCAGTTGACCGATCATCAACCCACTGTGCCTTTTTTCTATTCTTTCTAGCAATTAATCATCCAACTTTCTTCTCTAACATCCTTCGTCATCACTGGTTCATCACTTCCTATTTTCTTACCTCGAATTGTGTGATATTAAAAAATCAAAGCATGGCATACATCACTCCTATATATAGCTTCAGATCACTGATGAATCTCGTATTCATCATCCTAATAATAAATAATTAAACCCTTAGTTTAAATAAACCACTAAATTTCACCAATAATTCCTCATTATTATATTGTACATATTGTGCATCATTAACCCTAAATTAATTGTATTTATTACTATTATTTTCTTTGGGAGTTTTTTCTCATAAAATACCCCTAAAAATTAGGTGAGTGAATTGTCTATAATATCAGTAAACCTTAAAAAGTCTAAAAATACAAAAATGCAAACCCCCATAATCGTTATTTATAGCCCCTTAAAAATACTCCTCAAAATTGTTTTTTTGTACAAATTACCTCTTTTGGTTTGTTGTCTAACATAAAACTTGTAGCTCTCATCGAGACGGACAACTTTCATGTTTTAACTTTTTCCTATCCTGCCTCTAACTATTTCTTTTATATTTTTCTTTGATTTTTAATTTCCGATTTATCTGATTGGGCCACTGTTGAGCACGTTTTTCTCAAGGACGGAAATTGATGATAAGTTGGTTGTTGCTATCCCAAAAAAACTCGTCACAAACAAACAAAATGTTTTTGATACTTATTAACTTGTATAGCGGACAGGGTCGAACTCAGGGAGGCTACAAATCCCGAGGGTTATTCAACTAATCGAAAATCAATTAAGAGAAAACAAGAATCTCAAAGGACATTTATCCTTGGTTTTTGTGAATTTTTTAATATTTTTATTTTTTTATTTTCAAAAATTTCACAAAGTAATGTTCACTAGCTCAAGAATACGCACACAAACTATTTTTATATTTTTTTCTGTTTATAAAAAATGCTCAGAAAAATCCATAAAAAAATATTTTTGGATTTTAAAAGTTTGAAATATTTGTGAGAATTTTTGTGGAATTTTCAGATGTTTTTGTATTTTGTAAAAATCAAAAAGTGAGAAAATGTGAAAATGTGCACGGTATGGAGTAATTTGCAACTTAAAAATATTTCAAGTTCTCAAAACTCCTGACAATTATTTTATGACAAACTACAGGCAAATATCTACAAACACAGACTGAAATCGCATTTTTTTGATTTTTATAGAATTTTTTATGATTTTTTAAGATTTTTTGTTTTTCGCAATTTTTTTGTTTTTATGAAGAGTTAATGCACAAAAAATGTATAGAAATTAAAAGACAATGTAACGAAACTACCCTAATTTTTTTAATTTTCGAAGTTATTTTTGAATTTTTATGAATTTTGAATTTCAAACAAGGATAAATGACATGTTTTTGATTTATTGTAATAATAAATAAAATCAAAATACAATGAAAAATTTATGCTAGGAAGACAATCCCATCAGGAGCATAGCATAATTTTTGCAAGGTTTTTGGACGAATAAAAACTTTTATTTCAATAGAATAATCATGTAAATTTAGCTCTGGAATCACAGGGGCAAGAATGTCAATTGTTTTTGTTTTTGCATAGAATAAATAACAGTTATAAAGAGGAGGCATCAAACGCAAATTACCCTGTGAATCGCATGCGTCGCATGTGATAGAGCTGGAGGGGGGACCTTCTGTAATTTCTTTAAAAATGTAAGGGTGCAAACTGTAATTTTCCCCAAATTAGGGCTTCATGCAGGGGGCTTCGTTTTGTTCTTCGTTCTAAAAAGGGGGCATGCAAGGGAATGTGGTGCCGCCCCTTGAGTTTGTGCTTCTTCTCCACGCAAGAAGCGGAAGCAATGGGCCTGAGGATGGGGCTACACGCACTGGGCGGCTGAAAGCGGTGCTGCGGGTCGATGGGGCTTGAAGGAGGGTCGTGCGGTGGCGCTGCCGCCAGGAGGAGGTGATGGGGCACGACCAGGCATGGTGGCAACGTAGAGGGTGGTTGGAGGAGAAGTTCAATGGCGGGAGATATGGAGGTGGAGCCGCAGGCTCGCAGCTGCGGGACAACGGCTGGTCTCCGACGGGTCGCGCAGGGGCGCCTGGAGTTCTCGATGGAGATCATATAAGGCAGAGGAGGTGTGGGATTGGAGTGGGGAAGCGCGGCGGTGCGGCCTGCGCGCTGGTAGAGAGGGCAATAGGGACCAAGCCACAGGTGGTTGCGGCTGTGGACGATGGCGGAGCTGCGGGCACTGGCTGGGAGACAGGAGGCCCAAGCAGCGACGACGGGGATACAGGCGATGTCGCCCCCTGCTGTTGTTTTACTTTTTTTATTGTAAACAGATGATAGAAAATAAATAATGAATAAAAACTTATTATTATTATTTTATTATTTTTTAAACTCCAAAAATTAGGAATTCAAAACAGGAAATAAGAAATGCATTTTTTATTTTTTTTTTAAATTTTTTGTCTGTTTGTTTTTATCCTACAAAATAAATGTGAGACATGAAAAGAAAACCCATGGCTTTATTTATTTATTTACAAATCGGAAAAAATGAACGAGGATCTGACGGAAATGAGAGATTCGAATCCGATCTCCGGCCTCCGTACGCGGCCGGAGTTGAGAGATAGTGGACGATAGAAATAGAATGCGGGGAGATCGAGAGAATGAGATGAAAACTTGAGATCGATGACAAGTCAAAAATGCGACGGATTTTAAGATCTTGATAAAAAATTGACAATGAGATAAAAGTGCAAGAAATAAACTACGATTAACGTCGATAAGAAAAGAAAAAATGTGGATCTCACCTTAGGAGCGGAAATGGACTGTGATCACCTCAACAAGGCCGACTCGTTGTCACCAGATGACTCGGAGGCTAGGTAACTTTCTCAACGAAATGTTCTTTTGGAGATCGGGCTCCTCTCTCTAAAGATTGATCAAGTTGGAATTAGGGAGAAGGAGCCATATAAATATAATAGATAGAATGAAATTTGATTTTTGATTTTTTGGATAAAGAGATAAGAGATGAAGAAATGACTTTTTGAATTTTTTTGGTGGAAGAGATAAGAGAGATGACGAGATAAAGTAAAAGAGATAAAACTATTTACAAAATTATCTATTTTTTGAATTTTTGTCACTTTATTTATTTGAATTAAAAAAATGTTTTTTTATTATGGTTAATTAAAAATAGCAACTATATACATATACTATATACATATATGACATTATATACAAGGGTAAATGAGGAAATTAGCTCTTTTTTGTCAAAATAATTACTAAGAATAATTTACAAATATATACTAATACCATATTTACAAAATACATGGGAAAATTGCACAAACCACCCCGTAAACCAACCTTTTACTCGTAACTCAAAAAATTATGAAATCACATCCATTTTAAAGATAATTTAATTTAGAATTCAATGGAAGTGAGATTGGTTCACTTTGAATTTATATGGAGCCGAATTTGATTTTTCAATTAGTGTTTAGTGCAATTTTCCAAGTGTGGTTGCTTTTATTCTATACATGATTTTATTGTGCAATTATTTTTAATAATTAGGACACATTTTTATTTACAACATTGGTTTTGAAAGTTATTTCATTTGAGGTCAACAAAGCCCAAATAAATTAGTGTCATTTTTATACAGATATACATATATTAAGTGAGAAGTATTTACAACAACACACGTACAATTTTTTTTGGATTTTATACTTAAGGACCCTATCTCCCCCTACTTTATTCTTGATAGATAAGGTCAAGTCTTAACCTTCTCTCAGGGTTCGAGTTAGCTTGTATGTAGTCTTTCTTTTTTTATTTTATTTTTTTTATTTTTCTTTGTTTCTTTCTTTATTTATTTCAGTTTAAAATTGGTAAGAAGTGTACAACATTTACACACAGATGCAAGTTAGTAAGAATATGGAGTTAGTGTTATATGCAGGTGTTTGATCAGGGATTTTAAGCTAAAATAAATGAATAAAGATGACGAATCGTAGATTCCCCCTATACATTACCTTTGCTAGTCCCTTAGCAAATACTTATTTGAAAGAATAAGTGAAGAAAAAGAAAAAGAAAGGAAAAATAGAGAAAGTAGGACAATATTGAGTATTAAACTTATCTTCCTAAAATTGTAGTCTGGAGCTGTGTCGGACCTTTGGATTATTAGTGTAACGGAACTTATGTGAGGCTTAGAATTTTAAAATCAATAGCCTTCAAGTTCTACACATCATTGTCACAGTTTCGGCTCAGAAGTCATCTTAGAGCAATCCTTTTCCCAAAGTATACCCTATGAACATTGAACAATCGACTCATGTGTGTGAAAGGTTTTAGCTCTTCCATCCAGAATGTCAGACTACCATGCAAATCTCCTCTACAGTAACTCATCCTCGGGGAGTCAAGTATTTCCTTATAAGGTCTGTTGCGTTGTGTTCACAATCGAATTGGGGAAGAAGTTAGAAGAAGGAGAAAAGAACTAGAGGGCGGCCATTGTAGTCACCTCTCCTTGTGAAGCTGGCCAGTGTAGCTGAGTCTCCACCAATATCCGTAGGTTTTCTTCATGTTTGGATCTTGTTGTGCTCCTACAGATATGGAATCTTTTATTTTCGTACATGTTTTGGGGTCTTAGAAAAAAATTGTGCCCAACCGTCCATCCCTTTTCTGAAGCTTTATTTCAACCCGTACTTCGGTCTTTAGATTTCCACGCTACCAGAAAAGTAACTCACACCGTCTTCCAAAATCCAGTCTGAGTTGAGCTAAGTGCACAATACGAGAGTACAAATTAATTCTCTATTCCATAGTTGTAACCAGAACGAAGAGACCAGGTTAGACACTAAGAGTCAAACGTTGCACATTGTCATGTGGAACTCAAAGAATTAAGTCAAAGACTTGAAGCTTCTAAAATCCTCTTTCTCGGTGAAGTTCCTCTAAGAATTATGTGGATTAAGGTCCAACTAAGCTCCATTTTTCAATTTTATTCCAGACATAGTTTAAATGGTGATACTATCCTGAAAAATGCACATGCAAATGTAAGAAATATGAACAATGCAATGATTCTCTCCTTTTTTTTTGAAAAGAAATGATGCACATTTGAAAAGAACTTTTTTTTGAACAATTTTCTAATTTTGAACTTTTTATGGATTTTGGTTTTGTAGTTTTTTTAAGGAAAAAGGGTTAGTAAAATATATACAAGTATATACAAGATTTTGTTTTTGGTTTGTTAGTTTGTTTTTTCGTTTTTTTGTTTTTGTTTTTGACACACGTGGATTTTACAAAATTATATACATATCCCACCAAAATAAACATATTTAAAAGTACGATTTATGTCTAGAGTATATATACAATATATACGACATCGCCCTGTACTTAGCTTGAACTATGTCCTCATAGAGATTAGAGTTCGACAAAGGAAGACGTAACTCGTGCTATGTATAGAAAGGTGAAAAGACTTCTATGCTATAATGACTCTAAGAAAAGATAAAAAGAAGAGAAGTTGGTGATACCCGCCCCCCCCCCCCATAATTAGGATCAAGTAATCCTAAGTATAGTAGAATGTACAAAGGGGAAAACCAATGATGAGAATATACAGACTCACAAATACAAAGATACGATATAAACAACATCACCCCCCCTATACTTAGGGTAGAGTATCCCTAAGTATATGCAACAACAACAAGGGTGATAAACAAGATGAATATGAACAACATGAATCCTTCACCCCCTATACTTAGGATAAAGCACATCCTAAGTATAGCATATATACACACGGAAAAGGGGTGAATGATGAAACGGGAGAAGAATGAATAAAATGAAAGGATATACAAGAGGTAGTGAGCTTATTTATCGGATACAGAAGGTGGAATCAAAAGATCATTGTCTGATACCAACGATATAGAATCCACAACGGATAGGAATGTATCATGATCTGGATATGGCTTCAGCAACTGTCCGTTCACAAAAAATGGTTGTGTCAGATGACAACCCATATATGACAATACTCTCATTGTCACGCATAGCTCTCACGATGAACGGTCCTGACCACTTGCTTTTCAATTTTCCTGGAAGCAACTTCAACTGAGCATTAAATATCCAAACTTTCTGATCAGGGGAGAAAGTCTTCCTTCGAATGTGTTTATCATGCCAATGTTTGACTCTCTCCTTATACATAAGTGAGTTATCATATGCAAAGTCTCAAATTCCAGTAATTTGTTCAAATCCAACTTCCTGTTCTTTCCTTCCTTCTCATAGACTAAATTGCATACACGGAGTGGCCATAAAGATTTGTGAATTAATTCCATTGGCAGGTGGCAAGGCTTTCCATAAACCAATCTATAGGGAGACATACCCAAAGGGGATTTTTACGCCGTCCAATAAGACCACAGAACTGAATCAAGCATCTGGATCTAGTTCTTCCTATCTGGACGTACAAGTTTTTGCAATATCGTCTTGATCTCCCTATTTGAAATTTCTGCCAAGCCATTAATCTGAGGGTGGTAAGGAGATGCAACTCTGTACTCAATGGCATACTCCTTCACAATCTTCTTTACTTCTCTATTTATGAAATGGCTTCCCCCATACGAAATCAGTATTTTGGGAATACCAAACCGCACAATAATATGGTCCTTGAGAAAGGAACACATCGTATGACTTTCTGCAGCTTGGGTGGGAATAGCCTCCACCCATCGACTAACATAATCCACGACGAGAAGGATGTACTGAATACCCTGACTAACAGGAAATGACCCCATGATGTCTATTCCTCAAGCATCAAAAACATCAGAAATCTGTATGTATCTTAGAGGCATGGTATCTTTGGAACCAACCGTTCCTCCAATTTTCTAACAATCAATACAACCTTGAACATACACTGTAACATCATTAAATAATGTGGGCCACCATAGGCCACTCTGTAAAACCTTTGCTGTCATGCATTTCCCCGAAGGATGCCCACCAGATTCTAGCTTGTGACAATGCTCAAGTACACTGGTGTGTTCCTCCTGAGGAATGCACCTTCTCCAGATACAATCTGCACCGTCACGAAATATGTACGGATCCTCCAACTAGTAATAATGAATCTCTGATAGAAATTTGTCTACCTTCTACTTCAACAAATCTTGTGGAACTTTCTTAGAGACGAGATAGTTCACAATATCAACATACCATAGGAGTGAGTCCACAGACAAAATGGACTCATCTGGAAAGGTTTCAGAAATAGGAATCATGTTCTGCTTAGAAGTCTCTATATATGTAATACGAGAAAGGTGATCTGCCACAATATTTTTCACTCCAGGTTTATCTGGTATCTCTAAATCAAATTCCTGGAGAAGAAGGATCCATCTGATAAGGTGTGGTTTGGCATCCTTTTTTGCCTGCAAATATCATATGGAAGTGTGATCCATGTACACAATAACGTGTGAGACGATGAGGTAAGATCTGAACTTTTGTAGCCCAAACACAACTGCTAACTTCTCCTTCTCTGTTACTATATAATTCCGTTGTGCTTCATCCAGAGTCTTGCTAGCATAGTGTATACAAAATGGTATCCCATCCCTTCTCTGTCCTAAAATTGCTCCAATTACGAAATCTGATGCATCCGTCATGATCTCAAAAGGAAGAGACCAATCATGTGGCTGTAGGACAGGATCACTAGTAACCATTTCTTTCATCTGATTGAATGCAAGGAGAACTTTCTCATCGACAATAAAATCAGTCTCCTTACACGGAAGCTCAGTCAAAGCTCTGGCAGTTTTTCGGAAGTCCTTTATGAATCGCCTATAGAATCCTACGTGTCCTAAAAATGACCTCAACTGCTTCAAATTCTGCGGTGACTCTAACTTGGAAATCACAACAATCTTAGTCAGGTCAACCTCCATACCATGTTTGGAGATGACATGGCCCAATACAATCCCATTAGTCACCATAAAGTGACTCTTCTCCCACGAGAGCACTAGGTTTACCTCACAGCAACGTTGAAGAACTCGGTATAAAGGAGCAAGACATGTGTCAAAACTATCCCCGTAGATGGAGAAATCGTCCATGAAGACTTCATGAAAATTACCCACCATGTCAGCAAAAACGGCCAACATACACCTTTGAAATGTAGCGAGGGCATTACACAATGCAAAGGGCATCCGTCTAAAGGCGTAAGTACCAAATGGACAAGTGAAAGTAATTTTATCCTGATCCTCAGGAGCGATCACAACTTGGTTGTATCCCGAGTACCCATCTAAGAAGAAAAAAGAACTCTTTCCCTCCCAACATATCAATAATCTGATCAATAAAGGGCAGTGAAAAGTGATCCTTCTTGGTGCTTAGTTCAGGCATCGGTAATCTACACAGACACACCATGAAGTAGGTAACCGGGTCGAAATCTCCTCACCACGGTCATTCTTTACGATCGTGATCTCAGATTTCTTCGGGACCACATGTAAAGGGCTGACCCAATTGGAATCCGAAATGGGATATATAGAGCTAGTATCACACCATTTCTTGATCTCCTTCATGACAACCTCCCTTAAATTTGGATTTAGACAACGCTGACATTTATGGGAGGGTTTACAATTATCCTCTAAGTAGATATGATGCGAGAACAACGCTAGATTGATCTCGTAGAGATCCGAGATATTCGATCCTATGGCCTTGCGGTTTCTCTCAAGAACCTCTTGCACGCGAGATTCTTGTCAGTGGTCAAGTGCGAGCTGAGGATGACCAGAAACATTTGGGGGGGACCCGCAAGGAAGGCATATTTCAATGTTGATGGTAAACACTTGAGCTCAGGTGGGGTCTGAATCGGCCCTGCAATAACTATGCTACTGTACTGGTAGATGGTATGTGATCTGTGCTCTATAGACTACTCACCTTGGCTATTGACGGCTCAGCAAATAGAATTTCTGATAGATCTGTGATGAATGATCTTTGCTTAGTGGGAAATGGCTCATCAAGATGTTCAATATTCTTATCAATGAACAGCTCAGATATCTCAACAATAATCTCAGAAAGATGTGTCTCATCTGTGCATAAATCGGGAAATTCAACGAATGGCTTAGATATCTGGACCTCAGAACTCTGCTCAAACTGCTCATTGGCAACTATCTGAATTGGGCCACCAAGGGAACTCATGTTGACTTTGCTTTTCTAGAGAATCCTTTTGGGGTAGGAACTCTTGGGTATCTGTAAAATTAGTGAAAAGATCTATCTCTTTAAATTCAGCAAGAAAATCATAGTCATTTGTCTCTGATATAACTTTCTCTGTATCATCTGCTGCTGGTGGCATTGATGGTCTAGGATCAGAGATCGTCTCAATTTTCACCTTGTCACTACGAGAGTGAAAGATGATCTCTCTAGTACCATAATGAAATGTTGCTTCGGCTGTTCGGAGGAACTGTCAACATAATATGATCGGGGTATGGAGTAACGGTGCAGATGTGTCCATATCCATGACAACAAAATCAACAGGGAATTTCATTCCTTACACCGTTACAATAATGTCCTCTAAAATGCCTCTTGGCCTCTTAATCGATCTATCGGCAAACTGAAGGATCATTCTGGTTGTTTTAAGAGGCCCTGACTGGAATTCAGTTAATAATGAGGAAGGCATGAGATTAATGGAGGAACCACTATTGAGAAGAGTGCGATCAAATTCTTGATCAAAGATATGGCAACGGATGTGAGGTGCTCCATTGTCTTTCTTTTGAGGCGGAAGGTTACTGATGGCATGAACTGTGGCCATGGTCAAGATGTGTTTCTCTGTTTCCTTTCGTTTGTTCATCCTTGGTTGACGCTTTTGGGTACATGCCTCTTTCATTCCCTTTTTTACTCTAGTCATGTATTCCATCGCCTTAAGGAGTGGCATCTTTAAAAACATGTTCTGTAAGATCTCAACCAGTCCAGGATCAGATAGTGTTGTTTTTAATTTTTGTATTTTTTTAGCTTTGAGAGCATAAGGAAATGGCACAGAATTAGAAGAAACATGTATATGTTCATTTCCTTTATACAAAGTAGAATCATCATGTACAAGAGGACAATTAGAATCAATCTGGACAGTGATGTCCAATGTAGGTGAAGGAAAAACATAATCTAAAACAGAACGGGATGTTGCTGCTGGTGAAGAGGAAGAATCTGCGACTGGTATATTCTCCCTTGTTGATGGTGATCTACATTTGCCTAGTGAAGGTGGTGGTAAAGGTGGTAAAACTCCAGATGTGGGTGCTTCTATACTGGGCCTCTCGACTGTTGGTCAAGGAGACGATGTAGAAGATGATGCTCTCTCACTGGTTTGATTTTCCAACCCCAATTGGTGTGTATGCGGCTGCAAACTCCTACCGCTCCTGAGATGAACGACGTCAGATAAACATGTAAAATCAAGGGACATACATGTCTTGGGGGTGGGTGGGCTTTTAGCAACATGTTCCTTGCGTCTGAAATTGTTGGGGTTGGCTTCCACATGTACTGGAATTAGTATCTTTGTGGTAGTCAAGTCATCGATCCGCTGAGTCAGTTCATTCATGTTCTTCATAAGCAATGCATGTTGGTTCAGTGCTGGATTGACTGAAGGGGCATCAGGTTGCTCATTGATTGGTTGTTGCTGAGACTGATAGTGTAGAAGTTGTTGGTAACCATATGGATTCTTGTAATGAGGAGGATGGGGGTAAAGGATACTGTCCATAATTTGCAGTCTGTTGCTAGTTAGGATGAGGGAAATACATGGACTGCTGCTATGGCAGGCCTTATCTCCAATTTTGGAACTGAGGTGGAGACTGGTACTAAGGTGGAACTGCTGGTGCTGGTACTGGTACTGTTGCTGATGTCTGCCTCCGTGAAGCTGGTGGGTGGGTCTCTGACCCTGTTGTGAATCCAACTAGCCTTGCCCTGATGAACAGGGTTGGTTTTTCTCACAGTCAAACTATATACCATTCACCTCCTGAATGATAGGTGGAGGTGGAGACTGCTAATCAGGGATGTAGGCTACTTCTTGTTGGTACGAAACTATCTGATGTGCATGTTATTGAGCTTGATCAGGTGTCTGCATGTAGTAGACATGTTGAACTATAGAAAGTCCTCTACTACTCTACTGGGTGGAAGGAGTCTACTCCCTAGTAGAATTCGTACTGTGGACTGCACTAATCGTACTCACAAGAAGTTCCAGGTGCTTTGTTATCTCATCCAGCTTATCTAGGTTTTTCGTCCTCTACTCGATCACATGAAGCTTATCGAGTTCCTTGGATCGCTTCTCAATAATGTCTACTTTGGATAGGTGGTCTCCAATGATGGCCAGGTCCGTACTATCCACTTATCCATTTCTTGTGTCGTTGTCATTTTGACATCCTTTTGGGGTACTGTAGGGGAAGTGACGGGGTGCTTCCGAAAAGCACGCGAAGAAGCAAGAGCTGTTGAGCTTTCTGCCATCTCCTCAAAAATTTGATAAAGGACATCCTCGTCCTTGTTGAAGTGGCTTCCCCCAGAAGCGGCATCTACCAGCTTCTGATTCTCAATGCTTAATCCCCAAAGAAATTTCGTACAAGGTTGGTCTTTGGAATATCATGGTGGGGGCATTTCTCGGTTAGATCTTCGAAACGTTCCCAGGCCTCGTGAATAGGCTCTTGGGGCATCTGGGTTAAACTAGTAATCAAGGATCGCATTTGGTTGAGTCGTCCAAGTGGATAATACTTGTTTAGAAATGCGGATCTCAACTCTTCCCAAGTAGTGACAACCTTCCCCAAGTGATTTAACTAGTACAAAGCTTTGCCCATCAGACCGAATGGAAAGGTTGCCATCTACACTACCTCTAATGGGACATTTGGGTAGTGTACTGTTCCACAAATGCGATCGAACTGCTGGAGGTGTATACAAGGTTCTTCATTAATATTTCCATGGAATATTGGGAAAAGAGGTAAAATAGTAGGCTTAAGCTCAAAATGCCCATGAACCGTAGGGATTTGTATCCAAGAATTTGTATGTCCTGCCCCTGGATTATAAGTATCTTTTAGTGTAGGCTTAGCCCCATGTTCTATGTGAGGTTCTTCTCCCCCATTCCCACCTCCAGGGTTTCCGTTATCCCCCTCTCTCATGTCTTCTCTTTCTTGTCTCATCTCGAGAATCATATCTCTTAGTGTGGCTTGGAAATTATCATTTTATGTTAACTGTGCTTGAATTAATTAAATGGAGGCTAACATGGTACTGTTGATCTCGCTCTGTTCCGACATGGTTCCCTTTCCCTTTGGTGGCATTAAGTGTCCGGCTTTTGACTCTTAAAATGTATATGCCACTCGATTAGTGCTCGGAATTAATTGAGTCTCAAATATTAATTCTAGATTAAAGCCAATATCAAATAGTGGATTCATGGACGTTGTGAATTGTGAAGTGGGGAAAGAGGAATATTTGTGAAGTGAGTCTCCACGAATAGAAGGTGAACGGCTCGGAGCGTAGAATGAGTTCGCGGAGTCCGAACGAGAAGTACTCCGGTCTGACATCTTCAAAATTGATAGGCAGGATGCGAGAGCATGAATTGTCAATGCAAGAGTGAAAGTGAATGAAGGAGCAAACTACGCAGAAGGATCTTTAACACTAACAAGCAAACACAATACAAACCCTCGGTTCACCAATTCAACTCAATGTGAAGACCGTGAAGGTTCGGTCAATTATCTTGTCAATTTTAGAGTTTGGTGATAATACAATATATCAAAGAATTAAAGTGAGTTGTTAGGAACCCAATTCTCTCAAGAGACTGGCCTAATCCCAATGTTTGATCTTTCCCAACCAGTATGAATTGCGGACCATTTACTGGCTACCCGATCAATTCAATCTGTTAAGGACATCGCAGACTGCTTTACCGGCTACCGGAGAGATCCTCACTGGAGAACGACTAACCCAAGATAGTAGTCTAAAAAGAGTTCGGGCGTGGCTCTATCCTAGTGTGTGGGTCGCTCTCTCGCTACATACAAACGAAACAATGAGGGGGTTACTCTCCCCAAAACAATGATTTTTCCTTGTCTTTATTTTAGGGTCGTGTTTTCCTTAGCAGTCTTGTATTTTAGGTTGTTGTCACTTGGTTAAAATATTTTCAAAGAATTGCCTACCAAGTGTCCAATTTCCTTTTTTACTTATGTGAGTGAAAACAAGGAAGGAGATCGGAAATGGCAATGCGCGATTAAAAACGATTATGCATGCAGGGTTAGAGATGTGTACCTTGTCGCCAGAACTCTACATACAAGTGATTCACGTAGAATTTAAATACAGGAAAATAAACTAGCATATGTGATGCAAGTGAACCGTCCTAGATGATACTTCTATTAACGGGCAAGAACAAGTTAATTTGATTAAGTCCAAATTACGCTCTGATCTATAGGCACATAAATTCTTATTTAGAGTGTTTGGACCTAATTAATTACCTGGCTCAAGTTAATTAATTAAAGCAATCAATAGGTGGCTCACAAAAATCCTCAGAAAACAAAGAAAAATAAAGGCGGTGAAAAACAAAACCAATGAGGTCCCCCAAGTGCACCGACACTTGGTGAAATAGACCCCGCAACAAATCAATGTCCGTTTACAAAAGTTAAAATGGTAGAAAAGATAAACCCTCTCTCTCTCTTTCATATATTTCAATTCTTCTTCTCCTCTTCTGAAGCTATCTTGCGGCTTGGTGAAGAATCAAGCCACCTCAACGTCGCTTGGGTGCTTCGGCTCTCCTAGGATCGCCTCCTTCGCTCCGCGACGCTCACAAGAAAAAGAAAATACAGTGTGTGAGAAAGACAATTGTCAAATATGAGAAAATGATGAAATGAATGCAGTGGATATGAACGATGAAGTGAATGGCAAGAATGTAAACAGATATTTACAACCAAGAATAGCAAGTCAAAAGAGAAACCTAAGTATTCCCGCCTGTCATGCGGGTGACCCGGGTTCGATACTCGGTAACGATGTTATTTTGTTGAGCACATTTTTATCGAGGACGGAAATTTATGATAAGTTGGTCGTTGCTATACCCAAACAAACAAACAATTTTTTTGCTACTTATTAACCTGTATAACGGATAGGGTCGAACTCAGGGAGGCTACAAATCCCGAGGGTTATTCAATTAATCAAATCAATTAAGAGAAAACAAGAATCTCAGAGAACAACTATCCTTGGTTTTTGTGAAATTTTTTTATCTTTTTAATTTTTTTATTTTTAAAAATTATACAAAGCAATATTCACAAGATCAAGAATACACACACCAACTGTTTTTGTAATTTATCAATTTTATAAAAAAGGCTCGGAAAAATCTAGAAAAAAATTTTTTGGGTTTAAAAGTTTTGAAATGTTTTTGAGAATTTTATGTAATTTTCAGATGTTTTTGTATTTTTCTAAAAATCAAACATTGAGAAAATGCAAAAATGTGCACAACCTGGAGTAATTTGCAACTTAAAAATATTTTTAGTGCTCAAAACTCCTGACAATTATTTTTATGACAAACTACAGGAAAATATCAACAAAAAGAAGCTGAAATCATAATTTTTGTTCAGTTTTTTTTTATTTTCTTAAGATTTTTTGTTTTTCGCAATTTTTTTTTGTTTTTATGAAGAGTTAATGCACAAAAATTAGATAGAAAATTAAATTCCAATGAAATGAAACTACCCTAATTGTTTTTGAATTTTCGAAATTATTTTCGAATTTTTATGAATTTTTGAATTTTCAAACAAGGAAAATGGCATGTTTTTTGTTTTTTCTGTAATAACAAATAAAATAAAAATGGAATGAAAATTTTATGCTAGGAGGATAATCCCATCAGGAGCATAGCATAATTTTTGCAAGATTTTTGGACGAATAAAAACTTTTATTTCAATAGAATAATCATGCAAATTTAGGTCCGGAATCATAGGGGGTAGAATGTCAATTGTTTTGTTTTTGCGTAGAATAAATAACAGTAATAAAAAGGAGGCATGAAACACAAATTACCCAGTGAACCACATGCGTCGCACGTGATAGAGATGGTGGGGGGCCCTTCTGTAATTTCTGAAAATAAGTAAGGGGGCAAACTGCAATTTTCCATAAATTAGGGGTTCATGCTAGGGGCTTCATTTTGGTTCTTCGTTCTACAAAGGGGGGCATGCAAGGGCATGTGGTGCCGCCCCTTGAGTTCGTGCTTTTTCTCCATGCAGAGGCGAAAGCGGTGGGCGTGAGGATTTGGCTGGGCGCACTCGGTAGCTGAAAGCGGTGCTGCGGGTCGGAGGGACTTGAAGGAGGGTCGCGCGGTGGCGCTGCAGCCTGTAGGAGGTGATGGGGCGTCGCCAGGGATGGTGGCAACGTGGAGGGCGACTGGAGGAGAAGTTCAACGGTGTGAGATATAGAGGCGGGGTTGCGGGCTTGCAGCCGCAGGACCGCGGTTGGTCTCCGACGGGTCGTGTAGGGGCGCCTGGAGTTCTCGGCGGAGATCGCATTTGGCAGAGGAGGCGCGGGACTGGAGCGTAGCAGCGTGGGCTGCGCATTGGTGGAGAGGGTGACGATGACCTAGACGCAGGTGGCTACGGCTGTCGACAATGGCGGAGCTGCAGGCACTGACTGGGAGACATGAGGCACGAGCGACGACGACGAGGGTGCGGGTGACGTCGCCCCCTCCTGTTGTTTTACTTTTTTATTATAAACAGATGATAGAAAACAAACAGTGAATAAAAAACTGTTTATTATAATTTATTTTTTATTTAAACTCCAAAAATTAGGAATTCAAAATAGGAAATAAGATATGTTTTTTTATTTTTTATCCTGCAAAACAAATGTGAGATTTGAAAAGAAAACACAAGGTTTTTTTATTTATTTACAAATCAGAAAAAGTGAATGAGGATCCGGCAGAAATGAGAGATTCGAATCCGATCTCCAGCCACCGTACGTGGCCGGAGTTGAGAGATCGTGGACGATAGAAATAGAATGCGGGGAGATCGAGAGAATGAGATGAAACCTTGGGATCGATGGCAAGTCGAAAACGTGACGGATTTTAAGATATAGATAAAAAATTGACAACGAGATAAAAGTGCAAGAAATAAACTACGATTGACATAGATAAAATAAGAAAAAATGTGGATATTACTGTAGGAGCGGAAATGGACCGTTATGCCATCGACAAGGCTGACTCGCTGTCATTGGATGGCTCGGAGGCTAGGTAACATTCTCGATGAAATTTTCTCTCGGAGATCGGGCTCCTCTCTCTTAGGATTGATCAAGTTGGAATGAGGGAGAAGGAGTCATATAAATAGAATAGATAGAATGAAATTTGATTTTTGAATTTGTTTGGATAAAGAGATAAGAGATGAAAATTGAAATGACTTTTTGAATTTTTTTGGTGGAAGTGATAAGAGAGATGCCATGAGATAAAGTAAAAGAGATAAAACTATTTACAAAATTATCTAATTTTTTTTAAATTTTCGTCACTTTATTTTTTTGAATAAGAAAATTGTAAGTTTTTTATTTTTTTATGGTGGTTAATTAAAAATAGCAACTATATACATATACTATATACATATATGACATTACATACAAGGGTAAATGAGGAAATTAGCTCTTTTTTTGTCAAAATAATTAGTAAGAAAAATTTACAAAAATATACAAATACAATATTTACAAAATATGTGGGAAAATTGCACAAACTACCCCGTAAAACCAACTTTTTACTCATAACTCCAAAAATTATGAAATCACATCCATTTTAAAGATAATTTAATTTAGAATCCAACGGAAGTGAGATTGGTTCAATTTGAGTTCATATGGAGCCAGAATTGATTTTTCAATTAATGCTTAGTGGCTTTTTCCAATTGTGGTTGCTTTTATTATGTGCATGATTTAATTATGCAATTATTTTTATTAATTAGGACACATTTTTATTTACAACTTTGGTTTTGAAAGTTATTTCATTTGTGGTCAATTAAGGCATAAATAAATTAGTGTCAATTTTATACAGACATACACAAAATAAGTGAGAAGTATTTACAACAACACACATACAATTTTCTTTTCGATTTTCTACTTAAGGACCCTATCTCCCACTGTTTTATTCCTGATCGATCATGTCATGTCTTGACCTTCTCTTGGGGTTCGGGTCGACCTGTATACAGTCTTTCTTTTTTTATTTTCTTTTCTTTATTTTTCCTTTCTTTCTTTATTTACTTATTTTAGATTAAAATTAGTAAGAAGTGTACAATATTTACACACAGATGCAAGTTAGTAAGAATACAAAGTTAGTGTTATATGCAGGTAATTGATCAGGGATTTAGAGCTAAAATAAATGAATAAAAATGACGAATCGCAGATTCATCAACCACGTGGCGCCCTATTGGCCGCCCATGTGTCTCGTCTCTTCTTCTGCCACCCGACATCACTCCCAACCGTCTGATCTCACTCCCCCACCTTACATCCTCGCCTCATCGCGCGCCCCGTCTCAACCGTCAGATCTGAGCTCTGATCAAATCTGAGCCATCTGTTGTCGCCCACATCTCAAACACCCAATTTCCTACTCATCTTATGGCCAATCTCATGCCACGTCGCCCCTTTCCCACAACCGCTCAATCTCTTTTCATGTTACGTCTCTCCATCTCGCCACGTCACCCCTTCTCCCCAGAGCATTGCATCTCCTCCGGATCTCATCCTAGCCATCTGTCGATGCCTTAATCTCCGCCATTTGATCAGATCCTACGGATCTAATCGCAACCCTCCACTAGCTCCTACATCCAACAGCCTACAAGTCATCTTCCTCCACTGTAACCCCCACTTCCCCAGTTGTTTCACCCGCGAGTCTGCCGCCCCTTCTATTTTTAGCCCTCATCTCCGTTCACTCCTCACTCTCGTGACGACCGTCCATCCGCCGTCTTCGTGCACTTCATCATGATACCCCCTCATCACTCCACACCCTCATCCTTGCCATTCAACCTTCTCCTGAAACCGCGACCTCCACCAAAAAAAGCCCCTCCCCCACCGTATTTCCAAGTCATCCACCAATCCACGGGCTGAGGCCCAGTCTTCGTCACCCCTCTGGTGACAGCGGAGGGCGACATTGGCGAGGTGATGATGACCTTTATGCTCAGGTGTCGACCCATGGTCTATGATTATGTCATGGAACCTCTGGCCTGCTGAGCACCAAGGATAGGCTGCCTTTGCCATGCGACGACCCGAGGATCACCAAGGTCTCAACCCAAGCCGCTCCAACTATCCTTCTCTTCTTCGATCTCCAGGTACTTCACCCCCTGGTTTTTGTTCTTTTTATTCTAATTATCTCACCATACTCTGCCACTTCCACCGGTCATGCACCATTCCAACACCTCCATCATATCACCCTTATCCTCGCCGACCACCCTTCTCTTCCCTAGAACCTCCGCTGCTCCACCCATCTCCTCCTCCACATCACTTGAGAAGGAGCTCTAGGGCCACCACCTTTCATCGCCCATGGTCCCCACTCACTCACCAATCACTCGCACTCACTCACACATTGCTTCAGCAAGTATCTGACATATGCTGGAACTTTGATTGGTCAGAGTTTCCATCAGAGCTCATTTGAGATTTTCTCCTCCGATGAAGCTTCATCGACTTTCACCTCTGACCATCGCCGAAGCATCACCACACCTACGACCTTCTCGCCAGGACCTTATCTCTCTTCCTCGACCCTCAGGAACGGTGCCCGAGCACGGAGGAAACACAGGAGGTCCGCTAGAGCACAGCCTTCTCCGGTGGACCACGGTGGATGATGAATATACAGATGTCGTCTGATTGTGTCTATCGGACGGCCATGATGAAGCCACGAGGTTGACCCTAGCCTCTCGCTGAACCTATAGGCTCGGGTCCTCCCAACCTCGAGCCGAGCCACCAATATCAGCCACATGTCCTGAGCCAGCTACGAGCCCCGAGCCTAGGCACCTCACCTGCACGCCACGTGAGGGCTAGGGTAAATTTTGATGAACACCCTAGAAGTTCTGATAATTGCATATATTTTATAAGAAGGTCCAGTCAGTTCTCAATATTTACACAGATGTCTTCATGCACATGGAAAATTTACAATGGGGCCCATGTAGTTTTTGCTTATTGCAAACAGGTCCCTCTCGAGATTTATTTGTAATATTTATCCTTTTATTTCTTACATTTTTATTACAATTATGCCACTGCATTTTTTTCTTCATAACTTGAGCATCGTAGTTCCAATTTGCAAGATTTTAGTGTTGACTTATTCCTTGTTTCACCATCTATGTTATGGCACATTTAATTTTCTCATCTGACACCATTTTTACTATGATGAATTTTAATGTTAGATGATATTCCTGATCTATATATGTGTGCCCTAAATAGTTGTTTGATCATATTTTTGTGGTCAAAATGACTATGATTTCAATTCATAATTTGTTGCTCAATTTATTGATTTTTTAGGGTATCATTGTATTAAATGGTTGCATACATCACCTTTGCATTTAGAATATCATTATTTCCATGCATTATCCTACAATTGCTTAAAAATCAACTAAAAATTACATGCATCACCATATTGCATTGTTCTGCATTTTACCTTGTTCACCCGCATAAAGACATGAAATAATTCACACTTGCTCTTAATTGATCAAAATTCGATAAATAGATAGAGAAACTTGTGTCCCTATGTTCGACCTTAGTAGGCTTGCCAAGTATAAATACTCCACAACATTCAAAGATTGTGGTTTTTTCACCTCCTATACTACAATTATCGATTCTTAAAGAGATGAATTTCACGCTCATCAATCACACCTTACTTCGGTTGATCCTTTTTCTCTATGATTTCTCGCCCGAGGGTGGCTCCAAGAAGTCGAGGTTGTGACATGTGTATGAACCCTTCATCCGAGAGCACGAGGAGGTGCAGGAGACAACGATCTAGTATATGGCCAGAGCTCCGTCTCCGCATTGCGCCTCTCTAAAATACATCGCAGATCGAGGCGATTATCCACCATCTGTTCATCGTAAACAATAGGTATAATTGCTTGCAATAAAGATCTACGAAATTTTGTATTGTTGTTTGCCCCTCGAATTAAAATATCTACATAAAAATCCATGCAAGTGCGACTCACATGCGTTAGCATATGCCTTATTGGGAATTTTGCACTTTTGATCCCATATTTTTTTGGTTCGATTATTTTTTTGGTACAAATATACTTTTCTTGCTTATATGTCCATGTGAGTTAGTCGTTTCATTTTTTATTAATTTCCTTAAATACTTAGTTAATCATCACTAAAAATCCGTTAATATCATCTTAGATTTATGTTATGTAGTATTATTACCACTCATTTTATTTTGCATTTTGTTGAGTTTTCTTAATTTTAATGACTCAAAAACCTCAAAATATTTCATATTTGCATTGGAAAATCAATAAAAAATTGAAAAATATTTTGAAAAAATCTAAAGGAAAACTTTTTGCATGTTTTGATTTATTATATATTCTTTACAAATCATATCTTCAAATTCAATTCATATTAAATCATTGAAAATGGCAAAAAAAGAATGAAATAGTGATGAATATGCATTTCATCGTATTTATATATTTATTTTAGCTCATATACCTTATAAAGCACCTGTAAATATAAATAAATATATTCTACTGCTAACTCTAATTCTTGCGCAAATACTATATATTTATCGTTATTTTAACGTAAAAAAATAAATAAAGAAACAAAGGAAAAATAAAGAAAATCAATGTTTGTATATACGTAAAACATATAGACCAAGTCACCCCGAGAGTAGGTAAAGGCTTTACCTAATCAACTATGAATAAAGTAGGTGGAATTAAGGCCTAAATACAAGAAAAGTCAGAATATCAATATCCATATGTGCATATTTCTCACTTGTATACTATTTTATATATTGCATAACTCATTGTCTATTTTACTTACAATCAAACTCATTTAAAATGCTATTATTTTCTTCTTGAAACTTGTACATAAAAATAATCCATAAATAATAAAAAAGTTGCAAGAAGAACCCTTGCACATTGTGTAAATAACAACAATATAAAAATCCACAACGCTTAACTTGTTAGATCAATATCTTCTATCTTCTCCACCAAAACTCGAAATTAACTAAACTCACTTTCATTGTATTCCAAATTAAATAATCTTTAAATTAGAGGTGGTTTCATAAAAATCTTAGTTAAGGTATGAAATGTGGCTTTTCAGGGTAATGTTATATATTATACCTATGTATGTTACTTGCATATAATCTTTATATATATTTTCTTGTCTTTTTTGCATAATTTGTATTTTTAAATGCTTGTATATAATGTACGTTAACCTATATAGACTACAAATAGAAATCATTAAATCAAAACTATTTAAAAAATGTGTATATTGCACATGCATCACTATGTGTACTGTAAAATACTACTATATTTTTACCCTAATGATTTAATTCATAAAAAAGTAAAAAATCATTAAAATCCTTGTAAAATTACTAGAAATTAATAAATTAATAAGTTATGTTTATATTTGTATAAAAATATATTAAAAATAAAGGTTTTGTTCATAATAGTATATATGCCTATAAATAACACACTTTAATTATTTTTACACATGTATATATTTTATTAAGTAATTAAAAATCACCACACATAATTAAATAAAACTACTAACATTTCTGATTTACATTATTTCTTGTTTTCAAGTTATTTTCTATTTTTATCATTTATTTTCCATTTATACCTTATTTTATCACGTAGCTTGTTTTATCCTATTCTAGGCACTCTCTAATTGGCTGGACTCAGGTCTGTTGAACCAGGTCAAGTCCCCATTCACCTGGCATTCCCCGTTTAGCTCTTGTGCCCCCCTTCCTTCTCAGAATTTTCCCATGTGCCCTAATCCTTAACGCACTCTCCTTTCTTCTACTAACTTTCAGCCTGATCGACCCTCTCCATTGCCAATTCACCAATTCCCTCTTTCTTGCATCAGATTGAGTGCATTTTGAATTCAAAATCTGGCCAGACTTCATTCTTATTTAGACAACCATATCATCTCCTATTGTGCTGGATCCATTTTCCCCTATCTTTTTTGCTCGAGGTTGGTTCCGAGAAGTTGATGTGGTAATAGAGCATCGATCTCTTCATCCAAGAGCATAAGGGATTGACTGGGAAGCGAGGTCCAGGATATGGCTCGAGCTTCAATGCCACATTCTGACTCTCTCCAACCCATAGTAGATTGAGGTATTTCTTCTCCATTCATTCATCGTAGTTTAACTTAGATTAACATCTCTTTGATTTTAGCATTTTTATTTTGCGTTGTAATTTTTTATTTAGCGAAATTAGATCCTTCACCATCACCCTCCGATCTGCTTGATTAGAGGAGCTCTAACCACTTTCGTTCAAATCTGACGACCCCCACACGTTCATTGGATGATCTCCATTCCTCTCCCATACCTTATCATCTCCATCGGATCTGAAGATTGGCTCCTATTTCGACCATCTTCACTTGAGCCCTCATCCACCCTCCATTTTACTTGTGTTTTAATCGAATAACATTGGTCGGAGATACTTCTCCGACCATTACATCTTTTGTAGAGTGAAGGAGTGCTGCTAGACCTTCTCATCACGATATGGAGAAAGCTTTGACCTCTAGACCTTCAAGCTCCATATCGTGATCTAGTGACTGCCAAACCTAATTGCCATATCATATTACTGAAGAAGAGCTATAGCAGCATTCTCAGCCATTCGAGAAACAAATTGAGTGAAGATTGGCCGCCCTTTCATCGATTGAAACTCAACGGATCCACCATTCATACAAGTTCTTCTAGCGGCTCTTTAATCTATCTGATCAAGAAAACAAGTGCGAGATGAGATCGACATCATACATTAACACCCAATGTTGCACCGTTCGATCATATTTCCAAATCCTATCCAGTCTATTCAAAGGTGCTTCAACCTCAGCCATCAGATCTGAGGCGCAAATCAATCTCCACCATTCATTATGCCAAAATGATTAAGGATACAATTGCTTCCTACCCCTGCCTTTCTTTCCTTTTCAAATATGCCCCTCTCGGGACACAAGTCTAGTTGTACTTATTTGACCAACTACATTATTTTCCGCGTTATTTATTTTATTTATTTTAGTCCTATTTGAACTGAAGAGCATGCCACACATTTTTCTTGAGTATTTTGCAATAAAAGTCCATAAATATCTACTGTTACTAATTGGCCCCTAGATATTAATTAATTTCTTCTATATCAATGTCAATGTGATTCACATGCATTGGGCCCTCCATTTCATTATTTGTAATTCAATTAGTCCATAAAATAATTACCTTTGCAATCATACCCCTATGCATATGCATTTAATTTTGCATTTTAAATGAGTTTAAGAATCACAAAATCTCATATAAAAATCTACAAAAGTCATCTTCATCACATGTTCCCTCATTTTTCATCACTACATTTGATTTTGCATTTTAATTATTTTTAGTATTTTTAGAAATTCAAAACACTAAAACATATCTTGTTTGCATTAAAAAATCAAAAAGAAAAATATAAAAACTTTTCTAAAATATAAAAAAATCATATTTTTTTATTTTATTTTCAGACCAATTTTCTTTCGCGAAGTCTTCCTAAAAACCAAAATAAAGAAAACATTAAAAAATTCATTTAAATCATAGAAAACCCAAAAATTTTAGCAAAAACGCTCCTTGAAAAACTATAAAAATAATCTTTTTGATTGTACATGTTTCCCTGATTTTTAATTTCATTTTCTACATTTTAAAATCTAAAATCTTCTACAACATTTTCTGTTTATTATTTTGCTTGTTTTTCATTTATTTGAAAAGTCGTAAAAAATCTAAAAATCATGGTAAAGTTATTAAAAGATAAGAACAATTTTAAAAACCCAAAATTAATTTTATATTCATTTTTTCATATTTTTTTCATATTCTAAAAATATAAAAGTTCCTTTTTTAAATTTGTCGTTATTCCTTTTATTTATCTTATTTTATTTGTTTTCAAAATCTAAAAACGAATGCAAAATATAAAAAATTCATAAAAATCTTAAAATCACAAAATAATAAAATAAATATAGAAAATGAAAATTACGTAAAAGTTGAAAAATACAAATTTTCAAAAAAAAAACCAAGAGTAGTCTGATTAGATTTTCATCTTTTATTTCATTGTTTTCATTGAATTCAATAACCCTAGGCATTAGCCTCTTAGAGTTTGATCATGTACGCTATACATGTAAATAAGTAGGAAACTCTTTTTATACATTTCTATTTTATTTTTAAGAGTTCTTAAATATTTTATATTGAGGGATATTTTAGGTTGCAACGACAATGCCTTGATTTTCTTAATTAAATCCCTGAATTTCCTTACTCAACAAATATCTCTCTAGAAAATTTGAAATCTTACCCTTGTTCATAGGCTTGTTTCCTCCATTTTAGGTTTTCTTTGTTACTTTAAAAATCCAAAAAACATTTGTTGCATTTACAATTCGCCTAATTTCATGTTTTTAATTAATTTAAAAACCTTAAAAATTCAAAAATTATCAAAAATCATGAAAGTCATATAAAATTATTAAAAACCAAAACAAATTACTTTAAATTTATGAATATGTTTGCCATATTCTAAAAATGCAAAATTACGTCTTTCCATTCTTTTAATTTATTCTTCTTCTTTGTTTATTTTTACTAAAAATAAAAAATTGCAAAATTAAAACTCATTAGTAAATGATATTACCAGAAATCCAAAAAATAATAAATTAAAAATTCTAAAAAAATAAAAAGTGAAAATGAACTAAAATCCAAAGTATTCCACTTTGAGCTTCCTGCTTTTTATTTTATTTGCTTGTCTTTGATTTAAATAACCCTTGGTGTACTTGTTTTGTTCTAGAGTTTGATCTTGTACGCTATATTAGTAAAGAAATATCAACTTCTCTTGCTCACATTTCTTCTATTTTTGGCTTGTGAATTAATAAATTTTTTTATTGAGGATAATTAATTTTGCCCTGACACTTAATAGTTCTATTAAATTTAACTATTGATTTTTCCTGTTCAATAGGTTGGTGTGAAATTAAGTGGATTAAGGCCAAGACTAAGCTCCAATCTTCAAATTTTATTTAGACATTTAATTTCCAAAATCATTCTGAAAAATGCTTATGCAATGCATGGAATATTTTTGTGAAAAGAAATTCCGGATTTGAACTTTTTATAGAGTTTTGAAACATTTTCACTTTTTAGGTAATTTGTAAATTTTTATGAGATTTTTGGAAGTGGTTACTAACTTGAAAATGTATATTAACAAGTATCATAAAAGTTTACAGTGATATATATACATATATATATATATATTTGCAAGAAATTAAGAAAAGTTCTATATATATATTCTTTTTTAAAGACAAAAAAGATTTTTTTACAGGTTTATACAAGTTTTATACAAGATTTTATTTTCTCAAGAATTTTATTCGAAGAATCTGCAATGTAATTATGTACAGAGTGTTCATAACATTTGATAGCAGTTTTTAAAACAATTTATAAATATTTTGAAAAACTTAAAATATTTTTACAAACAATATTCAAAAACATCTTTACAAACATTATACAAAGAGATTATTTTTCAAATGGTTTGAAAATATTTTACAATGAATTTTTAAAGGTTTTAAAAAAGATTTTTTAAATATTTTCAAAACCATTTTCCAAAATCATTCGCAAAACAAATTCAAAAAAAATTAAAACATTTTTTCAAAAAATTTACACATATTTACTTGAATTTATTCAATATAGTATCAACAACTCGGTTTGTCCCCCTATTCTTAGGATAAAATCTCCCTTAGTATAGAATGAAATTTGAACTAGTTAGAAGACAAGCAAGGGAATAATGAAGAATAACTCAAATGCACTCATCTCCACTATACTTTTGATATGGTCATAGTAGCACAGAAGAATGGGATCAAATAATATATAGAAGAATGAAAAAAAATCCAAAAGAGTGGAAAAGAATCAATGAAACTAGTTTTGGATATAACATTTTCCAAATCTTCTAATGCTAAAGTTGGGAGATCTTCTTCAAATGCAACATGATTGAATCGACAACGAACAAAAATGTTTCATGCTCTAAATAGGCTTCAACAACTATCCATTGACAACAAATTGGTGTGTATCAGAAGACAACTCGGATGTCAGTATGCTTCCATTGTCATGTATAATATTACTAGAAATGGCCAAGTCCATTTACTTATCAATCTAATCTGGAATATCTTAAACTTTGCATCAAATAACCACACCTTCTTATCAGCCTCCAAACTCTTTCTTATGATGTTCTTATCATGCCAGCATTTGTCTTTCTCCTTGTACTTCATGTTATTATAACATGCGTAGTCTCTAAATTCCAAGAGTCTGTTCAGATCGATCTTCGAGTTTAGACCACCTTATTGTGTGTCCAAATTATAGATATTTGTTGCCTAAAGAGATTTGTGAATGAGTTCCAATAGTAAATGTCAGGGTTTTCCATACACAAGATGACAGGGAGACATATCCAAAGGAGACTTGTAGGGCGTCCAATAATCCCATAAAACAAAATCAAGAAGTTGAGACCAGTTCTTCCTATTTAGTCTAATAAATTTTTGCAAAATAGTCTTGATCTCCCATTGGATAACTCGACCATGCCATTCGATTGTGGATGGCAATGCCATACTCCTTCACAAGTTTATTAACTTCTTTGTTACAAACTGGCTACCGCAATCTGAAATTAAGATTTTTGGAATCTCGAACCGTGGAATAATGTTGTCCCTGAGAAAGTGATAAACATTATGTCTATCACCATATCGAGGAAGAATAGCCTCTACCCAACCACTCACGTAATCAACGACAAGTAGAATGCATTAAAATCCTTGGTTGTTAGGAAATGGACTAATAAAGTCGATGCCCCAAGCACCAAAACATATGAGATCTGAAAAAACATGATGGGCATCGAATCTTTAGAACTGAGGGTTCCCCCCATTTTCTGGCAATTGATGCAAACTATCTTATATGCTCTGACGTTGCTAGATAGCATAGGACACCATACACCACACTACAATACTCCAGTGTTCTGCTTCCAGAATGGTGCCTTCCAGATTCATGCGTATGATAGTTCTCGAAGACACTGGTGTATTCCTCTTGAGGAATGCACCGACGCTAAATGCAATATGCACCTACCCTAAAAAGGTATGGACACTCCTAATAGTTGAAATGATTATTTAACAAAACTCTGTCTTTCATCTTTTCCAATCTTATGGAAATAGTTCACAATATCGACATACTAGGGGAGAAAAAGAATTATGAGAACTCATTCGGAAAGATTTCTATAATCGGCACTAAGATTAGTAAAGTCTCTGACTATTCTATTATGTAAAGAAGATTTGCTACCACATTCTTGACTCAAAGTTTATATCTAATTTCCCAATAAAATTCTTGGAGGAGAAGGATCCATCTAAGTATACGCAACTAGGCATCCTCATTCTACTATAGGCATCATATGGTAGAGTGGTCAGTATAAACAATTATCGTATAAACAACAAGATGGGATCTGAATTTATCAAGTACGAACATGTCTTTCTCTATTATTGTATAATTTTTATGTGCATCATCTAGTTCTTCTAACATAGTAATTCGTATAGTGAAATCCTTCACGACACGTACCAATACAACCCCAATGGTGAAATCTGATGCATCCTTGATGAATCTGTGATTCATCACTCTAAAAGTTGAAAATAGAGCTTTATTCCCGAGTAATTAGATTCATATTTCTAATTATATTGCATAATTACCATTCATGCATGCAATGATAACATTTGCATTTCAGCATTCATATTTACGTAAAATAAGAAGCCAATCTCACTTGTAAATATTCACATGTATATTAGCTAAAATACCCTACTTATATATATTTTATACTAACTCCAAATCAAATAAAATCAACTCCATAGTGTATATATGACTAACACTAATTAAAGAAAAAATATCAAAAAAATACTAACTTGTAAAATTGACCAATAAACCCTCAATCCATGTTTGGAACTAGGAATCTTAAAATGCGCATATCTCTCTCATACAGTGTCTGATTTAGGTCTACTCACTTTTAAAGTAATATACATTCAAAGACCTTCGAAACAATACCAATTTCATTAAAATCGGAGCTCGTATGCAAAACTTGGGTTTTGGGCCCCTTTTGTATATTGTACATATTGACCGTTTTGCCCTTCTTTTATTTTCTTCATTATTAAAAATCCGAAAAAAATAGATTAAGTTGTAAATATTCTTTTCATATTTTCTCTATTTTATTTTTTCTCTTATTGAAAATTGATAAAAAAAATTACAAAAGATAAAAGGTGGTATTTTATATCTATAAGGTACCACCCAAAAATACATTTTGTACAGACGATTTCCTTTGATTTTAGGCCCTTCACGAAAGTTGTAGATCTCGTCGAGACGAGCAACTTTCATGTTGATTACTTTTTAATCTAACCTCTTTTATTATTTCTTTTTTATTTTCCTTTGCATTTAGTTGTGGATTTTTCTCGGAGCGACACGTGGCAACTCCTGGAGTTGCCATGTGTCGCCTCCTCATTCACCCACTTATGTCATCTCCCTACATCATCCTGGGCCCTTGGATGAGAGGGTTATCCATCAACGGCCAATGTTCTTCTCTACCCATTCCTCCCCCACTCTTCCTTAACTTAAGGGAGAAGCCAACATCCTTCTCCATCGACAACCACTCCACTCCCCACCCCTCCACCTTCTCCATCTCTTCTCTAACCTCCTCCTCGTCCTCTTTATAATCCCCTCCACTCCTCCATTCATCCCCATCCTCCATTTTGATAGAAAAGAGAGACAGATCCGGCTATCTGTAGGTGACAGCTACCGAGAATCACCGTTGAGCGACGACCTCCAACCACGGCGAGATCCGAGGTCGTCTCAACCACTTCGTTGCAGCATCCCTCGCGGGAAGCTGCCCAGCTTCGAAGGACCCCGCCACACTTCTTGAGGCCACAACCGAAAGCCACACGACACCGCTCCACAATCCGGCGAACCGCAGGTAAGTACTCTATCTTTTCTAGTCAATTTTTTTATCTAACAAATTTCCTTCATTGTTTTATCATCTTCACATAAAAATTACATCACCACCATCATCATCGCCATCACTATCACCAAACCACCGGTTCATTTCAATTCATACACATTTTATTTCTTGTTTACATTGAAAAATTACAACAAAAAAATCAAAAAAATAAAAAAAGAAGAGAACAGGAGGAAGCAGCCGTAGCCGCTCCCCCTGCCTCCACACTGGCGGTGTCCTCCTCCACGCCAGCAGCTGCCCCCCGCCAGCGGCGCCGCCGTCCGTCCTCTCTCCACGCCACCCTCCAGCTGCGGCAGTCCAGCCGCACGGCCCCACGCCCCGCCGCGCCATCGACCCTCCGCCAGCCAGGCACCAGCCTCGCCGCCTCCAAGCCGGTGTCGTCCCGTCCTCCACTTCCCTCGTCCTGCAGCCGCCTCCATAGCCACCGCCCGCATCTCCACGAGCAGCTCCGCCCTATGTGACTCCATCCTACCCGACGCTGCCCCTCCTTCGGCATTGCCCTTAGCCTCGTGTCGCCCACGAGCTCACACCGCTGAGGTGCGCTGCCCGCGCGCGCCGGACCTGTCACGCGTCTGCATAGCGGCTCCAATGCGCCGCAGCCCTCGTAGCCACCCCGTGTGCCTCCGTAGTCGCGCCGCTCCGCCCCCGGGTCACGCGGTGCCTGCTGCGCGCACCAGGCCACAGCCGCGCCGCCTCCTTCCCCACTGCCAGTCATCCCACGCGCGCCCAGTGCGCCTCGCGACCACCGCCGCCCAACGCCGCTCCAGCCGCGGCCCTTGGCCGCTCAACGCCCGCCGCCGTTGCAACCGCCGCCTACACTGTTGCCGGCCACCAGCCGCCTTGTCCTCCCACCGTGCGCCGCCGCGCGCGACCTTTGTCTCCACCGTGCCGCCCTTGGTCGTGCCCTAGCCGCCCCATTTCGTGAACCTAGCGTAGTGGGGAGGAAAATAAAAGTTTTCCTCTATTTTATTTCTGTAAGAACTGCATCTTCATCATTTTAAGTTTATTTAATTGCAAAATAGTCCTTATGCATTGATTTCATCTGTTTATTTCATTTTCAGTTTTGTATTTATACCCCTGACTTCACATGGTGATTTGGACCTCAAATTAGCATCATTTATTTTAATGAAAAATATCATATTGTAGAGCAACAAAATCTTTATCTCCTGGCTGTTGATTTGTATTTTTGTGAGTATTTGACAATTTATTAAAAATCAGAGATTGAAATTAAGTGATATTTTACCTATTTACGCTCTGAAATTCGCATACACATATTTCTTGCTCTAAAAAATCTTAAAAACATGCGAATGATGCCTCTAATTGTGCTTTAATTACAGTCCAAATTTCATCCAATTATGAGTTGTCTTGTGCATAAAATAAATTCTAGAGCAATTTCTGTAATTGATTTTTAATTAATTCTACGAAAAAGATTTTTGAGAAATTTCAACTCTCCTGAATTCCTTATTGAGATACCTATTTAAGATAAATAATATCTATATAATTTAACTTCCTGGATTTATAGGAATTAAATACCCGCAGTCGCTCTGTTTTTAGTAAAAATTCATAAAAACATGATAAAAGTGTCAGAAAATTCAAAAAAATATTAGTCTAGTTTCATTTCATCATTTTTATCTTCCAGTGAATTTTTTAGAATTTTTGCATATCATTTGCACGAAAAACTGCATAAAAACCCCAAAAAAGTTCGCATTTTTCATTTGTGCACTTTAAATCCAAAAATTCCAAAAAAATCCATTTTGCATTAATCATTGAATTAGGTATATTTGAAAAACGTAATTTGGTCAAGTTGGATTAATTTCATATTAAAATTAAATTTGGCTAAGTTGTTGATTTTATTAATAACCCTTGTTCATCCGCATTTGTTCATTGGCATTTTTAGCGCATAAAAAAATTAAAAGAAAATCCCACATGGAAAACTGCAATCTAATCCATCTATCTTAATCCCCAGTTGTTCCTTTGCCTCCTTGACCCAACCCTGGGGCTTGCCCAAGCTAAATAGATATAAAACCACACATACAATAATTCGTTGATTATTCGATTCGTGCGTTTAATTTTTGATCGATGCGGATCTATCCGACTGCAACGAAATAGTCAATTAGACAACACAAAAGGGTAGGTCCGCGGCTCGTCAAATGGCGCCTTTGCCATGGAAATCCCCAAGCTCCTTTTCCATACTCAGTGACAGTGAGAGTAAGACCAAGGTTGAGCGAAGACGACCCCTCCGGCGAGATCCAAGGGATCAAGGTGCCAAAATCCCTATCTTGTAAAATATCCAATAAAGCCCCAAGCCCGCTGGACCTTAGAATGCCATTATGTCTCTCTTACAAATTCCAAATTAGGTCTACTCACATTCCGATTAATACACAACCAGAGACCTTTAAAATGAGACTAATTTCATTAAATTCGGAGCTCGTATACAGAACTTGGGTTTCTGGGTCCCCTTGTACACTACATCTATGTATATTTGTATTCTTGTATTTTTGTATCATAGTTGACCTCATCTCCCTTTTTTGGTCAACATGAAACTTGTAGATCTCATTGAGATCTACAACTTTCATGTTTTGAGTTTTCTCAAATTCGACCATTTAGCCCATCAAAAATCAAAATCTCTTATGCAATAATCTGATTGGGCCACTGGCCCTTTCTGGTTGAGCCACGTGGCCACCTCTCATCGCGCCATGATGTCCGCACCCTTGGCCATTGGATCTCTTCTTGATCCAACGACCCTTCTGTCGCTTCGATCTCCATCATCAGATCAAGCCCCCGCTCTCATGACCGCTACTCGTTCGCACCTCACTCATAGTCCGCCACGTGGCATCTCCTACACCTCATGATCACCTCCAAGATGCTCCATCCCAGCCGTTTCTCTGCATCAGATAACAACCCTCTGATCGTTCTCCATGTGAGATCTGGGCCGCCCGTTTTTGCCTTAATCTCCGCCTTCCACATTGCACTTTGAGCGCCATTCGATCGTGCCCTCCCCCTCACTCATCCCTTCATCCTCATCCGCCATTCAAACGAGCTCCGGCCAAGCACCCTTGGCCTTCCAATGACAGTAGAAGGATTGTTGGTCATGAAAAGATGACCCGAACTCGAGGCAAGATCCAGGGCTTCGGTCCTTGTTGTTGCTGCTCTCCCCCGCAGCCGAGCTCCGCTTGCCGCACGTCGAGCGACGACCTGAGAAGCTTTGCTTCTCCCTCCATAGGCGCCACCTCCATCACCTCCAGGTAATCATCTTCTTCCCTCTTCTTCTTCTTCTTCTTCTTGTTCTTCTTCCTCCTCTCTTCTTCATCTCCGCGTCATCACCACTACACAACCCACTCTTCCCTCATCCTCGCCAGCCCCCATCGATCTCTATGAACATTCTCCACTTCTCTCCACGAAGCCCACCAACTCCACCTCTTCGCCATCTACACCGTCACCTTCATCCTATAAATAAGTCGTCTCCGACCACCTTCACCCTCATCTGCCATTTTCACAGTAAGGGAGAGGAGAGCTCCTATCAACCTTAGGTGATAGCAAGGGAGTTTTATAGTTGAGAGATGACCCACCTTCCTCCAGGAGAGATCCAAGGATTCGAGCCCTTGCTGCAGTCGCTTCCACGCCGCTGCTGAGCTCCGCCTTGCTGAGGTGTTAGAGCTAAGATGTGAGGCTCCAGGGAGAGCCTCTTCCCAGGCAAGTTCCTCCGCCACCACAGGTAATCTTCTTCCCCTTCTCCCTTCTCCTTACTTTCTCTCTATTATCCACACCTTCATCCCCTCTACAAATCATCAAACAAAGTGTACTTTCATGGATAAATCAACCATTTTGAATGTAATGGTGATTTTTAATTGATTTTTTGAGGAGTTTTCTTCAAACAATTAATACATCATTTACGCCATGCTAAACTAATCAAAGATGAACAGGGGAACCTCCTCTGTTTCCCCACATCCTTTCTCCCTCTCTCTCTTCTTTTTCCACCGCACCTCCACCATAGCCGAGCTTGGTTCGAGTTTTCTCCTTCATTGCAGGTATATCCGTCGAGGCTCCATCAACAACTCCTGCACCACGTGGCCGCCGCCGACCATCGCCCTCGACGCCCCTCTCTCCTCCACTCCAGACCCGCGCGTCACGCCAGCAGCTGCTCGCTCCAGAGCAGCCTCCTCCAATTGGTCACCGCACCTCCATCGGCCATGAGTGGAGCCGCCCTTGTCGAAGCCACCGCGCTTGCCCGCACGCATCCGCGCCACCTCGCCGCCCCCGTTGGCTGAGCGCCGCCCACGGTTGTAGCGCCCCGCGCGTGATGCGTGCACGCAGCCGCCCGCGAGTGCTCCAACCTCCAGGCGCATAGCCGCCCGACCTCCATCAGCCATCGGCGCCTGCCACCTCCTCCCTCGTACGCACGTGAAGCTCCATCGGCAACCTCCCATGTTTCAAGTCAAGAAATAGAGGAAGGCTATCAGATAATAAGACAAGATTGGGTATTTGCAAAGGGGACACTTGCACCCCTTTGCAAGTTTTTTTAAAAAAAATCAAGTTTCCGGTAATTGCATGTAAGTCTCTGTTCTTCATTTCAGTTCATATTTGGTTTTCTCTATTGCATTTATATCCCTATCTTTGCACGCATATTTCTACATTCAATTAGCATCATTTTTAAATTTGGAAAATTACATTGTGTAGCCTACATTGTCCTCTTCATTATGTGATGCTTGGCATATTTTTGTGATATCAGAGGAATTTGTGATTAATTAATTGGTGAAATTTTGATATATTTTGTCAATTTGTGCCTTTTAATTTGTAGTGAATTCTCTGAAAATCCCCAAAAATTCATGTTAGACTGAGGATACTTAGATTTACATTATGCCTAACAATCATTTGATTTATCACGCATCTCGTGGCCTGAATAAATCATTTAGTGATTTGATTAATTGATTTTTAATAGGTACATTTCACATGAAAATTTAGGTTTATTAATTTTCCTGGATTCTTCACATTTAAATCTATCTAGTATAATTTTTATATCTGAAAATAATGTGATTTCGTATTTATTAAAATTAAATTAGTCAAAACCACCTTGCATTCATTTTTAATTCGTAGTTCATTCTTTTAGTGTCAGAAAATTCCAAAAAAATTAGGGTAGCTTAATTTCATCATATTTCATCATCTGGCCAAGTTTCATCATTTTTGGACTTAATTTGATTACTTATCTGAAGTAACTTGTTAATTGGCCTGATTGTGCATGTCTTGCATAAAATATACGAAAAAGACCAAAAATATCTCCTCTGAAAATCAAACCTTGAATTTTGTTAAAAATTCACCTAAGGAGACAGCTGCCTCCCTGAGTTCGACATTGGACTTCCAACCTAGTAAAAAAATTACCGCTCGAGATTAACTTGTTGTACGTTAAAGTGGTTTTTGATCTGCTCTCATTATCTGACTGCAACAAAGATTATTAATTAATTTGAACATTAATTTGCTTGAATTAACATGGGTAGTGGGAGCCGTTTCAAAATGGCGCCATTTGACGAGCCGCAGACCTACCCTTGTTAATGTTGTCTAATTAACGGTTTCGTTGCAGTCGGATAGATCCGGATCGATCAAAAATAACCACAAAAATATATTAATCGTCTAATGAAATTAAGCACGGTTTTTTGTTTGTTTAGCCTGGACAAGCCCCAGGGTCGACTCGAGGAGGCAAAGGAACAACTCGGGATCAACTTAGATGTATTAGATCGTTGTTTTCCAAGTGGGGTTTTTTGGTATTTTTTATGCGATAAAATGCCAAATGCAATGATGCAAAGGAACAAGGGTTATTAAGAAAATCAACAACTTAGCCAAATTTAATTTTAATATGAAATTAATCCAAATTGACCAAATTATATTTTTTTCTATAAACCTAATTCAATGATTAATCCAAAATGGATTTTTTTGGAATTTTTGGATTTAACACAAATGAAAAATGCAAACTTTTTTGGGGTTTTTATGCAATTTTTCATGCAAATGATATGCAAAAATTCTGAAAAATTTACTGGAAGATAAAAATGATAAAATGAAGCTAGACTAATATTTTTGGAATTTTCTGACAATTTATGATTTTTTTGAATTTTTACTAAAGACAGAGCGATTGCGGAAATTTAGTTCCTAATAAATCCACAAAGTTAAATTATCCGGATATTGATTTATCTCAAATATGAATTTCAATATGGAATTCAGGAGAGTTGAAATTTCTCAAAAATGTAATACGTGGAATTCATTAAAAATCAATTAAAGAAATCTCTCTAGAATTTATTTTATGCACAAGGTAACTCCTAATTGGATGAAATTTTGACTGTAATTAAAGCAAAATTAGACGCATCATTCAAATCTTTTCACAATTTTTAGAGCAAGAAATATGTGTATGCGAATTTCAGAGCGTAAATAGGTAAAATATCACTCGATTTCAATCTCGGATTTTTAATAAATTATAAAATACTCACAAAAATGCAAATCAACAACCAGGAGATAAAGATTTTGTTGCTCTACAATATGATATTTTTCATTAAAATAAATGATGCTAATTTGAGGTCCAAATCATCATGTGAATTCGGGGGTATAAATGCAAAACTGAAAATGAAATAAACAAATGCAATCAATGCATAAGGACTATTTTGCAATTAAATAAACTTAAAATGATGAAGATGCAATTCTTACAGAAATTAAATAGAGGCAACCTTTTATTTTCCTCCCCACCACGCTAGGGTTCACGAAAGGGGGAGGCTAGGGCACGGCCAAGGGTAGTACGGTGGAGATGACGGCCGCGCGCGGCTGTGCACGGTGGGAGGACAAGGCGGCTGGTGGCCGACGGTAGTGTAGGCAGAGGTTGCAGCGGCGGCGCGCGTTGAGCGGCCAAGCTCCGCGGGTGGAGCGATGTTGGACGGTGGTGGTCGCGTGGCGCGTCGGGCACGCGTGGGATGACTGGCAGCGGGGAAGGAGGCGGCGCGGCTGCGGCCTGGTGCGCACAACGGGCGGCACGTGACCCGGGGGGCGGAGCGGCACGACTGTAGAGGCACATGGGGTGGCTACGAGGGCTGCGGCGCATAGGAGCCTCTGCGTGGACGCATGGCGGGTCCGGTGCGCGCGGGTGGCGTACCTCGGCGGTGTGAGCTCGTCTCGATTAAAAAGAAATAATAAAAGGGGTTAGATTAAAAAGTGATCAAAATGAAAGTTGCTCGTCTCAATGAGATCTACAACTTTCGTGAAGGGCCGAAAATCAAAGGAAATCGTCTGTACAAAATGTATTTTTGGGTGGTACCCTATAGATATAAGATACCGACTTTTATCTTTTGTTATTTTTTTGTCATTTTTCAACAAGAGAAAAATTAAAATAGAAAAAAATATGAAAAGAATATTTACAACTTAATCTAATTTTTTCGGATTTTTAATAATGAAGAAAATAAAAGAAGGGCAAGACGGTCAATATGTACATTATACAAAAGGGGCCCAAAACCCAAGTTTGCATACGAGCTCCGATTTTAATGTAATTGGTCTTGCTTCGAAGGTCTTTGAATGTATATTACTTTAAAGGTGAGTAGATCTAAATCGGATATTGTCTGAGAGAGATATGGGCATTTTAAGATTCCTACTTTCAAACTTGGATTGAGGGTTTATTGGTCAATTCTACAAGTTAGTTTTTTTTGATATTTTTCTTTAATTGGTGTTAGTCATATATACACTATGGAGTTGATTTAATTGATTTGGAGTTAGTATAAAATATATACAAGTAGGGTATTTTAGCTAATATACATGTGAATATTTACAAGTGAAATTGGCTTCTTATTTTATGCAAATATGAATGCTAAAATGCAAATGTTATCAATGCATGCATGAATGCTAATTATGCAATATAAGTAGAAATATGCATCTAATTACTCGGGAACAAAGCTCTATTTTCAACTTTTAGAGTGATGAATCACAGATTCATCAACCCCCCTATACTTAAACTTTGCTCGTCCCTGAGCTACTAAAATGAAATGCAAAAGTGAAATGAGATGGGGTTCCATACCTAGGTCACGAACAAAAGTTGAAAATGGAGTTTGACTCAGCCTCCGGATTAATTGTGTGGCGGAAACCTTATTGAGATCTGAATTTAAGACCTAACAGACTTCGAGTTCTACATGTCGTCTATTCAAGACGCCTCAACAGTCAGGTCAGAACAAATCCTCAAACGCAAATTTCTGATGACTATAATTCTTACTTGTACCGTGTAAGTGATAAATAGCTCTCCACATCAGAAATGGCTCAGAACCAGCATCCTCTAACAAGGTAACTCAAATAACACGGTCCAGTAACTCTTTCCTCTAGGAGCGGGGTATTCCCTTCTAAGTTCAAGTGTGACCAGCTCAAGAGGAGGGGGTGGAGAAAGAATGGGTGGTAGCCAGTGTAGCTACCTATCCTGAGATGCCTGACCAGTGTAGCCAAGTCATCCAGCTGCAGACTTCTTACTAATATACATACTCCGACAGGCAAAACTATTTCTTTTGGCCTGTCTATTTTTTTGGAGTTCTTGCATTTTTTCCTTTTTTTTCTTTTCGTACCATATAAAGGGTGCATCATGTACATCAGGAGTTTTTCCTCTTGAGTCAGTAGACTATCCCTCTTTTGAAGCATTATTGCAACCCACAACATCATGTCCTTAGACTTCAACACCACCATACTAGGTTGAGATGCACTACCCTCCCTTGAGGAAGACTGATGTTTCCACCCGTGTGCTACTCCAAGCTAAAGGATTCTACCTCCTTACCACCACATCAATGAAGAGCTACGTGCGTTGTGCTTGTCCAAGTTAGGTGACTTTCTAAAAGAATCATGCGTGTGCATGAGATATTCTACTTAGACTAATCAAGATGACATGTGAACATAGACTTGGGGACTCAAAGAATTAAGTCACTTGACAAGAGAAATCTTAACTCCAGTTCCTATAAGGTTCCTCTGAAATTAGGTGGATTAAGGTCAAATCAAGTTCATCCTCAATATCTACTCATAACTTGGTTCAGAACCCACTAGCTTTTCACCTTGCATATGCAAGATATGCAGATGAGGTGTAGATGACATGCTATGAAATGCAAGACTTTTTTTCAATTATTTTCTTTTTTTGGTGAAATACAAGGATGATATGCAAGAATAAATAAGAAGCCTTTATTTTCAACATTTTTTCTTTTATACAACAATTTTTAGTTTATACAACTTGTACATAATATACATAGTATACATTATTATTTGGTGTACATCCTATTTTACAACAAATTTTACAAAAGTATGTTTTACAACTTTTTATACAAGTATAATACATATAGCACATTTTTTTTCAATTTTTACCCACCCCATAATTATTGCATAATATATACAAAAAATACATGAAAATACGCTAAAGTACGAGCTATGGGTAAAGTATATATGTAATATATACACGCCCCCCTATACTTAGCGTGGAGCGGTGCACGATGTGCAGCCAAGGGGGGCTGAGCGCGTACGCCGTGGAGGAGGTTGGCGGGCTGAGCGAGCGGGCGGCACGGTCGTCAGGTAGAGGGGGGAGCACGGTTGGCCTGGACACCACATGAGGAGCACGGCCGTGGGGGTGGTCGTGGCCTGGACTGGAGCGGCGGTGGGCGGCCGCAGTGCTGGAGGTGATGGCGGAGCGGCCGCCTATGGTGGCGGCGTGGAGGCAGGGGGCGGCGGCGTACGCCGTTTCCTCCCTGTTCTCCCCTTTTGTTTTATTTTTTTTATATAATGAAATTTTTTTTGTTGTATATTTTTTTAAACAGGAATGAAGATGTGGAAATAAAATGATGGTGATAGTGTTGATTGTGATGGTGGTAATAATGATGATTTGATGAAGATGAGACAACAACAAAAAAATTGTTAGATAAAATAAAATGACAAGATAAAAATAGAGTACTTACCTGCGGTTCGCCGGATTGTGGAGCCGCATCGTAAGGCTTCCGGTTGTGGCCTCGATCCGGTTCGACGAAAAATCGGAGAAGCTTTGCGATCTTGATGGGAAGTTCGATACGCGGATATTAATCGCGAATCTCGCCTATAGCCAAAGATGGCTAGAACTTGTCGTTGCTCTACAGACTAAGGTTGTCGCCGTCACCTCGACCTCTCTGGAGCTGGAATTCTTCTCACGAAATTGGCGGGTGATGATGAATGGAGGAGTGGAGGGGATTATAAAGAGGAGGAGGAGGAGGTTGGAGAAGAGATGGAGAAGGTGGAGTGGGTGGGGTGTGGAGTGGTCGTCGATGGAGAAGGATGTTATCTTCTCCCTTAAGTCATGGGAGAGTGGGGGAGGAATGGGTAGAGAAGAAGATCGGTCGTTGATGGATAACCCTCTCATCCAATGGCCAGGGATGAAGGAGGGAGATGGCATAAGTGGGAGAATGAGGAGGAGACACATGGCAGCTCTAGGAGTTGCCACGTATCGCTCCGAGAAAAATCCACAACTAAATGCAAAGGAAAATAAAAAAGAAATAATAAAAGAGGTTAGATTAAAAAGTGATCAACACAAAAGTTGCTCGTCTCAACGAGACCTACAACTTTCGTGAAGGGCCGAAAATCAATGGAAATCGTCTGTACAAAAATGCATTTTTGGGTGGTACCTTATAGATATAAAATATTGCCTTTTATCTTTTGTAATGTTTTGTCATTTTTCAATAAGAGAAAAATTAAAATAGACAAAATATGAAAAGAATATTTACAACTTAATCTAATTTTTTTGGATTTTTAATAATGAAGGAAATAAAAGGAGGGCAAAACGGTCAATATGTACAATATACAAAAGGGGCCCAAAACCCAAGTTTTGCATACGAGTTCCGATTTTAATGAATTTGGTCTTGTTTCGAAGGCCTTTGAATGTATATTACTTTAAAAGTGAGTAAACCTAAATAGGAAATCGTATGAGAGTGATATGCGGTTTTTAAGATTCCTAGTTTCAAACTTGGATTGAGGGTTTATTGGTCAATTTTACAAGTTAGTATTTTTTTGATATTTTTCTTTAATTAGTGTTAGTCATATATACACTATGGAGTTGATTTTATTGGATTTGGAGTTAGTATAAAATATATACAAGTAGGGTATTTTGGATAATATCTTGTGAATATTTACAAGTGAAATTAGCTTCTTATTTTATGCAAATATGAATGCTAAACTGCAAATGTTATCAATGCATGCATGAATGCTAATTATGCAATATAAGTAGAAATATGCATCTAATTACTCGGGAACAAAGCTCTATTTTCAACTTTTAGAGTGATGAATCACAGATGCATCAACCCTTCATGATGTCAAATGGGAGAGAACAATCAGATGATTGTAGGACAGGTGCATGAGTAATCAGTTATTTCATCTGATTTAAGTCTTGGAGTACTTTGTCATCACTAGTAAACCAAATTTTATAATAACTTCAACCTTTACCGGTCGACCTCGATACCTTGTTCGGAGATGCCATGGCCAAGGACAATTCCTTATGTTACTATGATGTGATTCTTATCCCATGATAGAATAAGATTGACTTTACAACACCTCTTAAGAACTCAGTCTACATGTGTAAGACAAGCATAAAAACGGTCACCATAGATCAAGAAAAAATCCATTAAAATATAAGGAAAACTACCTACCATGTCGGCAAAAAAGGCCAACTAGCAACTTTAGGATGTAGAGAGTGCGTTAGATAATACAAAGGGCATTCGATTGAGAGAATAGGTGCTAGACAAATATGTAAAAGTTTTCATCTCTTGATTCTCAGGAGTAGTTGACACTTGGTTGTATTCACAGTACCCATCCAAGATGCAAAAGAATTGTTTCTCTGCCAGCCATTTAATTACTTGATTAATGAAAGGTAGAGGAAAGTGATTCTTCTCAGTCACTGAATTCATACGCCTATAATCAAAATAGATGCACCATGATGTAGGTATTCGGGTAGACATATCCTCCCTTTGTTTATTTGTAACCACCGCAATTCTAGAATTCATCAAAACTACGTGCAATGGTCTAACCTACGTTGAGTCAGAGATGGGATAAATAAAGCCAACCTTACAGCAGTTTATTAACTCTTTCATGACTACGTCTCTAAGGTTAGGGTTAAATATCCGTTAGATTCACTGGATGATTTGTAATCATCCTCTATGAAGAGATGGTTTGAACACAAGGCTATATTTATCCCTCGAAGATCTAAAACATTCCAACCAAGAGACTTGTAGTGTTTTTCTAGAATCTATAGCAAGTGAGATTATTAATCTATGGTCAATCTGCTACTGATGATGATCGGAGACATATCCATCTCACTCGCAAGGAAAGCATACTTTAGATCGGTTGGAAGCATCTTTAACTCAGGTAAATGATGAGGTAGCTTTGCAATGACTTCTGAATATGTTATGGTTATTGGTGCATGATCTGCTCAAAATATAGTGTTACTCTGGGCTCAAATAATAAGATACCAAATGTATCTGATATGATTTCTTCTTTTTTAGTTTGGCATGTTTTTATCAAATCAATGAATCATCTTATTAGAATCGATCTCCCTATCAGCAAAGGAACAAGTATCGACTTTTTTGTCTAAGTCCTCCTCTAGGAAGAGGATTTCATGGGACTCAACAACATTCGGTGATAAATGTGGTTCTTTAATCTGTTCAATAATATCATATTCATATGTAGTTGTTTCTTACTCTCTTCTCTTAGATGCTTTCTCTAGGGCTTTTGGCTCGGTGATAATATCCATTGTGACTCAGACTTTCTTCTTTGTTAATCTTCTCTGACTAGTTACTGCAGGAGCGAGACATGATCTTTTCAAACTCGTAATCAACTATCGCTTTAGCTCTTTGATGGAATGGATGACAAAGAACGATGTACGGGAATCCATGTCTAGGACAACAAAGTCCATTGGGAATCGCATGTCCTGCATAATTATGATGATCTATTCCAATTAAAATCAGGGTCGCTTAATAGATCGATTAACAAACTGAAGGATAATGTGTCGATTTAAGCGGACCTAAACCGAAATCACTATGCAATTATGAGGGTATGGAATTAATGGAGGTACCACTATCAATCAAAGTTCTCTTAAATATCTGATAAAAAACCTCACATTTGATTAATGGTGCGCCCTTATCTTTCTTCTTGGCTGGGAGATCACTAATTGCATAAACAATAGCCATTGTGAGGATATGTTTCTCTGGTCGGTTGCATCTGTTTTCAACGGGCTAATGCTTTGAGTTACATGCGTCAGTCATTTCTTAACATTGATAATGTATTTTATGGCTTTCAACAAATGCATTTCATGAAAAATATTATGAAGAATCTCAACGATTGTGGGATCAGACAATGCACTTTTCAGTTTTCTGAATTTTGGTGTTTTCCATAGCATCAAGAAAATGAATATTTACATAACTATTAGCATTGTTCTTATCTACAACTAAATGATCTTTTCAGGTGAATGACTTTAATGGATACAATCATTCACAATAGGTGAAAAGCTAAAGGAAATAGGAGAGTTGGCATCGTCGACCTGTTCGGGATCGCCTACTACTGCGACTTTCTTTTTGGCTAGATTGACTCAGCCTCGGTTGTTATTGTTTTAGGATTTTTTCATTGTCTTGATTTTTTATAATATTTCATATGGTTCAGCTCTTCCTGCTTTTTCTTCTTCAATTGACTATGTTGTTTTATAGGTTGTTGTAGAAGATGAGGATACACCGTGTGAAGCTTTATTCTTCCCCTTTGCGGTGGCAGACGACCGCAATGTCCTACCGCTCCTGAGAGTCACAACATTAGATAACATGATTGAATAATTTGTACCTGACTCAGTGTAAGATTTAATATAATATTATTACATTTGGATTGAGGAGATATTTTCTCTCTCCAATCAAGGGTGGTTGTCTATCCTATTTAAAGGGGATGAAGATTATCTCCTTTCCCCTTACATGGAAGTAGTCTCATTTTTCCTATTTCATTCATGACAACTATTTATATAATTGAGAATAAATTTGTTGATGAATAAATCAACTTATTTATTTCTTTTTTAAATAAATTAATTGCTATTACAAATTTATACAACAAAATCTCAACCATTTATTTGAATTAGGAGTGCATCTTCATTATATAATTTAGTATAAAAGGAAGGGTTGCTCTTGCCTTTTTAAAAAAACAACATAAAGAAGAGCAACAAGGATCTCTCTCTACATGCCTACTCTCTCTCAATATTGTCGTCGTCCACATGGTGACCTAGAGAGGCTCGTCATCGTAATCATGTCCTTGTGCTGCCGAATAGACTACTTGTGGGTCTCTACTTTCTTCGATGCTCCTTTCCTGTGAAGAAGGGGTCGGAGTTTGTTAAACCAAATCATGATATTCAATTCTTACATCTTGAACTTGGATTACGAGATCTACACATCTCATCCACGCACTCGCAAGTGCTTTTGAGTCGGATTGGACTTGACTCGAGAGAATATATTACTTTAGAGATTAGCGTTCGCAACCATGCTTCAAGAGGTATTACGACTTGTTTGTGATCTTGATGAAATTATATGAGAAGTATTCTCGAATAATGTGGTATCATCAATTTAAAATTTTAAAATCTGCTACTCATTGCAACTAGCATGACTAGTTTCCGTAGATCATGCTTGATGCCATCTACATGATTCATTTATGTGCTAAGGCATAAACCCTATCTTTCAAGTAGTATCAAAGATTAGTTCATTGTCTTGTATATGATAGAAAACCCTAAGAGAACAAGGTTTTGTATATCCAGAACAAGGTTTTGTATATCCATTGTGCAGGGACTACATTTTTGGCTTTTGATGTATGTTTAAAATTGTTTTTTTCTATAACGAAAAATCCTTGTTTATGTATTGTTTTGATGAAATTTTTAGATAATAATATGTATTTGTAATGTCTAAATCTCTCCCTAAAATAGTAGCCAATTGATGACACAAAATTTGTATAAATTAATATTAAAGTTCCCACATTGACATTGTTTTTCCATGTATTTACGGGTCTGTAACAAATTTATTTTGTGTTATTGTTTTCCCAACTAGATTCACCAAGTATTGATAGTTCTATTGGTGCGTGAGCGAGTAGGGATAAGTTCTCTTGCAAATTTAGTCTGAAGTACTGAGTTAGGGGAACTGCAACGGTTGGTTGCTGACTCATCGTGCCACATTTGAGTGCGCCGCAAGGGGTTGACTCACCATTTTGGCTTCCTTCATCTACTTTTTTGAATCAGCAGTGGATACAAATCTCATATCAAGGACATTTAAAATAGGCTATTTGTTACAAAGGAATTGGTAAGTACATGATGATTTTCTGGTTGTACTCACTCATCTATATGGTTAGCCGTAAGGACTAAGAGTGAAAATATTTCCTAAAAACAATAAAAAAATAGACTAGATATATAGATGAACTTTCATATATTCTTTTTGTTGAGTTGGTGAAGCAAACCTTGTCTTGTGTTTGGATTCTAGTTAAGGTCAAGATAAAAAAAATCATGCACATGCACCTTATTTATGCACTCCTTTTTATACTTCTTTTTATTTCACTTACTTTGAGACTTTTCTCTTTATTTTATTCCTTGGTAATCTCTATTTGCATTATTGCTCATATTTCATCCTTTTATTTCTCAAAATGGCAGGTCTTGGTTGGCTTATTCCGATCTCCGTAGACACCAACATCGATTCCATGACTTTAACATAACCAATGATTAATGGCGATTCCCACGAGATTGGATCGAATTTTGAGAATAACTCGTAGAGCTCTTAACCTAATAATTGGGACCACTCTTGTCCTAAATTTCTTCCTTGTGGATGAATATCGATCTATCTCTATACACATTTTCCAATCAAATAAAGTTCAGAATCAACCCTCATCCTAAACTCTTCTCTACATTTGGTGCACTTTTCCAGATTGGTCGGGATACATTTCCTCATGCAGATCCAGAGATTGATTAGGGCATTGTTTCATATGATTCTAATTCAGAGGTGGATCCAAAAGAGAATGCACACCAAGTTGAGTAGTATGAAGTTAATGCACAGATGATTTCCTTCATATAAGTGACACAACAACAACTGATTTTACAAGATGATGCATACGTAGCCTTCCAAGAGATGTTCATTGAGCTAGGGAGAGATAGAGAGAACAACGGAGGATGAGGATTATAAGCACATGTAAATGGACCCCATGGAGTGGAAGAAGAGGAAAGAAGTGAGTCTCCCAAGCCTACATTAAAAGACACATACAATCCTTGTGTTGGCCAGATGGCTGAGTGGATCCAAATTCTACTAATCTAAGAACATTCGGAGCTGCAACTGCAACTCTTGTCTATTCTTCCTTCGTTTAATGGGAATACAAATGAGGAACCCTTCACCCATCTACAATAGTTCGTGTGCATTGTGGAACCACTCATTACTCTAACATCCCATTATGTATAGTCAAAATGACTGCCTTCCCATTCAACCTCCAGGACAAGGAATTATATTAGATTAATCATTAGGGAAGGTAGTAATGACATGGTAGGAATTGAAGTTAGCGTTCCTCCAAAAATACTATCCCATGGGCCATCTCAGTCAGATGTAAGCCAACATTTCCAATTTCTCCTAGGGACCCCACGAATCCATACATGAAGCCTAGGAGAGATTTAAAGAATTATTAGAAAAATACCCCCATCATGAAATTCCAAAGACCGACCTAGTCAAACATTTCTCTAGGGGTTTGACTCGAGAGAGTCATGGGCAGATCAATGTTGCATGTGGTGGATTCCATTTCAACAAATATGAAGATATCATCTACCAAATATTTTAAGAAATAGTCGAAGGAGAGTCCGCATTATCTTCATTTAATACACACTAGAAGGCACCATAGATCCACCACAAGATCGTCAACATGACAAAGAGGACTGAAAAGAGATATTCAACTTGTGCATCATTAGGAGCCACCTTTCCAAAGTGGACATCATCTAGAAATGTTTGCATGATCAGACAAATTTATATGTGATTGATTAGAGAACCGAGATAAAGGACAAACCTGACAAGATTACAAAGCATTTGGAGCTCTTGGTGAGAACCATTAACTCCTTTCAGTGTGTTACACCATCAGTCGACACATCTGCCAAGCCGAAGGAATCATCACAACTGTTGAGTCAAGGGCAAGTGTCATCGGTTCAGCACGTATATTACGTGCAAACCCCTGATCATGTACCACAACTAAAACTGCAGACTTAGATTATTGTTTACTACCCAGGGCCCTAACATTCTTATTTTGAGACATTTTTCCCACCTCCACCAATGATTAAGGAGGTGAATGGCATCTACAACAATGAGACACAATTGACCTATCGTTGCAGACATCAACAAGGTCAGTCCTCTACCATTAGGATGTACCACTAATATCATGGTGGAAAATTGTCTAGCCTCAACCACCATAACACCACCAGTCTCCACAAAATGCTAACATCTAAAGACAAAACTATTAGTAGCCGTCATGCCGGCAATGTCAATTTCATTATCAGTAGTTGGTTGCTCGTTGCTATAACCAACACCCCCTTCCATATTTGCAGCAATAATATCCTCCTCAAGAATATTCTTCAAGTTACCACCTACAACCTCCTTACCATTGACAGTCTTAGCAAGCACAACACACAAAACAAAGCATTGTTACTCCTGTCAACCCAACCATCGATTTTCTGGATCAGTGGTGAAGAGCCTAACAGAGATGATCTATAATCTTGATGACCTCGCTTCCACCAAAATGATTATTCCAACAAAGGTTAAAGCAAGTAACTTGTAATCATTTGTCAACACAATAAAGCCATATAATTATTGCAAATTTTCTGTGAGAATTGCAAACAAAAGCATTGACAATTATTAATTAAATTCAACCATATAATAAAATATAAATTACATTTACAATTACTTGTATAATGTGAATCCAGTTACATCATCATTTAATATGTAAATCATATATACAATTAACTCTCTCCGTTATATTATAAATCAATATCCACGTTAATCAAATATTTGATATGTAAATCAATATTTAATTAACTTAAATGACTCTTCTCATGTGTCCAAATAATATGAATCGAATTCCCAATATTTATGATAACTATATCATATTTAATTACCTTAGATAACTATTCTCATGAGCCTAAATAATATAAATAAAATTCAAATTATTCATGATAATAAAATCATATTTAATTATCCATTTCCCATTGCTCAAATACATTATAAACAATTGAATTATTTTTGTAATCTTTCAAGAACAACATGCATTCTGAATAGATACTTGGAGATAAGGACATGGAGACCGTACATTCCATGTATATTGGCTTGGATATTGAGATTGTACCTCAAATTCAGATCTTGAGAACCTCTCATAGATGTTTTGATTAAATCTAAACATAAATATAATCTTCTCATTAAATCTATATCATATTCAGATCAATGTCCAGCATTTGGTCTAAGATTAGTCTACTTATCTACTGAGAGGAGTTATGAAAATCCAAACATGTTTCATCACTCACTTGGAATGGAAGTGTCACAGTTATACATTTGTTTACGATCACATCACCCACAATTATTCCTAATACCCAGGTACCCAGCATATTGAAAGACCTAGATTAACCCATAAATTTTATATCATATTTGAATTGTCTTCATGAGGGTTTTATTATTAAGTTTCTCATCATATCATTGGGTGGTGGTATTGATCATATACTTTCCAAAAGCATATATCATACCTATGCATTTTGTTATGCTTCCAAAGCGAGATGACCATGCATAGAATTTGATCCCAATATCTTATAAGAGAGAGTGTATCTTCTAGTTCAGTATTTAACATGTATGAGCCCTTTGAGAGATCATATTACTCATATGCCATCGTATGCACACCAACTCGCTAGTGTATAGACCATTATTAGGTCATCAACATATCAGCCTGCCAAAATGTACACACTCAGACATATAGTAACACACATGTCTCTTGTTTGAGGATGCGTTTCTATATCATGACAGTATACGACATATGTCTTTCTTATCTCAATCTCGTTCAGTCAACTCTTTGACATGACTTATCTCACACCTCTGAATCTCTATTCCTATACAAAGGATCTGCATCAAGAGGTTGATTAGATATCAACCTTTAGAGAGAAATCTTGGTCTTATTCTCTTGTTAGACATAATTTCTTAACAATCATTTCATGGTATTTGATGAGAACTCAATCAAACTCTTTAGATATCATAAAGCACCGGCCAAATGATTCAACATTTTAATCAACAATTGTTTGATCATTAAGATGGCTATGGTACATAGCCCTAATTGTACTGAGGGACATATTAAACAAATTAGTTATTCTTTATTTCAAATTAGGGAATGATCTGCGATAACATTTATTGCTTAATGGCTCACTATGGGCGCACATGTCCAACAATAACCCACTAGCCGAAAGAGCCGTAATGGGCCAATATTTAAACCCACACTCATGTTCTAATCATAGGCTATATAGAATACAACTTGGTAAGCTAACCAATCGCTCTGTTCTTGAGAGACTACGCCTATTTGTTTTATGGTACATGTATATCTCCTAGTAACAATGCTCATATCCAATACGAGTGTTGCATCGTATGCAACCAATAATCAATCTTGTTAATGTAGTTATAATGTCATTGACTCTAAAAGTAAATAATTATTACAAACAATAAGAATGTTCTATTATCCTTATTAGAACATATTTATGATTAGATATCTCTATTTCCTTGGATCGAGACATAGCCTCTAATCGTACTAGGAATTTGTAGGTAAGACCTATTAGATCATTATCTATAATGTCTTAAGGTTTTGAAGATAAGACTCTAATATCATTATCCCAAAAGTCTTGTTGTGATGTCATTTATGCAATTAAGTGTTTTACATCCATAGTAGGTTTAGTAACAATTTACTACTCCTACTTCAAGGTAGACATATGGGTTTTGTATACATCCAACTTACACTAGCCTTCTCGTAACTGATGCATAAGCGCAAGTGTCTTTAACATATGTATCATCAAACACTTTGAGATTTTATCCTCTCAGATAGGCCAAAATCATATCTTAAAGGAATGAAGCATTCCTTTGGTTTTTTCAAGATGTACCACTCGTGCGACAATCCTAATGCCCTCCACTCTTTGCTTCTGAACAACATTAGAACTAGATCTAAGTGGTATCACTATGATCTTTCAACTCAACTTATGGAATAACCATATTATTAAACACTTATTATCATCCTTATATTTTTTCAAATGATTAGGATTTATCTACATTTAGCATAATGAATACAATTGCACTCCTACTAAGCTTCGCACGGTTCATCAAGATTCTGTAGGAAATTATAACCTTTATAACTTCAACAAATCAAATGTTTCGATTACAAGAAGCTTATCTGAGCCCATAGATGGAGTTTAATAGTTTTCACTCCTTGCCTTCCTCAACTATGAAGACCTAATGCTACTTCACATCAATATCCTCGTTGAGGTATTCATGGAGAAATGCAATCTTGACTTCCATCTTGTACATGTCATAGTCAAGTTGTGTGACTTTAGTTAGCAATGTTCTGACGAGTTTAAGCATGAATACCTGAGAGCAAGTCTCATTGCAAGAGATGTCTTCTCTGTGTGTGGCATTGGCGATGAGCCATGCTTTGAAGGTTTCTACCTTCTCATCTAGTTCCCTCTTTCTCTTGAAGATCCATTTGCACATAATGAGTCCAATACCTATAACTAGATCCTCAGGGACCCATAGAAAGTAATTATCCTTGTCACGATCTTCAAAAGCTTCATCATGTGAAGTTCAATCATTATCAGATTTCTCTGACACAAGGAATCCATACCCTCTAGGGGGTCATACAACCCTCAAACTGATTTGAAGAGGTATGAGTGTTTCCTCTTCAGTTATTCTTTTAGTTTCCAGTTTTAAGAGTCTCATTATCTTCTCAGGATTCAACGAGTCCTTTTACTTTGTTCTTATATTGATTTTAAAGAAATTCAAACTCTAAGCCATATTCTTAGTGATGAAATCTTTTAAGAAACCCAAGGTCACAAAGTAGATATCAAATACCATCCTTTATATTCCTAATGAAGCAACACTCTCAGGTGCCAGATTCCAGCTTACTTCCATCTATGTTTTGTTCATGGACCACACAACCCTAAATTCTCAAGTGTTCGACACTGGGATTAGTTCGAAACCATAGTTTATGAGGGTTTTTTGGTTCAGATTTGCATGGAATCTTATACATTCTAGTCTCTACTGCATATACTAAAAAACTAATAGGTAATTATGCTTAGATTCATCATTGATCAAATCACATCATACATGATTCAATTGTGTATCTCTAGGTGTATAAGGAGGAGTGAGATAGAACAAAAATCTTTTTAACAATGTATCCTTTAGAATTTGTCAAATAGGTACTGGCTACCTTAGTCATATCAAATTCTTTTCATCTTCCTTCTAACATTGGTTCTCAACCAAAATTGTGAAGTCTGCGAACATATCAAAGGTTTCTAATGGGTATAGGAAGAAATCTCATACATTATATAATCATTAATGGATATCACATATCATTAATGTTCATACTGATATAGAGGGTCCATATACATCAAAATATATTATGTTATGAATACCTTGGAATCTTACACCATTTCCAAAGATGGGTGTATTGGACATTTCAACTTTGTATACAATATTCATAAATATGCAATGTTGGAAATTTTAGACAACCTATTATTCAATCTCTTACAACTATTTTTATCTTAGCAATAGACATGTCCAAGGCTTGATGCTCGATCCATGTCAAACTGTCTTTATCCTTCCTTTGATCTTTCAAGATTTTAATTTCCCGTATTAGAAATGTTAGTGAACCGTTCATTAATATTCTAAATTATTTGAGTCATTTAGATGATAGATTGCTATCTGAAATATATTTATAACTGTTTATGATAAGTCTATTCTAGAATATATGTTTGTTTCCAACAAATTTGAAATAAACAATAATGCATTCTGATATATGGGTCATAGAGTCATTCTCCAAGATTTAGAGCTCTCCCACTGAATATATGTAATCTATCTATCAAATCGTGATTGTTGAAATAGCTAAAACAACTCATAAGTGGATGACTATTAAACCTTAATATCAAGGATTCTAGTCTTCTAAAACATATGCAACCAATTACAAGTTTTATTAGAAAAATGAGGTACAATTATCAAACTTCAATCTTATTTAATAGTATATCTATTTTAATGATGATATGTAGATGTAGAATATGTCGATGTACTATATTATTCCATTCCTAAGGACTCTGGACAATCTTGATGCTCATAGTATCAATATATCGACTTAATGCAGTACTTGCATTCATGGAACTCTTTGGATGTCATATGTATGGAAGTCACCCAAGTACATTCAACTCTTTGATTTTTCTTCTTTCTTGGGTCTGACCCATGATTCTAATGCACTACCTTAACACTTAAACAATTATTGCTTAAGATAAAGGATCTCTTAAATTGACGAAGTCTCAAGGGACTTCAATATAGAAGTATTTCAGCATTTATACTTGCTTCAATAGCATTCATACAATATTGATAATTAGACTTCTTGAAAGACTAAAGTTGAGATAGTATAATGATGACATTCATCATATCCACATCAATCTTAACTCCTAAAAACATTGGTTCAAACAGGTGCTCAAACATTTTGAGTACATCTTCTCCTATGGAGCTACCATCTTGCATAATGCAGTGAAACATGTCGTTTATGATTTAAATGTTGAGAGTACATATATATATGCTTAAACATCTTCTTTAGTTTTATAAGGATTTTGACAATTACGATAATCAATGACTTGTTACTTCCAAAGCACATTTGATGAGAGATTAAGACTGTAGAGACACATAAAATATAGGTTGTTGTCCTATTGCCTATGTAATTATCATTCCTCATTATTATGATCAAACATAAACATTGCAACAACATACAATATGTGTCCAGTTACAAGTACTATATCTTGATCATGGATCTAATCCATGATATTATATTGGTTATGATTTAGTATAATTAGAGTGGGTTTAACAAAGGTTTCCTGAAATAAGATAATTTACACAAATTATATATTTAATTGATTAAGGATTTTTTTATCAAAGTTGTATTACCTTTTAAACTATGAAAGTCCATTCCCTTGTTGACTTTGAAAGCAAGAGATATACTTATTATTATATCTCTAGCAAGATCTAAGATCTCCTTTCTCCCATTGTTACATCCTGATAATATGAGAATCTGCAACCCAAATAAAAAGAAGTGGGAAATCATTCTACTTTGAATGTCCAACTTTCATTTCCCAATTCACTCTTTAACACACAATCCAACTACCTCTGAAGAGATGTTAAGATATTGTTAATTGAATAAACTATCAACATAAATAAACTATCACGATCCAATATCGTCCCAATAATATGAGGAAACAATATTTGTGTCACTACGCATGTAGCCTTACTCTTTCGAGAAGCAAAGAGCCTGATCCATGTGGGCTTGTATATAGGAGTTGTCACTTCGGACATGCATCTCCAACATACAATACTTGGTGACATAACCTTTCACCTTGATGGAATGTCATTTACATGATCCTCCATATCTTATTCAAATTATAATTAATCATTACGAATCATATTCACATAAATAATTCTTCTAAGGTAATTTTATCTCTATTCATAATAGAGCGTTTATTTTAATTAGTTTAATCAATTTAATCACATTCAATCAATTATCAATCCAATCAATAAGCCAACAAACAAGTAGGGTTTTTTTATACTACCATATAGTATTAGATCTCACAAGTACTTATTATTCTTGAGTTTTAGTAATTAGAGTACAATTTGATTTACTCATATCACCCTATCATCTAGATGGATCAAGATAGGTCGGATAAACAATGCTAACAGGGAGCGCTTCCACTCCAAATGTTGTAGAGGGTGCCAATTAAGTAACCCATTAACATATCCACGACCTTGAAACTGTCACCACAACAACTCAAGAGCAATAGTTGTTAGATCAATGTACTTGTGGTTATATGGATCATTCCTTTGATGACTGAAATTATATTATAATAATCTCCCAAAAATCTTACATATCTTAAAATAATTTTGAAATCCTAAATTTCTAATCATATCAAGCAAATAAGTTAGTTTTTTATGTAAAAGTAGACCTACAACTACTATAGGTTAAACTAGGGTTTTTTCATGAAATATTCATTCAATCGTGATTGATGTTTAATGAAATATTTCCAAAAGACATATCAAACATCAAATAATCATGTAAAATTCGTAATTTCCTTGATTGACATTGATGATAAACAAAATAAAAAGTACTCTTGATGATCTAATCATCATCTGACTCATATCCACTAAATAAGGATTATCTGGACGAAGTAGAGTTGGAATCGTATAAAATAAATTCATCCGGTTTCATGGTTCATTTCTCTACTTAATTAAAATGTTTATTTCATATCTGTTGATGCAAAATAGTAATATAAAATTAATTTTCTATTGATCCGTGAATATATGCTAAAATAATGTCACTATAAGAATTTTTCGAATTTTAATTTTTTTCTCTTTGGTGCCTAAAATTGGCTACTCTTTTAGGAAAATATTTAGACATTCTTCATCCATTTTATTATCCAATAATTTCATCAAAACACTGCATAAACATGTGGCTTTTCATTTAAGGGAAAAACATTTTTAAACTTGCATCAAATGTAAAATAATAAGTTCACACACAACAGATATACAAAACCACGTTCTCCTAGGATTTTGGACTTGGTTATGATACCACTTGAAGGCTAGGTTTTAGGCCTTAGCGCATTACGGTAGCGTGTAGATCGCATGAAATACGATATAGGACAACTAGTCATGCTAGTTGTAACCAGGTAGTGTAATTTAAAATTCTAAATAGATGATACCACATGATTCAAGAACACTTATCAAATCATTTCCTCAAGATCACAAATGAGTCATAAGAATACCTCTTAAAGTGTGTTTTCCATCGGTAATTTCTTAAGTAATAGATTTTCATGTCTTAAGTCTGATATAACGTAGCGGCACTTATGAGAACATGGTCAAGATGCATATATCCCTCTATATGAGTTGATGATTCGAGTAATGAATCTCCTAATTTTTTTTCTCATGAAATCAGACGCCTTCTTCAGGAGAAAGAATCATTGAAGGTGGTGGAGATCCACGAGCTGTCAATTAGACATCACAACAACATGACTAATTGAGCCTTCGAATAAGCATTTTGTCCGAGCCTTAACTGGGAGTAAGATTTTAGTCTCAACAGTCCTCAAGTTCCACAAATCCTTTTTCAGGTTCACCTCAATAACCAGCTCAGATCCACTTATCTATATAGCTAAATCTTTTAACCATGAATTTAATTTGTATGGTGTACGAATTGTGTAAGCTCTTCCTGCTAAAAGTAGCGAAGTAAACACACCCCAGTAATACACTCCCATTGGTTCCTCATCCATCTACTCCTTCCTTTAGGAGAGGGTATTTCCTTCTAAGTTCATGTCATGTTATGTCAACAATCGAATAGGGGAAAGAAAGTAGAAGATTGAGAAGAGAAATTTAGTATGAGCAATGTAGTAACATCTCCTTGTAAATCTTCATCGGTGTAACTAAGTCTCCGCTAAGATGTACAAGATTTTTGGAAGCTTGGACCATTGTGGTCATATTTGTATTTAGTTGTTGGCTTCTTTTTTGTAGAATTTGTATTGGTGTTGCTTCCACTGTATAATTTTTTTTTGTCCTGGTGGATATAACATCTTTTCTTCCACTCTATAACATCTTTCCTTCCATCATCCGAAGCTTTATTTAAACCCCATGACTCCCCTCTTTAAACATTTGTAAACCTATACAACGATTAAAATGCACCACTAATATGAACAATCCATCACAACCCCGTGCAAGTTGATTAAGTGTAGAGTGCATGCATCAAAAAATGATCCACTGTTGACGAGCTAAACGAATGACACCAAGTGTTCTACTTAGGCAAGTTTAAGTTGCATTCCGAACATGGTATTATGGAATCCAAAGAGTTAAGTCAAAGACCTGAAGAGTCTAAATTTCAATTTCTAACTAGACTCCTTACAATGAAAGACAAAGGCCGTAATCAAGCTCCATCCGTTAAACTATTCCCAATCTTTAGTATGAGAAATAAAAGTTATTGTGAAAAATGCAAATGCAACAATGCTTTTGTGAAGTAATTTTTTTCTGTGTTTAACTCATTTTAATGGATTTTAAAAATTTGTTATTTTTATGGATTTTAGGACTTTGTATTTTATTGATTGTTTCAATTTTTATTAGAAAGAATATTTACAAAAATTTAAAAGATAAATTACGAATATTTTTTGGATTAAAAATGTATTTAACAAATTTTATGTATTAGGATTTTAAATATTAAGTTATTCTTCCATATTATTGTAAATAAAATTTAAATATATATTAAATACTTTTAAATACAAATTTTAAATAAAAAGTACAAATAATATTTTAAATAAGAAATTTACATATATTTTAGTTATGTACAATGCTTTTATAAATTCATAATAATTATATTTTTATTAAATTTAATCCTTACCCACATTATTTTTAATTTTATCGATATTAAAAATAAATAAAATTATGAGTTATGGATAAAAGCATACATACAATCGATACACACCCCCTATACTTAGCTTGTGTTATGTCCTCAAAGTATGAAAAAGGGAAAAAGGAGGGCATAACTCGTGATAAGTAAAAGTGGGTGAAAAGATCGAAAGAATGTGAAGTGAATCACCCCCACATACTTTTGATCTTGTCATCATATGTATAGTGGAAAATAAAAACGAGATTACTGAGGGAAAACAATTTATAAATGATAGAACAAAAGAAGAAAAAGAAATGAAATCAACGGGATGACTTGGTCCCCCCTATACTTAGGATCCGACATCCTAAGTATAGAAATGAATGTGGCCAAAATTAGGGGCGAGAAATAAGTTTAAAAGAATGTACACAAAAGAAAAGAAAATTGAACAAAATATGAAAATGAGAGTCAACGGAAACAGTCGGTCCCCACTATACTTCGAATACTATATCTTAAGTACATAGAGAGCAAAAATGGGGATGATCGGGATCTAAAAAGAAAACATAAGTGGCGGTGTACTCCATAAAATGAATGGTCTCAAAGGTCTGTGTACGAGAAAAATGAAGTGGACGAGTAGTCATGGGTCCTTTATATAGTAGACCACCTCAACCTAGGTTGTAAGAATTCAGTTGTTGTCTGAGTGCGTACAATCAGTAGGTGGCCGGGTAAATCTACCTCTGTAATTAGATTCTGTATATGTAATTGGTCTCTCTACAGTAGTAACTATGATTAGTGTCGGACTATAGAAGGAGACAAGAAATGTGTCCATCACACCATCTGACACTCCATGTTGAAAAGTGCACATAATCTCTGAAATATAATCAAATGACTCTCGTGTCGGAATCTCAATCTATGACACTGAGATATTTACTGCAATTGACCGCTCCATTGGTTCTGAAATGATCCCTACATCTGTATGTAAGCAGTCGTCTGAAGAACTGGATACCGTATGATCAACCCCATCCTCATGTAGAAAATCATGGATATCAAAGTGAACACTCTCAAGATCAAGAGAATGCACCTCATCTATGTACTGACAGTCATTTGCTAATATGGCGTCCTATGAAGTGAATGACAATACGATTCTCGGACTGCTACATCCTCTCTCCATCTCAATGTGTACCTCTCCTTTATCTTTGCGAAATGATACCCTCCCAGAATCATAATCAAAGAGGGTCATCGTAGTGTGCATGAATAGCCATCCGAGGATGATTGGAGCAAGGTGTAACTATGACGGGTTCCGCATGTATAGGACAGTAATGTGCACTGGAAACTGCAATCCCTATACAATTACGATAATATTCCTCAACATGCCTCTAGATCTCTTTACAAATTTATCAACAAATTGAAATAACACATGTGATCTGTAAAGAGGACCTAGCTCGAGTTTATCGAGTAAAGACGATGGAAACAAATTAATCGAGGAACCATTATCTAAGAGAGTGTGATCGAATGATGCATATGAAATCTCAAATCTGACATAGTGACCACATAAATATCTCTTTTTTTGGGGTACCTTCTTTTGAATAGAGCATGATATGGCCTAGATCAAAACATGTTTCTAAACGCACAACTTCTTTTCCCTACGTGTAGTACATTTGTTACTTACATTATGCTTAAGTGTAAGAAAATGATCTAAGGCGTCATGAAATGGAATCTTAAAAATTTAATCTTTAAGTAACCCTTCTATCTCTAGAGATACAATATTCTTTTGGTATTTTTCTTTGTTTTACCAAACAAAGCATATGGAAAAGAACAAACTTAGGAACAACAAAATTTTCTTCATTTTTATTCAAATCAACATTGCGATCAACATGTACATTGGGTGACTCAAAAGTATGTACCAAACTCTCGAAAACGTGAAAAGAAACAGAATCATCAGTGGGGGTTTTGTATGGTCTAGCATGGTACCATCATATGAATCACCTATGTCCATATCTACATTTATACGTCCAATGTTTGGGATAGTCATGATCATCATGGTCATCATGGTATTCCTCCTCCTCAACATCAGAATATCTCTCATCACGGATAGGCTCTCGCTCCACATCATCATGTGCCCTCTTCTCCTCTAGATCAAGTACTTGCAAATGTCTACCACTCCTTATAAGAATTAAGTTTGATAAAAATTTAGGAAAAGTGACCTTACCTATAGTGGCATCTACCTAATATGGATGTTGCCTCTTGTTGGCCGGGTTCATCTAAGGTTGCATTGGGAGAGTCATATTGGGCATGACTAACTCATCCAGACTATAGTTTGACCGCTCCATCATTGTCCTATGTGCATCCTGAAGTCTACTAAACACATCCATGATCTTATTCAGTGCCAAGGACTATATAGATAGCTCTGACACAATAGTTGGTCCCTGGCTCTCTGCTCTCTCCTACCTAGAAGTGTGTTGAGTTGTGATGTGTATGGCTGAGGAGATCTCTAAGGTGTAACAAATGATTGTTGTTGTTGCTGTAGATGATGATACTGTGAATGTGTAGCAGAAGAATAGTAATGTTGTGCCAGTCTCTAAAGGAATGTGTGTTGAGATTGCTATTGTATGTATGGATCTCCATTCTGAAAGAGACTGCCGATATTACAAATACATCTTGGTTACCTTCTTCGGCAGATCACTCAACAACTATGGTATTGGTGAGAGTTTTACCAACTATCGCAACTTCTGCATGTCTTGTACTTGCTTCTAAATCAAATCAACTAATGTAAGTTTGTCGTTGATAAAGACCATGTTGGTAGATCATGACTCAGACTCTGAAATGCATTCCACCTTCTGAGGATCTCACCGGTGTGGTGGTTGCAGGGCTGTTAGCAATGCCCGAGTGGGATATGAAACTCTAGAGTACTCGACCATCCCTGTATAGATTGCCCAAATAGACTCGGCATCCCTATTTGGATAGCTACTACTATATGTGGCATTCACTAACCAATAGATGTTCGGTTGGAGTCCTTCAAAGAAATTCTATGCAAGCACCTTCAAAGGTATCTCGTGATGACGACATTTCTTGGTCATATTATTGAATAGTTCCCTTGCCTAATGGAACGACTCATTTGATTGTTTCGTGAAATTGGATATCTAACTCCTCATCACGTTCGTTTATCCCAAAGGAAAATATGTACGGAGGAAGGTTGACTTGAGATCCTCCCACATCTAAATCTCTGTCCTAGGATGCTTCAACCAATATTGTACCATATCTGCTAAGGTAAAAGGGTAAGCCTTGAGGCATATAGCCTACTCCATTACTCTTGGATGAATCATCGCATAACAAATCATCACAAACTGATGAAGGATGGTAAACAAATACTTCATCATGTTCCCATAGAACTTGGGAAGTAAAGAGAAAAAGGATGGTCTGGGTCGTATGCCTCTTGATTCAGTGGTAACTAGATCCAATGATGTAATGTGTTGGCCCCAGGGTCGTAGTCATAGCTCAAAGAAATTAAGGAAACCACGGCTGCTGGTGGTGGGTTCCCAGCTCCTGCTCTCAATGCAGTGATCTTAGCTCTCATCTCTTCTTGAACTCTAAATGGATCTCTAATATGTGTGCTCATTTGCTAAAGTGTGCCTCGAATCCTCCCTATAACATTTGTAACGAGATTTTATCTATCCTCAACATGTCTCTACTCAATATATCTATCATCAACTGGTCCCTTCCCTCTAGCCATGGTATCCAGCAAATCTTCTCAGAAGGAAAAGGTTGCGTAAGAACTAATAGAAAAATGTGCAACTAAAACATATGAAAACTCAAGGTGAGGCTCATCCTTGACAAAAGGGCTAGGAGGCGATGGAGTCTGGGTGTGACTCACCTCATAACTTGGTTGGACTGACTAGAGAAGAGGGTCGTCCTGAGTCTATGAAGACGTGTGTGAGACGGTGGAAGATCGAAGGCTCGTGAAGTCCGAGCTTAAGAACCATCTACACATCATCCTCGATGTCAAATAAATACAAAAAGGAATATGATGTTAAAATAAGATAAAGAGTGTGAAGGCATGTAGGACACTGAACACATACACTGCACAAACAAAAATAAAACGAAACCCCAATTCATCATTGATAACTAAAGTTTGCCAATAGTTAAAAGAGTTTTAGTGTAGAAACCACCATACAAAATTTAATTAATAAAAAAAATTCAACTCCGGTTAAGAAGTATGGAGTTTCACTATTTATTTATCTAGGTAAGTATGTCTGGATCGAATATAATGAGGTAGAAAATCTCTCTTTTGATTCTTGAGTGAAGAGTATCTTTTTTGTGATATTTTTATCTTTCTTTTATTTTCTTCAATTATGACAAAACACTTTTTGTATTTTAAATTTTAATTTTTTATTTGATTTTAATTTTTTTATTTTTTATTAATTTTCAAAGAGTATATTTTTGAAAGGATTTACCTACAATATAGTAGGTAAAATTATAAGAGATATGGATGACACTATATAATAGATAAAGTGACTTGAGCAACAGGCTTGAAAACGAACATGAAAACAAATCAAGATGGGTCAAAAATCAAAGTGTCAAAATTCAAAACAAAATATGATGAAAATCATAGAGATTAGATACAAACTAAAATGTAAGAAATGACTACGATGTAATATTATGGTCCAACAATGTCTAACAATATCTAAGATGTCCCAAAACTTCAAGAAACCAATGTAGAAAAATACAAGAAAATGATAAAGGAATTCTTGCAATTAGATCCCTGGTGAGGAATCTTATTGTGAGAAGTCTATTAGAGATTTACAATTAGGTCCCTACACAAGAATCTAATTGTATATATAAAGAAATCTGGAGGCGGGTGTGAAAGTTGAACTTTAGCACGAGGCAGTTTGTAAATTTTCCACAATTTGGTATTTGACAGTGCAGATCAGATGGCGAGGTTGAATTTGGACTACTCACATGTGACATGCATCATGCAATTGTACAATGGTGTTCTTGCCACAATTCTTCCAAGTCCTAAATCGATGATAATGATGGAGGCTTAACGGAACTCTTCAGTGACTATATGTTTGGAGGAGGGGTTGTCGAGGGCACAACTCACGTTCTCGAGATCCCCAATAAGAGATGAAGCAAAGATGAAATCTAACAACAAGACTTTAAGGTTGTTTGAGAATCTAGGGCTTGAAACCTCTTGGACGAGGGTGATGAAATCCTCTATTATACGCAATGAAGCCTGAATTTCGTAAAGGAAGAATCTCCGGAGATTAGGTACCTGCAAGGAGATCAAGTGGATCGATTCACAATGAATGGACTTAGGGATTTATCAAAATTCTTGCAGTTCAAGTTCCTCAGCGTGGTTCAGAACTAGACGATGAGATTAAATGAAATTGGAGGGTTTTTGAGTAAATTGGTTTGTGAAATAACCTATGGATGAATGAAAGATGATAAATTAACTCAAAGCAGTAATTAATCGGACTAACTGGGATAGAGAATCGAGAAATGCAAACCGGGTGAAATGGGTACCTGGGGAGATCAAGGATATATGGCCCTCGGTAGCCGCTTGATGGATGAAGTTTGTCGTAGCTGGATGTGAAAAAAGACATCGATTCAAGGAGGTTGTGAACCTTGGAATATTCCTTTGTGCTCCTTTCTTTTATGTGGAAACTTCCTTGGGTACTGTCACCACCATAGGAGGCCAGTATACAACGGAGAAAGTGGGGACATGTCCATATAATTTTTTGTAGAAGGAGAGTTAATTTGTAAACAATGACTTGAAAATATTTTATAGATCAAATGGAAGAAGTTAGATAAAGATCCAAGGTGGGAGAGAATCTATGTTTTTAGCAAAGTATAACAGACGAGTTACATCAGATTTAGATGATTAGATGAACGCATGGATATTGGTTGAACATCAGTTGGTAGAACAAAGTTCTAACAGCCATATCTTTAAGAAGAAGGCCCAGGTGCTGACACGTGTTAGCATCTAACTGGGTAGATGCCAAATAATTTTATAAATTAGATATGAAAGAGTAAATAGTATGATTTTTAAAATATTTAAGAGTAAAAACTATATATAATTAAAATAATTTATTTACTATATAATTTATTTCATAAATAATAAATATTTAATGAAATATAAATATAATAATAATAAATATGTATAGAATATATTTAATAAATAACAATTTATTTATAATTTAATAAATCAATATATTACATATTATAAGGATAATAGATAAGACACGAGTGAATTTTTATAGATTAAAAAAATTTACCTTAAGTATCTAAATTATTACATCTATAAGTCACATAGTTCAAGTTCATCTATAAATTATTGTATTTGATTTATTTAAAATGTTAATTACTATATAAAATTGTGAAATAATCTACACATCATCTAAAATAACAATAAATAATTAAAAATATAATATGAATAAAAATATAAATAATATGTTATGAATAAAATAAATAGCCCAAAAATCATGTTGTAATTAGGTCCTAAAATTGACTATTTGCAAATGGACTCCAATTTTAGTGAAATCACCTTCATAAAATAGAGAATATTTTTTATGTACTTTAATGTTGAGTAGAGTGAAATTGGATTGGTACGAAGTAGTTATTATATTCGGAAGTTGAGAAATTGACAATTTAAAAGATGTATTTCTTGACATATATACAATAAAATAATTTTTTACTTATTTTCATATTTTTTATAGATTTTTAGAAATAAAAAGAGAAGATTTTTGTAAAAACAGGTTCAAATGAATTAATTAAAATTATTTTATTTTTATAAATATTGGCTAAATAATGAATAATGTCTGGATTATATAATTAATTCTTATGCATGCTGACTTGGTCTCGAGGATTAGGTTATATAATTATATCTTTCTACTATATTTATATTTTATAGTCATATTGTACATATATATATATATATGGTCTGCCTTCTTTTTTTTCTTTTTCTTATTCTTTTACTCCTTACATGTTTTAAATGCATCACATTGCATTTTTATTCATGAGTATGATTTTCATAAGAAGTATAAATTAATATATATATTTATATGGATTTTTTTAAAGGGTTTAAGATTAAATACGTTAGAAGTATTAATGAATCATCGATTCATCAACCCCCTATACTTAAACTTTGCTTGTCCCTTAGCAATTACTTACATGTCAAATGAGGAAAAGAAAGAAAGTCAGAATGAATTTTTGTTTCTTAAACCTATTCATGAGAATAGTCTAAGGATATAGCTTGGTCGGGCCTAAAATAAGCATTTTGTCTGAGCCTTAACTACAATTTGGATTTTAATCTCAATAGTCCTCACGTTCCACAAATCCATAGTTAGGTCCACCTCAATAGCCAACTCTGATCCACTTATCCATATCGTAAACTCTATCAACCTTGAATTCAATTTAGTACTGTGCGTGAATTGTGTTAGCTTTTCAAGCTTAAAGAAGTGAAGAAACTGCCCTTCCCAATAATACACTTCCATATGTTCCATTCCTTGTTACTCATTCCTTGAGGAGGGGGTATTCCCTTCTAAGTTTAGGTCATGTTGTTTCTACAATCAAATAGAGGGAGAATCTAGAAGAATGAGACAGGACTGGAGCATGACCACTGTAGTCACTTCTCCTTCTAAAGCCCAACCAGTGTAGCTAAGTCTCCACTAAGATGTGTAAGTTTTTTGGAAGCTTAGACCATTGTAGTCATATTTTGGTATTTGGTGGTTTGCTTCTTTTTGGTAGACTTTGCAATTTTTCATGCACTGCATCAATCTTTTATGCCTCAACTCATATAGAGTCTTTGCATTCCATCCAATTTTGAGGTCTTGGAAAAAATGTGCCAGCAGATCCTTCCCTCATCCGAAGCATTATTTCAAACCCACAACTTCCATCTTTTGACGTTCACACCTCTAGACAAGGATGAAAATGTTGTTAGCCATGTGATTCCAAGGTGATCCATTCCTACAATAAATGTTACTGTAATGTTTGATTTATCAGTAAAACTTATTGGTTTATTATACTCCCTCTTTGAGATTAAGTACATGATGCACTATAAGGTCCCTAAGTACAATTATGGTTATGTACCATGGTCATCTTGATGATGATACATCTATTCATTCAATTGTTGGATCATAGATTGAGGACTCATCAAGCACTCTCCAACCTAAGTAGGAGATGGCTAACCATTCTCTTTTGCCTGATATCTGATGTACCTATTGATTTAGGTCCTCTACATAGTAATAGAGACTCGGAAGTGTTAGATTAGTTAGGTCAATGAGTTGACATAATGAGATCGAGATAACCAATTCCTATGTTGTAAACAGTCACGATATAGGCATGCATCCTCTAACTGGAGACAGATGTATTACCATATATCTGAGTATGTTCATTTGGTAGACCAATAGGTTAATGGTTGAATCAAGTGCTATAAACCAATGAGTTGTTATGCATACAAGTGCATATGAGTAATATGATCTCTTGAAGGGATCATACATATTCGCTTATGAATCGGAAGACATGAGCTCACTCATGAGGTACTGGGATCAGTCAAATTACATGCATGATCTTCTTGCTTTGGAAGCATGATGAAAATTTGTAGGTATGTTGTATGCTTTTAGAAAGCATATGATCGATATCAACTCCTTACAAAATGAGAAACTTAATGATAAAACCCTAAAGATGATAGTGTAAATTGATCCATGTCTTCAAGTTTATTATAAGTTTTTCAGTATACATGATGTATAAGTATTAGGAATACTTGAGGGTGATGCGATAATAAACGATTGTATAACCATAACGCTTCCAATTCGAGGGAGTGATGAAAGTGAAGGATATGGTTAGATCCTTAAGCGCATCACGGAAGCGTGAGCGTCGTATCGGATACGATGAAGAACGACTAGTCGGACTAGTTGTTCTAGTCAGCGGAAATTAAAAAATCTTCACGCGACGAAACCACATGATCCAAGAACACTTCTTGGATCGTTTCATCTAAACCACAAACAATAATAGGATTACCTCTTGAAGCGTGGTTGCGATCAAGTCTCTAAACGAAGAGACATCCTGTCTCATGTCCTATCCGACGGAGGAGACGCTTGCGAGTGCGGGGATGAACCGCGTGCTTCTCGCAATCCGTGTTGATGATCCATGTGGTGGATCTCCTGATCTCGACATACGAGATCCATCGTCTTCTTCACGAGCGAGGCGCATCGAAGGAGACGTAGATCTACGAGCAAATGATCGGGCAACATAACGATGACGTTGCGGCGATGGAGAACCTCTCTAGGGCATCCATGGTGGACGACCACATGAGAGAGATAGAGAGAGGGCATGTATAGAGAAAAAGAGAGAGGGAGACTTGTTGTCTTATGTGTTGTGTGCAAAGAAGAGCAAAGGGGTGTCTCTCCTTTTATAATATTTTGGGATCCATGGATCTCAATCCATGGGACAACACAAATCCAATGGCTCTCATTGATTGTGTTCTTTTAAGGGCTAAGATTTGTGTTGGTAAAAACCAACAACAATTAATTTAATTTAGATTAAATCTATATTTATAAATCAATATAATTCAATCCCAAATTAAATCAATAAATCTTGGAGGTTATGGAATGAAGATTGCCTCCTTCCATAATATTGAAATTGGTGGCAATCTCATGTAATCTCATGAGATCTCCTGATATTACATTATTCCATAGAAATCTCCAAGATTTAGAACAACACTTGTTGAAAATTATTCTACAAAAATAATTGATAATTACTTTGTGAATATTGCAATCTTGCCATTGGAAAATTGTGAATCATATTCACAACCCAAAATACAATGTGCATTACATTTTCAATTAATTGTCCAATGTGAATCCAATTCACATCAACATTTAATTAACAAAAGTAAATTACAAATAGCTCTCTCTTATATATTATAAATCACATTTATAATATATATGATTAATATGGATATTGCTATCTACATTATTCATATCCGTGATAATTAAATCACATTTAATCATCTTCGATCTCTATTCTCGTGTGCTAAAATAATATGAATCGCATTCACATTATTCACATATTTGATAATCAAATCTCATTTAATTATCTAAGATAACTCTCTTTATAATATGAATCAAATTCATATTACTCATTTAATTATCTATTTTATTAATGCTCAGATACTTATATCAACAATGAAATTATCCTGAACTTTTTAAAGGATAATGTGCTTTCTCCGCGAATACTTGGAGATAAGGACAGGGCGATTGTATTGTTCCACGTATAGTGACTTGGATATTAGAATCACATCTCAAATCTAGATCGTGGGCCTCCCATAGATGCTTGATTAAGTCAAGACCGCAAATCTAATCTACTCATTGCATCTGAATCACATTCAGATCAATGTTCAAGATCAGATCACTTCTCTACTGAGAGGAGTCACTAAAATCCAGACCCGTTTCATTACTCCCTAGGAATGGAAGCGTCATGGTTATACAATTGTTTATGATCACATCACCCTCAGGTATTGCCAATACCTATACATCCTGCATACTGGAAGACTCAGAATAAACCCGAAGTATTGGATCAACTTTATACTGTGAATTTCATGGTTTTATCAGTAAGTTTCTCATTCGATCATTGGGAGTTAGTATCGATCATATACTTTTCAAAAGAATATATCATACCTAGGTCTTGATCATATACTTTCCAAAAGTATATATCAAACCAACAAATTCAGTCAAGCTACCGAAGCGAGACGACCGTGCGTACGGATTTTGATTCTTCCCAATATCTCACGACTGAGCTCATGTCTTCCAGTTAAGTAACTCAACCTGTATGATCCCTTTGAGAGATCGTATTACTCATATGCCCTTATATGCACACCAGCGCGCCGATGTATAGACCTTGGCTAGGTCATCAACCTATTGGTCTTCCAAATGTACATACTCAAACATATAGTAACGCATCTATCTCCGGTCAAAGGATGCATGCCTGTATCGTGACAACATACGATATAGGACTTTGGTTATCTCGATCTCGTTAAGTCAACTCTTTGACCTAACTAATTTGACACCTCCGAATCTCTATTCCTATGCAGAGGACCTGCATAAAGAGGTTGGTCATATATCAGCCTAAATGAGAAAGGATTTCCATCTCCTACTCATGCTGGAGATCATCTCTTAACATCCATTTGACGGTGCTTGATGAGTCCTCAATCTAACCCTTTAGATGTTCATCCAAGCAGCAGCCTCTATGATTCAATAGTTGCATCAACAGTTGTATGATCATCAAGATGGCCATGGTACATAACCTTAATTTTACTAAGGGACCTATTATGCAAATTATTTATTCTTCATTTCAGATCAGGGAATGATATTTGCAATAACATTTATTGCATAATGACTCGTCGTGGGCTCGCATGTCCAACAATCTCCCACTAGCCCAAAGATCCATTAATGGGCTAATCATTTGAACCAGCACTCATGTGACAATCATAGGCTATTTAGAAAATAACTGGGTAAGCTGATCAGTCACTCTGTTCCTGCGAGACTACGCCAAGTCCTTTTACGACACTTGCATATCCCAAGTAACAGTGCTCGCATCTAATGCGAATGTTCCATCTTATGCAACCAATACTCAATCTTGTTAGTTACAGTGTCCTTGACACTACAGCTTAACAATTATCATAACCAGTATTTCCATAATCCTTATCAGAATACCCATATTCATGGAGATCACTATCTCTTAAGGTATCCAGTTAAGACCTTTTAGATCTCTATCAATAAAGTCTTAAGTTTTTAAAGACAAGTCTTTGAGATCACTATCTCAAAAATCTTGTCCTCTACGAAGATATTGTTATTACTGCAATCAAGTGTTTTCTCTCCATAGTAGGATTAGAAAAACTTTGCTACTCCCACTGCATGGTAGATATATGGCTTTTGTATACATCTAGCATACACTCAGCTTCTCGTAACTTATGCACAAGTGCAAGTAGTTCTAGCATTTACTTCCTCAACTCTTTGATGTGCTATCCCTTTAGATAGGTCAGTACCATATCTTAAGGGATGGAAGTCTTTCTTGGAATTTCTAAGAATAGAATATGTCCAAGGTGTACTACAAATGTGACAGTCCCAATATACTCTACTCTTTGCTTCTGAACAACTTCAGAATTAAGATCTAAGAGGTATCTTTGGAATCTTATTTCATGATATGGAACAACCAGATTATAAAGCACTTATTATTATCCTTATATCATTTAAATGATTAGGATATCATCTACATTTAGCACGATGAACACAAAGGCACTCCCACTAAGCTTCACAAGGCCCATCAAGATTTTATCTGAAATCATAACATTTATAATTTCATCAAATCATATGGTCCAACTTCAAGAAGCTTATTTTGAGTCCACAGATGGATTCCTTATCTTGCACACCTTGCTTTCCTCAACCATGAAGCCCTGGGGCTACTTCTTGTGAATATCCTCAGAGAGGTATTTATAGAGGAATGCAATCTTGACTTACATCTCTTGAAGATCCATTTATACCTTTATGGGTCTTACCCATATAGGTGGATCCTTGAGGGTCCATATACAACACTTGTATATGAAGTCTACATCAGACTTTTATAGCTAACATCCATCTATCCATGCTATTATCTTCAGAAGCTTCATCACATGAAGTTCGATCATTATCAGATTTCTCTAACACATGGAATCTATCCTCAAACTCATTTGAAGAGCTATTAGTGTTTCATCTTTAATTGTCCTTTTAGTTAAAATTTCAGGAGCCTCATTATCTTCTCAAGATTAAATGAGTTCCTACACTTCATTTTCATCTTGATTCTCAAGAGTCTCAATCTCTAAGAATCACATTCTCAGAGATGAGATATTTTAAGAATCTCAAGGTCATAAAGTATGTATACAATACCATCCTTTATTTTCCTAATGAAGCAGCACTCTCAAGTGCTCAATTCTAGCTTGCTTGCATGGAATTACATTAAGGATATATAATGTAGTCTCTGCTACATATATGCCTGGAAACCAAGAGGAAATTATTATAAAATTCATCATTGATCAAATCATGTCACACATGATCCAATTATATCTCCCTATATCTCTTATTTAGTCAAGGTGTGTTAGGAGGATTGAGATAGAAATGATATTCATATCTCCATAAGGTATCCTTTGAATTCATCTAACAGGTATAAGCTACCTAAGTTAGATCAAAATCATTTCATCTTTCTTCAAACTTTGGTTCTTAACCAAAATTATGAAATCCTTGAACATTTCAAAGCTTTCTTAGGTGAAGAGAAGAAATCTCATATCATACATAATCATCAATTGATATCACATATCCACAATGTTTACTATGATATAGATGATCCACATACATCAACATGTATGAGATCATGAATACCTTGGCATCTTACACCATTCCCAAAGAATGGTGTATTGGACATTTTACTTTGAATACAATATTCATAAGTATGTAAGTTTTGAAATTTTAGACATTCTAAAGTTTCATCTCTTACTAGTCTATTGATCAAATCAATAGACAAATGTCCAAGGCTTGATGCTAGATCATTGTCAAATGATCTTCATCCTCCTATTGGTCTTGAGGTTTAATTTCAGTATTAGAAATGTTAATGAACCATTCATTAATTTTCTAATTTAGTGGAGTCCACTAGATATTAGATTACTATCTGAAATATCTCCATCATAACTCTTTATGATAGATTTATTACAAAATTTATGTTTATTTCAAACATTTAGAAATAAATAATGAGTGTATTCTAATATCTAGGTCATAGAGACATTCTCTAAGACTAAGGGCTCTCCCACTAAAATTATGAAGCCTTTCAATCCAATAGAGATTGTTGCAACAATTGGAACAATATCTATGTGGATGACTATAAGCCTTAAGATCAAATTTTCTAGTCTTCTAAAACATATGCAACCCATTGCAAGTGTTGTAGAATATTGAGATACAATCACAAGACTTCATCTTATTCAATAAGCAAGTCAATATCAATTATTTATGTAGATTATTCTAATGCTCTATCTGAGTCCTTCTCTAAGGATTCTAGACAGACTTGATACTCATACTATCAACACATCAACTTATTGCAATATTGGCATTCATCCAACTCTTTGGATGTCATATGGAAGTCATAGAAGTACAATCAACTCTTTGACTATCCTTCTCTCTTGGGTCCAACCCATGCTTCTACTGCGCTCCCTTTATCTATAAACAACCATTGCTTAAGACTAAGGATCTCTTATGTTAAATTCAAAAGAATTCAATGTAAGAGCATTTCAACATTTATACATGCTTCATTAAATTCATACAATACGAATATTATGAAGCTTCAGGAATGACTAGAGTATAGACAGTAGAACGATGACACACATCATATCCACATCCATCTAAACTCTTAAAACATTGGTTCAGGTAGATATTCAAACATTTTGAATACATCATCTCTTATGAAGCTAACATTTTGCATGATACAGTGAACCATGTCATTCATGATAAATGTCAAGAGCGCATATGTATGCCAGAATATCTTCATTGATTTTATAAGGATTATTTGACAATTGCGATCATCATCGACATGTCAGTTCCTGAGAGATAAAGACTATAGAGACATACCAACCCTATGGTTGTAGTCCTATTATCTATTTTAATTGTCATTCCTCAATATTATGAGGAAACTTGCACCATGCAACCACATACATTATATGTCCAACTGCAAGTACAATGTCTGGATCATGAGTCCAATCCCTGATATTTTACTGGTAATTATTGAGTATATTATTGAGTGGGTTTAAAGAAGGATTATATGAAATAATAAATTTTGCATGTGTATATATTTATACATATATACAGATTTTACCTTGATTTAGGAATTTTTATATCAAAGTTGTCTTGCCTTGTCAAACTGAAAGTTCATTCCCTTAGTCACTTTTAATGTAAGAGATATACTTACCATCATATCTCAGCCAGATCTGGTATCTCCTTCCTTATCTTTGTTACATCCCAATAATATGAGAATCTGCAACTCCGATAAAAAGAAGCGGGAATACATTCCGCCTTGCAAGTCCAACTTGCATTCCCAATTCGGTCTTTAACACCCAAGACCACCACCCCTAAGGCGATGTTGACCCGTTATTAATTGAACCAACCGTCAATAGGAATAGTACTTGCTATATGCAATCCAATATCGCCCCAATAATATGAGGATCCGATATTGGGGTCACTACGTATACGACCTTACTCTTTCGAGAAGCAAAGAGCCCGATCCAGATACGCTTGCATACAGGAGCTCCTACATACAATCCTTGGCGATGGAACCCTTCGCCTTGACGGAAGACCATGGATGCCACTTATGTGATCCTTCATACCATATTCAAATTCAAATTAATCGTTATGAATCATATTCATTATGATCAATTCTTCCAAGGGAAATAACATCTCTATTTATAATAGAGTGTTCTAGTTTTAATTGGATACCAATTAATCTAATCATATTAAATTAATGATCTAATTAATATCCAACAAACATTTTAAATTGTTACTTGAATTATGGTATTATCTCAGATATGTATTATTTCGAATTTTAATAAATAGAAATACATCATGATTTCTTAAGCATTATACTAACCCTACTCGCTATCATGGCCAGTACTGACGAGAGTGGGGCGGACAACATACGTTGCAACCCTCTACTCCAATGCTCTCCGACTAGACACCATATCCACCTCGGGAAAGGATAATGCAAAATAGATCACATTGTACTTGAGATGATCATTGGTTCATCAACCGAAATTATGCCATATAATAATAATCAAAACAATTTTGATTAACATTATAATGAAATTTGCTAAACAAATCCCAAATCCTATTCAAGCAACAAGTATGTTGGAATGTAGATCATGTAACCAATTAGTGATCTAGATCACATCTAATCAAATATTGGTTAAGGCAATGTAATTTAAGGAAATAATTATCATCAAATATTTCACAAATATTTATGCACAATTATTCGAGGAAATTATACAATTTAACTTCACTAATTGATTAAATGACAATCACTAGGTTCTTGATTAGAAAAGTATTTCCAGCAGTGACCCTCACTTACTAAAAATACCACGTCTCAATCCATTTAAATCCAAATTAAGCAAAGTAAGTTCCTAAAGTTTGCTAATTTGATTTACAATAGAAACTAAGTAATTTGCACGCATTTCAAGGCGTTTCAATTCCGCAATTAACTCTTTAATTACGTTGAGATCCGCAGTCCCCGAAATTGTGGATACATGTTCACTAAAATGAGCATAACTTGAGAAAACGGAATCCAAATCACGTAAACACAGATCCTACTGTTTCCTTGTTTGATGGGGAATAAAATCCTATTATTTTAATATTTAAAAAATTTAAACAGTTCCGAAAATAATCTCAAAACAGAGATGCGACAATGAAATGCAAGAAAACTTTCGCAAACCCTAATGAACCCAAGTCATCCTCGGTTAATGGATCGTATCCAAAACCACCGACCTAAGGCTCTGATACCACTTGAAGGATATGGTTATATCCTTAAGCGCATCATGGAAGCATGAACATCGTATCAGATACGATGAAGAACAACTAGTCGGACTAGTTGTTCTAGGCAGCGGAAATTAAAAAATCTTCATGCGATGAAACCACATGATCCAAGAACACTTCTCAGATCGTTTCGTCTAAAACACAAACAAGTAATACGATTACCTTTGAAGTGTGGTTGTGATCGAGTCTCTAAACGAAAAGACCTCCTGTCTCAAGTCCGATCCGACGGAGGAGACGCTTGCGAGCGCGGGGATGAACCGCGTACTTCTCGCAATCCATGTTGATGATCCAAGAGCTGAATCTCCTGATCTCGACACACGAGATCCATAATCTTCTTCACGAGCGAGGCGCACCGAAGGAGACGGAGATCCATGAGAAACTGATCGGGCAGCATAACGACGACGCTGCGGCGATGGAGAACCTCTCTAGGGCATCCATGGTGGACGGCCACATGCGAGAGATAGAGAGAGGGCATGTAGAGAGAAAAAGAGAGAGGGAGACTTGTTGTCTTATGTGTTTTGTGCAAAGAAGAGCAAAGGGGCGCCTCTCCTTTTATAATATTTTGGGATCCATGGATCTCAATTCATGGGACAACACAAATCCAATGGCTCTCATTGATTGTGTTTCTTTTAATGGCTAAGATTTGTGATGGTAAAAACCAACAACAATTAATTTAATTTAGATTAAATCTATATTGATAAATCAATATATATCAATCCCAAATTAAATCAATAAAGCATGGAGGTTATGGAATGAAGATTGCCTCCTTCCATAATATTGGATTTGGTGGCAATCTCATTTAATCTCATGAGATCTCACGAGATTACATTATTCCATAGAAATCTCCAAAATTTACAACAACACTTGTTGTAAATTATTCTACAAAAATAATTGATAATTATTTTGTGAATATTGCAATCTTGACATTGGAAAATTGTGAATCATATTCACAACCCAAAATAAAATGTGAATGACATTTTCAATTAATTGTCCAATGTGAATCCAATTCACATCAACATTTGATTAACAAATGTAAATGACAAATAGCTCTGTCTTATATATTATAAATCACATTTTATAATATATATGACTAATATGGATATTGCTATCTACATTATTCATATCAATGATAATTAAATCTCATCTAATCATCTTGGATCTCTATTCTCATGTGCCCAATAATATGATTCGCATTCACATTATTCACATCTTTGATAATCAAATCTCATTTCATTATCTAAGATAACTCTCTTTATAATATGAATCAAATTCATATTACTCATGATAATTAAATCACATTTAATTATCTATTTTATTAATGCTCGGATACTTATATCAACAATGAAATCATCCTGAACTTTTTCAAGGATAATGCGCTTTCTCCGCGAATACTTGGAGATAAGGACAGGGTGATTGTATTGTTCCACATATAGTGACTTGGATATTAAGATCACATCTCAAATACTGATCGTGGGCCTCCCATAGATGTTGTATTAAATCAAGACCGCAAATCTAATCTTCTCATTGCATCTGAATCACATTCAGATCAATGTCCAAGATCAGATCACTTCTCTACTTAGAGGAGTCACTAAAATCCAGACCCATTTCATCACTCCCCTAGGTATGGAAGCGTCATGGTTATACAATCTTTTATGATCACATCACCCTCAAGTATTCCCAATACCTGTACATTGTGCATAATGGAAGACTCAGAATAAACCCAAAGTATTGGATCAACTTTATACTGTCTACTTCATGGTTTTATCAGTAAGTTTCTCATTCGAGCATTGGGCGTCCGTATCGATCATATACTTTCCAAAAGCATATATCATACCTAGGTTTTGATTATATACTTTCCAAAAGTATATATCAAACCAACAAATTCAGTCAAGCTTCCAAAACGAGACGATCGTGCGCACGGAATTTGATTCTTACCAATATCTCATGAGTGAGCTCATGTCTTCTGGTTCAGTAACTAAACCCGTATGATCCCTTTGAGAGATCGTATTACTCATATGCCCTTATATGCACACCAGCGCGCCGGTGTATAGACCTTGGTTAGGTCATCAACCTATTGGTCTGCGAAATGTACATATTCAAACATATAGTAACACATATGTCTCCGATCAGAGGATGCATGCATGTATCGTGACAGCATACGATATAGGACTTTGGTTATCTCGATCTCGTAAAGTCAACTCTTTGACCTAACTAATCTGACACCTCTGAATCTCTATTCCTATGCAGAGGACCTGCATCAAGAGATAGGTCAAATATCAGCCTAAATGAGAAAGGATTGTCATCTCCTACTTAGGTTGGAGATCATCTCTTTACAATCATTTGACGGTGCTTAATGAGTCCTCAATCTAACCCTTTAGATATTCATCCAAGCACCAGCCTCTATGATTCAATAGTTGAATCAACAACAGTATGATCATCAAGATGGAAATGGTACATAACCCTAATTGTACTAAGGGACCTATTATGCAAATTATTTATTCTTCATTTCAGATCAGGGAATGATATTTGCAATAACATTTATTTCATAATGGCTAGACGTGGGCTCGCATGTCAAACAGAAAGAGGATTGGATTTTAGTGACTCCTCTCTGTAGAGAAGAAATCTACTCATGGTCCAAATATTGGACAACGATCTGAATGCAATTCAGATACAATGAGAAGATTAGATTTACGATCTTGATTTAATCAAACATGTATGAGAGATCCCTGAGACCTGTATTTGAGATGCAATAGCAATTTCCAAGTCACTATAGGTGGAATGTACAATCTCCATGTCTTTATCTCCATGAATAATTAAATGTGATTTAATGGCCCTGAATAATGTGAATTTTATTCATAATGTTTTGATGTAAGAGAATCATGATCCAAGATAATTAAATATGAATTAATTATTGTGGATACGAATAATGTGGTATAAATATGATTTATAATATATAAGAGAGACCAATTTGTGAATAGCATTTTCAATTTAAATGTTGATGTTAATTGTATTCACATTGGAAAATTAATTGAAAATGTAATTTACATTTTATTTTGTGTTGTGAATGTGATTCATAAATTTCCAATGGCATGATTGCAATGTTGACATAATAAAGTGGATTTGTTTTTGTGAAATAATTTGCAACAGAAGTTGTTGCAAATATTTGGAGATATTCATATAATACAAGAGTCCATTAAATAAGAAATACGGAGCTACTTTCCATATAAAAAGGGTGGATGTATACAAGTCCTTATGAAAATTGGTTGTTGTTCATTCTCCTTATGGACGACGTCTCACCTCCTTCCTATTTCTACAAGTTGTAATGATTTAATTGAAATTTATTTTATAATTATTATTCAATTAAATTTAATTAAATTAATTGGCATTGTGTTTTTGCAACAAAATCGTGGCCACTGAAAGTATTACAAATCAATGTGAATCATTGGATTTGTGTTGTCCATGGATTGAGCTCCATGGACTCCCAAAGTAATATAAAAGATGAGTCAACCATTTCTCTTCACCACACAAGAGATGAAAGTGTTGTCTCTCTCATCTCACACACCATCTCTCTCTAAGTGGCTGTCCACTTGGAAACCCTAGAGAGATCACCATCATCGCCACATCGTTGTGCAACCGCTTAAATCGCTCGCAGATCTCCATCTCCTTCGGTGCGCTTCGCTCATGAAGAAGATGTTGGATATCATGGGACAATATCAGGAGATTCACTCCTTGGATCAACACTTTGGCAAGAAGCACGTTGTCCATCCCCACACTGGCAAGCGTCTCTCTAGTCAGATCTAACTTGAGATAGGAGGTCTCCTATGTAACCATGCATCAAGAGGTAATCCTTAATTTTGTATTTGGTTTAATGAAATACTTTAAGAAGTGTTCTTGGATCATGTGGTTCCATCAATTAAAATTTTTAAATTCTGTTGTACCAAGCAACTAGTGCGATTAGTAACTCCGATCGTATATGATGTGATCTTTACACTTCCGTAATGCGCTAAAGGATCTCTTTAATCCTTTATTTTGTATCAGATCTTGGTTGAGGTCTTGGATATTATGCAAAACCATTGGCGATCGAGATTCATGTTTATGATGCACTAGAATCATTGATTTTGCATTGGATGCACGATTCGAATAAATTTTTGGCTTGATCAAAAACCTATTATTTGTGCACTGTTTGGACATGGTATTGGGTTAATAAAATTTATTTATAATGTCTAAATATGTCCCAAAGAGATTAACCTTTAATTGGTAGCAAAAGTTCATGAAAGTGACTCAAATAGTTCCCGCCATGGAAAATGAATCATGTTCAAGTATCTGTAGTAAAATTAATTTTACTGACTATTTAGCCTTTAATTGGTAGCAGAAGTGCATAAAAGTGACTCGAATAGTTCCTGCCATTGAAAATTATTTTAATGTATTCACACATCTATAACAAAATAAACTTTACTCACTGTTTCCCACCGTGAGTGTGAAATAAACATTTGGATTAATTATAGAATCAAAGAGGCAAACCTCTCAAATTTATTTCACGTGATGTCTATTCCCTTTTCCCTAGATATTCCCTATTTAGTACAGATGGGTCGGAATATAATATGATTAGATAATCAAATCTCTTTAATTAATGTGTTTATAATTCAATGGAAATAAAGAAAATTATGAATTTTCCTTGATTAAATATGATGCCTAGTAGTAAATAAAAATAGTTGATTAATCATCATAGGCCATTTAATGAATGCTTCATGCAAACCCTAGTTTTTCTTACAATAGTGTAGGATAATCTCTACGTGCAAAACATCGTTACTTGAATAGGATTGGGAATTTGTTTATCAAATCTCATTATAATATTAAATAAAATAATTCTTTTATAAAATATTATATGGAATAACTTCGACTGTGATTCTGAATAACATTTTATTTCAATATGATCAAATCACATTATCCTGACCTGAGGCAGATATGATGTCTAGTCGGAGATAGTTACGTAGCTGATTGCTCCGTGAGCGGTCTGTCCTAATCCTGTGTGTACTGGACATGACAGTAGGTAAGGAAAAGATAACGCTTGAATAGTTCATGGTGTATTTTTCTAATTATTAAAATGTGACTAACACATGTTTTGAGATTATAGCATCATTTTAAGTTACAATAAAAAATTATCTATTGGTTTATTAAATCAGATTGACAATTGATTTAATAAATGAACTATACCAATTAAAAATACTCTATTATTAATAGAGTTTTTTTCTTTTAGAAGAATTAATTTTGTGGATAATATTCAGGATAATTAATTAAAATTTTAATATGTTATGAAGGATCGCATAAGTGACGTCCATGGTCTCCCTTCAAGGCAAAGGGTTCTGTCACCATGGATTGTATGTAGAAGATACCTTCTCGAAGTGACAACTCCTACATACAAGTGCACATGGACCATGCTTTTTGCTTCTCGGAAGAGCAAGGTTGTATGCATAGTAACCCCAATATCGATTCCTCATATTATTGGGGTGATATTGGATTGCGCATAGGGAGTGCTATTCCTATTGACAGTTGGTATAATTAACAACCAGTCAACATCACCTTTGTGGTGGTGGGCCCGGGAATTAATGACTGAATTGGAAAATCCAGTTGGAAGTGCAAGTCAGAACGTGTTCCCGCTTCTTTCAACCCGAGTTACAGTTTCTCATATTATTGGGAATTAACGAAGATAAAAAGGAGATCCATGTTCTTGCTATAGATATAGTGGTAAGTATATTACTTGCTATGAATGTGATTAAGGGAATAAACTTTTAACGTTGACAAGGCAAATCTAATATGATGGAAAAATCCTTAATCAAAGAGTTATCATTGAATATATAATTATTTATATGTTCTAACATTCTTAATTTCAGACAATGAAATCCATGAACCCACTAAGTTGGCTCCAAGAGGTCAATTAGTTGACCAGACCAAAATACTCATATTGGATCTTGTTCTATCTGCAGATCACATTTCATATGTGTTGTCTAAGGACAAGATAGAAAACCCTAAAACATTGGAAGAATTAAAGTGATGTATTTGAGAATGTCCAAGATAAAACTAGCGAGATGAAATGTGCAAAAATACCAAACAATGCGTGAACGAGCACATGATGTGCACTGGAATTAACTAGAATGTAAAGACAATGGTTTTAGGGTCTAGATAATAACACAAAAATACGATGATTTTATTACAATTTTCCAAAGCTAACGTAATACACATACCTCATAGTTTAAGCATGACTTAAATGCAATTAAAATAATTACAAAATTTTAAAAGTGCTAATGTTCAAAGAATAAAATACAAGCACGTGTCCACATAATTACTTATTTGAAAATAAAATAAAGGCAAGGGGTTGGATGTAAATGTACCCTTAAATAATGGGGCACGAGTAATGACTCTGATAAGCAGATGCTCTAATTTAATAGTCGAGATTGGATCATGATTGGATTGCATCGATCATAACTAGGTCTTCAATTTGCAACGAAGAATTGGGGCAAATTTGACGGTCGCGATTGAATCTGGGAGAGATTGTTCTTTGATCGTGCAACGTTGGGGATCCCTAGAAGAATTGGAAAGAGGGCCTTCCCTGACGAGCTTGATTTGATTAGATCTATCTCGTCTTGACTTCGATCCACGTCAAATTGGTCTCAAATGAAAGTTTCTTGAATTTCGCACTGGTTGCGCACCTTGAATCATCGTGGAATCATGAGATTGTCGATGTAGAAGGTATCTATATAAGTTGCTCCAGGAACCTATTCCAACATTAAATCTTATGTTAGACTTGAGATTTTGAGCTCCTTCAGTCTGCAATGGAAAGCTCATGTAAAGAGGAACCTCCGGCCAAGAACTTGGTCAAAAACTCATGAAATGGGGATGGATCGGGGACTTCCAGCAGAGGTCATCGGAGAGCAAGTCGCTCTGCATATTTGTGCTAATATGAGGGTAAGAAGACAATGCAAGAGATGGAGAACAATAAGGGGAATATGTCTACGTGGTCAGTTTCAGTTAAAGTAATATGAACACTTGCAATCTGGTGATCAGAGGTTGTGCATGAAGTTCAGATTTAAGATACTAGCAGAATTAAAAGACATAATAAAAATTGTAGAAGTAAAAAACTAACAAACTATGTACCTAAAGTGGAGAATCAGGTTTAATCAGCCTCAATTCGTTGTGAATGACAGAGATTCAGATCGCGGGGAGGTCTCTAGTGATATGGTTGGATCCAATCGTCTCCAGGTCTCTTTGCACTCCCAACTGTGGAGATCAAGGGATCCGTCACTGCCCAATCATCCAAGCTCAGCCTCAGTATAAGATTCCCTTCCAAAACGATTCAATCTCATCACTAGAGTTGGAGGATTGATATTTATAACAAGTACTACAATGACTTTTGAAATTTGATGCGATCCACCTGAGGTGTAATTGAGAATCAGAGGTGCTAGCATGGAGAATAATTAATGGGCAAAATATTCAGTTAAGGAGTCGTGTATCATTAGTGATCGAGGCGATTAGGGAAAATTAGGAGAATGAAGTGGATGGCGAATGGATGAGGCAAAATTAGTGGTGACCAGATAGGTGATCGGGTCAATAGACCTAGGTTGGCCAATTAGAGGACACAAATAATACGACCAAAATAGGCTAAAGGACAAAATTATAATAAAAATGTTAAATGATAAAAATGTAAATGTTTTTTTACATAATGTAAAACAATGTTAATAATAAATTTAAGTTAATTTTTTTATTTTTAATAAATTAAGTATTGTATATAATAAATTAAATAAAAATTGTTAATTGTAGGCATGTATAGCTATATATACAGGACTTTGATTTTTAATTTAATTATTTATAAAAATATTTAGACCATTAAATATTTTATCTATTTTAATTATTTACAAGGGTCTTATTGGTATTTTAATTTAATTTTTATTAATTATTTTATTAGGTTAATTAAATAATATTAGTATAGTATATACATGGTAATGCATATACAATCGATACATTATTTTATTTTTGTTGATTTTTGTTTTTTTATTTTTATTTGTATTTTATATGAGTCAAATACAATAGTTAAAATTAAATAAAAATTACAGTATTCATAAATATGCTCAGAAAAATAAATAATTAAATAATATATATAGTATACATAGGTATATTATACAATAGTACCCAATTGGCCACATTTCGCACCTTAACTCTGAAATTTACTAAATCTACCCCCCATTGCAAAGATAATTTAATTTGGAGTACCATGAAAGTGAGTTTGATGAATTGGGAGTCTTGGTCGACCACATATTGGTCTTGAAAGTTTGTAATATATTGGCTTTTCAAGACTATTGGTATTTACATAATATATAAAAATTTGTGTTGAAATTATTTTTATTATTTACAAATTAAGTTTATTCATAAATTTAAATAAGAAATAAATGTTATTTACAAAGGATTTTGTGATGAATATATTATCGAAATATATAGATAATATTGTACAAGTTGTGAATATGTACAAGTGACATTGATTTTTCTGGATTTTTTTGGTGTTTTAGGCCATATCTCCCCCTACTTTATTCCTTGCCGATCAAGTCAAGTCTGGACTTTCTCTCGAGGTATGATTCATCCTATATCTATTACATATATACAACCCTTTATTTTATTTATTTTTCATTTATTTATTTATTTCATTGTTTTAGGTTAAAATAATAATAAAATATTTAAACAATAGTTAGAGTTAGTAGAAGAATAGAATTAGTGATATTTATATGTGTTCTATAATATATTTTTGATAAAATAAATGATTAAAGCTTATGAAAAGCAGTTTCATCAGAGTGGTAAGTCATTACCAATCCTGCTATAGAGAGCAACATTGGAATACAATGAAGAGTATCTTCAAGTATCTAAGACAAATGTAGGATTACATCTTGGTCAATGTTGGTGGTGATCTCCATGTCTTAGGATACATAGATTATACTTCCATTCAGATATTAATGATTGAAAGTCGACATCAGGGATTGTATTCCTATTGAACGATGGATATCTGAGCTGGAGAAGCAAGAAGCAGGACACTACGACATATTAAACAACAGAAGCAAAATACATTGCCTCATCTGATGTTGTAAAGGACATGTTGTGGTTGCACAAGTTCATCTTGGAACTTGGTGTAGTTTCCTCTAATACTCCCATCCTACTTCAATGCAATAACGTAGGAACCATAGCTCAGACAAAGGAACCCATATGGAATCAAAAGTGCAAGCACGTGGAAAGGAAATACCACATCATTCGAGAGATTCAAAAACGAGATGACATCATCATCACTAAGGTGGCCACTTCCGAGAACGTTGTTGATCCACTTACTAAACCTTTTGACATAAAATATTTTTGACCAACATGTAATGCATATGGGTTTAAGGAATGTACCTGAATGGTTCTGAGGGCTAGTGGGAGATTAGTTGCCATGTGAGTTGAGGAAAACTTGTCCTACAATAAATGTTACTACAATGTTTGATTTATTAAAAAAATTATTGGTTTACTTCACTCCTTTTCTGTGACTAAGTAAATTAATGCACTATAAGGTTCCTTAGTACAACTAGGTTTATGTACGATGGGGTTATTGATGATCATACAATTGTTGACTCAACTGTTGAACCATATGGTTGGAACTTATATGAATATCTAAAAAGTTATATTGAGGACTCATCAAACACTATCGAATGATTATTAAGAAATGATCTCTAGCTTGAGTAGGATATGGCAGTCCTTTCTCTTTTGGTTGGTGTCTGTCTAACCTCTTGATGTAGGTCATCTGAACAAGAATAGATATTCAGAGGTATAAGATTAGTTAGGTCAAAGAGTTGACTTAAAGAGGTCTATATAACCAAGTCCTATGTTGTATATTGTCATGATATTGGCATGCATCCTCTAATAGGAGACATATATATTGCTATATGTTTGAGTATGTACATTTGACAGAACGATAGGTTGATGGCCTAATCAAGGTCTATACACTGGTGAGCTGGTGTGCATACAAGGGCATGTGAGTAATACAATCTCTCAAAGGGATCATAAATATTCACTTGTCATTCATAATTTATGAGCTCTGTCATGAGGTATTGGCATCAATTAAATTCCAAGTGTGGTCATCTTCTTTGGAATCATGACAAGAATTTGTAGGTATGATATATGCTTTTGTAACGCATATCATCGATACCCAAGTTGAATGATTAAATGAGAAATTTAATGATAAAATCATTAAGACGACAATGTAAATTGATCTATGTCTTTGGGTTTACCATAGGTCTTCTAGTATGCATGATGTACATGTATTAGGAATACATATGGGTGATGTGATCATAAACAATTGTATAACCATGTCTCTTTCATTTCGAAGGAGTGATGACACATATATGGATTTTAATGACTTATCCCAGTAAAGAAGTAATCTATTCTTGGTCCAATTGTTGGATGGAGATCTGAATGCGATTTAGATTTAATAAGAATATTAGATTTATGGTCTTAATTTAATCAAGAATCTATGAGAGGTCCTAGATATTTCGATTTAAGATGTGATCTCAATATCTAGGTCACTATACTTGAAGTGTTCAATCGCCTTGTCTTTATCTCTGAGTATCCGCAGAGAAAGCACATTATTCTTGAAAGAGTTCAAGAATAATTCCATTGTTAAATTATATCCAAGCTTTGAGAAATGGCTAATTAAATGTGATTTAATTACCATGAATAAGGTGAATTTGATTCATATTGATGCGTGAGAATGACGATCCAATATAATTAAATATGATTTAATTATTGTGCACATTTATAAAGTGGATAGCACTACCCATATTATTGATATATATAATTAATATGATTTATAATATAAGAGAGAGAGAGAGAGCTATTAGTAAATAATACTTACATTTTAAATGTTGATGTGAATTGGATTCACATTGAAAAATTAATTGAAATGTTATTTACATTTTATTTTGGGTTGTGAATGTGATTCATAAATTTCCAATGGTATGACTGTAATGTTCACAAAACAAATTGGATTTATTTTTGTTAACTAATTTATAACAAAAGTTGTTGCAAATATTTGGAGATATTTATGGAATACAAGATTCCATGAAATATGAAAGATGGAGCCACCTTCCATGTAAAAAGGGTGGATGACCACAATTTCTTATGGAAATTAGTGGTTGTCCAGTCAACTTATGGAATGAGGTTTTCCTGCTTCTTGTTTCTCGAAAGTGTATTGATATGATTGAAATAAATTTATATTGATTATGTTTTAATATATAATTAATTTAATTAGATTATCTTTTGTTGTGTTATTACAATAAAATCAAAGCCATTGAAAGAAACACAAATCAATGTAAACCATTGGATTTGTCTTATCCGTGGATTGAGAACCATGAACTCCTAAAGAATTAAAAAGAAGAGGCAACCCTTGATCTTCAGGAAATAAGATTTGCAAGTGTTCTATCTCTCATTTCACATGCTCTCTCTCTAAGTGGCCATCCACTTGGAAACCCTAGAGAGACCGTCGTTGTCACCATGTTGTTGAGCTGCTGCTTTGACCACTCGTGTATCTCCATCTTGTTCGTTGCGCTTATCTTGTGAAGAAGATGTGAGATCTCATGATATTAGATCCGGATATTCAGTTTGGATCATAGCTTTGGAATGCGAGAAGTTTGCTTTTCATCCACACGCTCACAAGCGTCTCTCCAATCGAATCAGACTTGAGATAGAAGGTCTCTTACATTAGAGACTACGAGCACAACCACACTTCATGAGGTAATCCATTATTCTAAATTGTGGGATGATAAAACGATGCAAAAAATTTTCTTCGATCATGTGGTTTTATCGTTTATAATATTTAAATTCCGCTACACCGAGCAACTAGTATGTATGGTCGCTCCGATCACATATTATGGGATCTTATGCTTCCATAATGCACTTAAGGATCTATCCATATCCTTTAAATGCACTACTGAAATGGACCGCCCTTCGCCACCCAATGCAAGTCAAACTAAGGGCAAAGTGAATGTGTCCAAAATTGGTACACTAATGAAGAGTTAAACAGATGACACCATGAGTTCTACTTAGGCAAGTTTAAGTTGACTTCCCAAAGATGGTCTTCTAGAACCAAAATATTTAAGTCAAAGACCAGAAGAGTCTAAATTGTTGTCCTTAACTAGGTTCCTTGTAAAGAAAGGTAAAGCCCATAATCAAGCTCCATCCTTTAGACTATTCCCATTCTTTAGTTCGAGAAATGAAATTCACTCTAAAAAATGTTAAAGAACATGAATCCATGTTTTCGTAAGTTATATTTTTTGGAATTGTACTCATTTTATGGTTTTTAAAGCTTTTTGTAATTTTTATGAATTTTAGGGCTTTTGTATTTTTATGGATTTTTCAATTTTTATAAATAAGCATATGTACAATAATAGTACAATATAAATTACTAATATTTTATTTGAATCAAGTGACATGAAATTTACAAGTTTTATATACAAAGAATTTTAAATATTAATTTATGTTTGCACATATTTTAATAAATAGGATTCTAAATAAGTGTTATACATAATAAATACATATTTTAAATACATTTTTCAAATTAAAAACTTTAAATAAGAATTTGAAACATAGTTTACTTATTTTCAAGGATTTTATAAATAATAAATAATTGGATTTTAAATAAATTAACCCTTACCCACTTTTTGGAATTTATAGATATAGAAACTTTATAAAAGTATGAGTTATGTATGAAAAAATATATAGAATATATACACATTCCCTTATACGTAGTTTGTGCTATGTCCTCGTAGCATGAAAAGTGACAAAGGAGGACAAAACACGTGCTATGTAAAAGTGGGTTAAAAGGAATAAAAGAATAGAAGTGAGTTGGTCGCCTACACATACGATCTCGTCATCAGGAGTATAATGGAAGACACAAATGAGGTGAAATATACAAACGAAGGAACAAAAGAAAAAGAAATATAAACAAAATCAACAAAATCACTAGGTCCCCGTTGTACTTAGGTTCAGGCATCCAGAGTATCGAAAAGAATGTGGACACAAAATAGGGACCAATGATTGTTATAAGAAAAGGTAAAGTAAATCTAAAAAGAGCAAAATCTAAAACAAGAAACAATACGAAATTGGTTCCCCTGTACTTAGGATATGATATCCTCAGTATATAAGACGAGCAAAAAAATGGGGATAATTGGGGACTATGAAGAATATACAAGTTGTGGTTTACTCAGAAAACTAAAGGCTCAGAGGTCTCTATACAAGAAAAGAAAAGTGGACAAGTAGACATAAGTCCTATAAAGAGTAGATCACCTCAACTTGGGTCGTACGAAATCATCTACTTTGCGAGTTTGCATTCATCCCTAGCTGATTCAGTAGAGATCCCTCTATAAGTGAATGTTGTATGCGGAATAGGTCTCTCTATTGTAATATGTGTCTCTGGATTAAGGCTACAAAAGGTTTCTATATGTGTATCCATCACACCATCTGATTATCTACACTGAAAAAATGTATGATCTGTGAAATGTAATCAACTGACTCTCATGCTGGAATATGTATACTCTCAATCAACAGTATTGAGATTTCTCGTATAATTGACTGCTCATTCGGTTCTTATATGTTCTCAGTGTCTGCATGTGAGAAGTCATCTAAAGAACTAGGTACCATATGACCTACCTAATCCTCGTGTAGGATATCATGGGTATCAAAATAAACACTCTTAAGATCGAGAGACTGTGTCTCATCTATGTGTTGGCTATCATCTGCAAGGATGATGTCCTCTGAAGTAAATAACAGTATTGATATGGGACTGCTACATCCTCTCTCTATCTCAATATGTATCTCTCGATTGTCTATGGGGAATGATACTCTCCCAACATCATAATCAAAGAGTGCTCCTATTGTCTGCAAGGAGGGTCTCCCGAGAATGATCAAAGAAATGTGTAATTGCATAGGGAATGACATGTCTAGGATAGTAAAGTCCCTTGAAAACTGCAAGCCCTGAACAGTCACGATAATGTTCCTCAACACACCTCTAGGTCTCTTCACAGATTGATCTGCAAACTGAAGTACCTCCCGTGATTTGTATAAAGAACCTAGATTGAGCTTATCAAGCAAAGAAGATGGAAGAAAATTAATCGAGGAACCATTATCTAAGAGAGTACGATCAAATGCGGAGTCTAAAATTTCACATCTGACATAGTGAACTCAATCATCTCTCTTCTTCTCGGGTAGCTTGTTCTGAATAGCACATGAAGTTGCCTTGGCCAATAAATGCATCTCTACTCATGATTTCTTTTTCCTATGTGTTGTGCATTTATTCTTCAACTGATTCTTGAGTGTAGGAAAATGATCTAAGGTGTCATCTAATGGAATATTGAAGAAAATGTGATCCTTAAATATTATTTCTATTTCAGGAGTGACAACATGCTTTTTGGAATTTTTCTTTCAATTCCATAGAAAGAATCAAGAAATTAAAAACCTTAGGAATGACAAAATTTTTCTTTTTAGTGATATCAAAAGTGGATCATCATGTACATTCAGAGTCTCAGAAGTATGTATAAAACTTTCTAAATTTGGAGAAGAAAAAAATGCATCGAGGGTGTCTGCATGGTCTGTGTGGTATCATCATATGATTGAACTGTGTTTATGTCTATTGCCTCTACATCGCTCCCATATCTCTGATCATCATGGACCTCGTGGTGCTGGTCGTCATCATGATGGTCCTCCTCCTTAGGTACAGAATGTTTGTGATCAATATCATTATGGATTGACTCTCGCTCATCATCATGTGCTCTCTCCTCCTCTTTATCATGTTCTCGTGGTGATCTACCGCTCTTAAAGTGAATGAAGCTGGCTAAAAAATCAGTAAAAGATATCGTACCAATAGAGGTGTCTGACGAGTCTGCTTCGGCCTACGTTAATTATAGGGAATTATCGAGCGTTTACATTAATGTTGAATTTTGTCATTGTCAAGCAATCAGAATCAGTTAAGAAATTAACCAATAAAATTTAGTCAATTTAAATCAACGTGGTTTTATGTTTATTTTACTTGGGCAAGTCCCAAGGCCGAACTCAAGGAGGCAAAGGAACAACTTAGAATTTATCTATCGAAGTTTGTGCATGATTTCTGAAGTGTTCCCTTTTTGTATTTTTAATGCAACTTTGGGATGCAAAAATGCAAATTAGGCCAATTATAAGGACTAAAATGTAAAGATCTATCAAACGATGTACGGAAAATATTAAACTTTGCCTAGATGTTAATAATGATGACTTGAATGCACTGTATTTTTTGAAATTTTTGGTTGTAAGATAAATATTCTATGAATTTATGAATGCAAACATAATGACTTTCAATAATTAATTATAATAAATATTAAATCTAATTATTTCCAAGAGATAAAATTATGCAAGATCCATCACTAGGTCATTGATCTGAAAAAAAATCTAAACTTTGAAAACCATAGATTTAATACCTATAAAAATTAAAGATTGAAATGTGTAAAATGATTTTTATAGAGCAAATTATGCATGCACATGCAATTCTTTTTTAGAACAATGTTGAACACAATAAATCCTCGAATCAATGTTTTTCTACAATTTTTCAAGCTATTGTAGTTACTTATGAATTTTGAGGCATAAAATGGGGAAAATATGCAATTTGTCACAAAAATATTAATTAATAAATAACCACAGACCATGAAAATATTTAACTATGCCACAAATTCAAGGATTAGTTGAAGAACATCAGGCTAAATTTAAATAATAAGATGATGTAATAAAGAGGTTCAAAATAAAAGGGAAACACAAGGGTCTGTTTGCAATTATAATAATTAAATAATGCTAAAAATGCAGTAGAGGTATCTAGAAATAATTACCAGGCCCACTAAGAGGGGTTGTCTGCAAATTTTACAAGGGTCACGTGCATAGCACATGACCTCTGATGGCAGGGGTGATGTTGTAATTACAAGAAGATTTGGGGGCTTTAGTACAATTGGTCCAATTGTCATGTGATCATCACGTGTTTTGGATCTTCTTGAGATTATGGAGACGTTGAGGGCAAGAATGCTACTTCTCCACCATGCACGAGAGCGATGTGTGGGCTGATGAGAGGCTATAGCCTCGAGCGTAAGCCTCCACATGGGGTGATGGTGCGCTTTGGCTTGGCCCAAGGTTCCTATCTAGGACAGCTGGTTCGGATTGTCGACTCGGGAAAAATCAGAAGCATCAACAGGTCGTTAATCCAGGGGCCGATATTTGGGGCTTTCCGAGATGAGATGGACTGCTTAGAAGAAGGTTGTTCTTCATCTTGTCGCTCCTGTAGCACCTTTGGAGCGGATGAGCGGCGAAATTCTAGAGACGCGACTGTGGGAGCTTGGTGGTGTGACAGAGTTGGATCGAGGCCTTTGAAGGTGGTGGAGGTGTGGTGAAGCGACGTCAAAGCTTATGCGATGGGCCGAAGTGCGAGGCAAAGATGTCGACAAAGGTGCGAGCACCACAGCTGAATGTTGATGACTGAATTGCGACTGGAGAGTTGCATTGGGGGAGCTGTTGGTGGGTTGTCGGAGGCATTGGCGATGGTGTTGGACTCCCTAGGGGTGGGAAAACGTCGTCATTGGACATGTAGTGCTGCCTTCGATGAAGGTCAAGGAAGTGGTATCGATGGTTGGCGACGAAGTGATAGACAAGGGACGATGGACTGGGGGATATGAACGGTGGAGGTGTGCGCAAATCGAGCAAGAAGGTGAAGGTAAATGAGTAGCTGGAGGAGGTCTTCGGCTCAAAAGTTATGGTGCTGGAGAAAGGGCAGGCTCGAAAGCGCTACAACGAGGCCACAAAGCCTCAGATCTCGCAAGCCTGAAGGGGGGTCATTAGTGGTGATGTCAACGTTGGGATGCCCCTTCGATTGCGTGAATCGGCGGATGGGTTTGGAGAGGTCAAAGGTGGTTCTTAAATAGAAGAGGAAGAGGGCAATGTGAAGGATATGGTTAGATCCTTAAGCGCATCACGGAAGCATAAGCGTCGTATCCAATACAACGAAGAATGACTAGTCAGACTAGTTGTTCTATGCAGCAGAAATTAAAAATGTTTATGCAACGAAACCACATGATCCAAGAACACTTCTCGGATCGTTTCGTATAAACCACAAACAAGTAATAGGATTACCTCTTGACGCGTGGTTGCGATCGAGTCTCTAAACAAAGAGACCTCCTGTCTCAAGTCCGATCCGACGGAGGAGACGCTTGCGAGCGCGGGGATGAACCGTGTGCTTCTCGCAATCCATGTTAATGATCCAAGCGGTGAATTTCCTGATCTCAACACACGAGATCCATCGTCTTCTTCACGAGCAAGGTGCATCGAAGGAGACGGAGATCCACGAGCAAATGATCGGGTAACATAACGATGACGCTGCGGTGATGGAGAACCTCTCTAGGACATCCATGGTGGATGGCCATGAGAGGGAGAGAGAGAGTAGGCTTGTAGGAAGAGAGAGGGAGAGAGAGAGAGATGTGCTCCAATAGCATGTATCCCAAGAGAGCATGGTACGCCTCTCTATTTATAGGGTTTTGGGATCCATGGATCTCAATCCATGGGACATATAAAATCAATGGATGAGATTGATTTATGTCTAATCCAATGGTCAAGATTGTTGTTGGTAAAAGCCAACAACTTGTGATTTAATTTAGATCAAATATATTTGACAAATCAAATATACATCAATCTTAAAATTAAACCAATCAAATAAGGAGATAAATTCCATGGAGATCTCCATACCATTGGAATATAGTGGACGTCCACTTATTTCCAAGTGGGGCAATCTCATGAAATCTCATGAGATTGCATGTCTCTATGAAATTCTCCATTATTTAATTCAACAACTTTTTTTGTGATTTATTCTTCAAAAATAATTCATAATTAATTTGTGAATATTGCAATCTTGCCATTGGAATATTGTGAATCACATTGCCAACCGAAAACAAAATATAATTTACATTTTCAAATAATTACACAATGTGTATCCAATACACATTAATAATTAATCAACAAATATAAATTATAATTAGCTCTCTCTAATACATTATAAATCACATTTATAATATATTATGAATAATTGGATATTGCTATCCACATTATTCATATCCATTATAATTAAATCATATTTATTCATCTTGGATCTCTTTTTTTTCATGTGCCCAAATAATATGAATCACATTCACATTATTCACATCTTTGATAATCAAATCACATTTAATTAACTAAGATAACTCTCCTTATAATATGAATCAAATACGTATTATTCATGATAATTAAATCACATTTAATTATCCATTTTCTCAATGCTCGGATACATATATAAACAATAAAATTATCCATGAACTCTTTCAAGGGTAATGCACTTTCTCCGCGAATACTTGGAGATAAGGACAGGGCGATTATATTGTTCCACGTATAGTGACTTGGATATTGAGATCGTATCTCAAATCCAGATTGTGGGCCTCCCATAGATGCTTGATTAAATCAAGACCACAAATCTAATCTTCTCATTACATCTGAATCACATTCAGATAATGTCCAACATTTAGACCAAGATCAGATTACTTCTCTACTGAGAGGAGTCACTAAAATCCAGACACGTTTCATCACTCCCTAGGAATGGAAGCGTCATGGTTATACAATCATTTATGATCACATCACCCTCAATTATTCCCAATTCCTGTACATCCTGCATACTGAAAGACTTAGAATAAACTCGAAGTATTAGATAAACTTTACACTGTCTACTTCAGGGTTTTATCAGTAAGTTTTTCATTTGATCATTGGGAGTCGGTGTCGATCATACACTTTCCAAAAGCGTATATCATACCTAGGTCATGATCATATACTTTCCAAAAGTATATATCAAACGTACAAATTCAGTCAAGCATCCAAAGTGAGACGACCGTGCGCACAAGATTTGATTCTTCCCAATATCTCATGAGTGAGCTAATGCCTTCCGGTTCAATATATGAACCTGTATGATCCCTTTGAGAGATCGTATTACTCATATGCCCTTATATGCACACCAACACGCCGGTGTAGGTCTGCCAAATGTACATACTTAGACATATAGTAACACATCTGTCTCCGGTCAGAGGATGCGTGCATGTATCATGACAGCGTACGATATAGGACTTTGGTTATTTCAATCTCATTAAGTCAACTCTTTGACCTAACTAATCTGACACCTCCGAATCTCTATTCCTATGCAGAGGACCTGCATCAAGAGGTCGATCAGATATCAGCTTAATTGAGAAAGGATTGCCATCTCCTACTCAGGCTGGAGATCATCTCTTAACAATCATTTTATGGTGCTTGATGAGTCCTCAATCTAACTCTTTACATATTCATCCAATCAGAAACCTCTATGATTCAATAGTTGAATCAACTGTTGTATGATCACCAAGATGACCATGGTAAATAACCCTAATTGTACTAAGAGACCTATTATGCAAATTATTCATTCTTTATTTCAGATGAGGGAATGATATTTGCAATAACATTTATTGCATAATGGCTCGTCGTGGGCTCGCATGTCCAACAATCTCCCACTAGCCCAAAAAGTAATTAATGGGCTAATCATTTAAACCCACACTCATGTGACAATCATAGGCTATTTAGAAAATAGCTAGGTAAGCTGATCAGTCACTCTGTTCCAGCGAAGCCACGCCAAGTCCTTTTACGGCACTTGCATATCCCTAGTAATAGTGCTCGCATCTAATGCGAATGTTGCATCTCATGCAACCAATACTCAATCTTGTTAGTTACAGTGTCATTGACACTACAGATTAACAATTATCGTGACCAGTATTTCCATAATCCTTATCAGAATACCCTTATTCCTGGAGATCACTATCTCACAAGGTATCCGTAGTTAAGACCTTTTAGATCTCTATCTATAAAGTCTTAAGTTTTTGAAGTTAAGACTTTGAGATCACTATCTCAAAAATCTTGTCATCTATGAAGTTTTTGTTATTACTACAATCAAGTGTTTTTCTCTCCATTGTAGGATTAGAAACACTTTTCTACTCCCACTACATGGCAGATATCTGGCTTTTGTACACATCTAGCATACACTCAGCTTCTCGTAACTAATGCACAAGTGCAAGACGTTCTAGCATTCACTTCCTAAACTCTTTGAGGTGATATCCCTTTACAAAGGTCAGTACCATATCTTAAGGGATGGAAGCCTTTCTTGGAATTTCCCAGAATGGAATATGTCCAAGGTGTACTACTATTGTGACAGTTCCAATACCCTCTCCTCTTTGCTTCTGATCACCTTCATAACCAATATCCAAGAGGTATCCTTGAGATCATATCTCAAGTTATGGAACAACAAGATAATGAAACACTTATTATTATCCTTATATCATTTTAAATGATTAGGATATCATCTACATTTAGCACGATGAACGCAAAGGCACTCCCACTAAGCTTCATATGGTTCATCTAGATTCTATTTGAAATCATATCATTTATAATTTCATCAAATCTTATGTTCCAGCAACAAGAAGCTTATATGATTCCATAGATGGATTTCTTTAGATTGCACACCTTACTTTCCTTAACCATGAAGCCCTGGGGCTACTTCATGTAAATGTCCTCATAGACGTATTCATAGAGGAATGCCATATTGACTTACATCGTGAAGATGCAATAGTCAAGTTGTATTGTAAGGTTAACAATATTATGATGGTTTTAAGCATGGTCACCGAAGAGCAAGTCTCATCGCAAGCAATGTCTTCTCTTCCGGTGTGTAGCTTATGGCTACCAATCGTGCTTTCAAGGTTTCTACCTTCTCATCAGGTTCCCTTTTTCTTGAAGATCCATTTACACCTTTACAGGTCTTACCCATATAGGTCGATCCTCGAGGGTCCATATACAACACTTGTATATGAAGTCTACATTAGACTTTTATTGCTAATATCCATCTATCCATGCTATGATTTTCAGAAGCTTCATCACATGAAGTTCGATCATTGTCAGATTTCTCTGACACATGGAATCCATCCCCAAACTTATTTGAAGAGGTATTAGTTTTTCATCTTTAATTTTCCTGTTAGTTTCCAATTTCAGGAGCCTCATTATCTTCTCAAAATTAAATGAGTTCCTTTACTTCATTTTCATCTTGATTCTCAAGAGTCTCAACCTCTAAGAATCACATTCTCAGAGATGAGATATTTTAAGAATCTCAAGGTCATAAAGTAGGTATCCAATTCCTTCCTTTATTTTCCTAATGACGCAACACTCTCAAGTTCTAGATTCCAGCATGCATGGAACCTTATTAAGGATATACATTTTAGTCTCTACTATACATATATACCTGGAAACAAAGGGATAATTATGCTAAAATTCATCATTGATAAGATCATGTCACACATGATCCAATTGTATCTCCCTATAACTATATTGAGTCAAGGTGTGTTAGGAGGATTGAGATAGAAATGATATTCATATCCCCAGAAGGTATCCTTTGAATTCATCTAACAGGTACAGGCTACCTAGATTAGATCAAATTCATTTTATCTTCCTTCAGACTTTAGTTCCATTCCAAAATTATGAAATCTTTGAACATTTCAAAGGTTTCTAATGGTAAAGGGAAGAAATCTCATATCATACATAATCATCAATAGATATCATATATCCATAATGTTTACTATGATATAGATAATCCACATACATCAACATGTATGAGATCCTGAATACCTTGATATCTTACACCATTCCCAAAGAAGGGTGTACTCGACATTTTTCTTTGAATACAATATTCATAAGTATGTAAGTTTTGAAATTTTAGACACTCTAAAGTTTCATCTCTTACTAGTCTATTGATCAAATCAATAGACAAATGTCCAAGGCCTGATGCTAGATCATTGTCAAATGATCTTCATCCTCCTATTGATCTTGAGGTTTAATTTCAGTATTTAGAAATGTTAATGAACCATTCATCAATTTTGTAATTTAGTGGAGTCCACTAGATTTTAGATTACTATCTGAAATATATCCATCATAACTCTTTATGATAGATTTATTACAGAATTTGTGTTTATTTCCAACATTTAGAAATAAACAATGAGTGTATTCTAATATCTAGGGCATAGAGACATTCTCTAAGACTAAGGGCTCTCCCACTGAAATTAACAAGTCTATCAATCCAACAGAGATTGTTGCAACAATTGCATCAATATCCTCGTGGATAACTATAAATCTTAAGATCAAAATTTCCAGTCTTCTAAAACGTATGCAACATATTGCATGTGTTGTTAGAAGATTGAGATACAATTATTAGACTTTATCTTATCAAATAAGAAAGTCAATTTCAATGATTATATGTAGATTATTTCGATGCATTATCCGAGTTCTTCTCTAAGGATTCTAGATAGATTTGACAGTCATACTATCAGTACATCAACTTATTGTAGTATTGGCATTCATCCAACTTTTTGGATGTCATATGGAAGTCATAGAAGTACGACCAACTCTTTGACTATACTTCTTACTTGGGTCCAAACCATGCTTCCACAGTGCTCCCTTTATCTATGAACAACCATTGATTAGGACTAAGGATCTCTCATGTTAAATTCAAAAGAATTCAATGTAAGAGCATTTCAACATTTACATATGCTTCATTAAATTCATACAATATAAATATTATGAAGCTTCATGAATGACTAGAGTATAGACAGTAGAATAATGACACTCATCATGTCTACATGCATCCAGACTCTTAAAGCATTGGTTCAGGTAGGTATTCAAACACTTTGAATACATCATCTCTTAAGGAGCCACCATTATGCATGATGCAGTGAACCATATCATTCATGATAAATGTCAAGAGCACATATGTATGCCATAATATCTTCTTAGATTTTCATTAGAATTATATGACAATTACGATTATCATCGACATGTCACTTCCAAAGAACATCCGATGAGAACAAGACTATAGAGACATACAAACCCTAGGGTTGTAGTCCTGTTATCTATTTAATTGTCATTCCTCAACATTATGAGGAAACTTGCACATTGCAACCACATACATTATGTGTCCAATGCAAGTACAATATCTGGATTATGAGTCCAATCCATGATATTTTACTGGTTATTATTGAGTATAACATTGAGTGGGTTTAATGAAGGATTATCTGAAATAAGAAATTTGCTTAAATATATAAATATATCTATTTTACTTTGATTTAGGAATTTTCATATCAAAGTTGTCTTGCCTCGTCAACACTGAAAGTTCATTCCCTTAATCACTTTCAATGTAAGAGATATACTTACCATCATATCCCAGCAAGATCTGCGATCTCCTTCCTTATCTTTGTTACATCCCAATAATATGAGAATCTGCAACTCCGATAAAAAGAAGCGGGAACGCTTTCCGCCTTGCAAGTCCAAGTTGCATCTCCCAATTCGGTCTTTAACACCCGGGTCCACCACCCCTAAGGTGATGTTGACCTGTCATTAATTGAACCAACCGTCAATAGGAATAGTACTCGCTATACGCAATCCAATATCGCCCCAATAATATGAGGATCCGATATTTGGGTCACTACGTATACGGCCTTGCTCTTTCGAGAAGCAAAGAGCCCAATCCAGATGCGCTTACATGCAGGAGCTGTCACTTCGGACATGCGTCTCCCACATGCAATCCCTGGCGACGGAACTCTTCGCCTTGACGGGAGACCATGGATGTCACTTATGTGATCCTCCACCTCATATTCAAATTTTAATCAATTATCATGAATCATATTCATATAATTAATTCTTTCAAGGGAAATAGCAACTCTTTTCATAATAGAGTGTCTCAATTGGACATAATCAATTTAATCATATTAAATTAATTATCAGTCTAATTCAATCAACAAACTTGATTATTTTACTTTAATATATATATATGGTAATTAGAAAATACACCTTGATTTTCTCCGGCATTATCGAGTCCCTACCCGTTGTCATGGCCAGTACCGACGAGAGTGGGACGGACCACACACGTTGCAACCCGCAACCCCAATGCTCTCTGACTAGACACCATATCCACCTCACGAAAGGATAATACCAAATATATCAATTTGTACTTGAGGTGATCATCGGTTCTTCAATCGGAATTATACCATATAGTAATAATAAAAACATTTTTGATTTTAAGGAAATTTGCTACACAAATTCTCAATCTTCAAGCATCAAGTTTGATGATTATGTTTCCAATTACGATGTAGATCAAATCTAATTAATTAATTGGTTGAGGCCAAGTCAATTAAGGAAATAATAATTTTCCAATATTTTACAAATATTTTCCCTAATTATTTCATGAAATTAACAATTAATTTCACTAATTGATAATCACATAGTTCTTGATTAGGACTTTAATTTCAGCGGTGACTCCTACTCACTAAAATTAACATATCTCAATCAATTTATATCCAAATTATACAAACTCAATTTTCAAAGATTGTTAACTTGATTTAGGACAGAACCCATGTGATGTTTCACTCATTTCGAGGCGGCTCAAAACAGTAATTAACTCCTTAATCATGCTAAGATTCGCAGTTCCCGCAACAGTGCATACATGTTCATTAAAACAACCATATCTCGAGCAAACGGAATCCAAATTACGTAAACTCAGATCCTATGGTTTCCTTATTTAACGGGGAACAAAATCTAAGAATTAATTCGTATTTAAACATTTTAAACATGGTTGAATTTATTCACTAAACAGATCTTCGAAAAAACAGTAGCGACAAAAAACTTTCGCGACCTTAACGAACCCAAGTCGTCCTAGGTTTGCGGATCGTATCCAAAACCTTCGACCTATGGCTCTGTTACCACTTGAAGGATATGGTATAATTGTCAAGCGCATCACAGAAGCGTGAGCGTCGTATCCAATACAACGAAGAACGACTAGTCGGACTAGTTGTTCTATGCAGCGGAAATTAAAAATTTTTATGTGATGAAACCACATGATCCAAGAACACTTCTCGTATCATTTCTTCTAAACCACAAACAAGTAATAGGATTACCTCTTGAAGCGTGGTTGTAATCGAGTCTCTAAATGAAGAGACCTCCTGTCTCAAGTCCGATTTGACGGAGGAGATGCTTGCGAGCGCGGGGATGAATCGTGTGCTTCTCGCAATCCATGTTGATGATCCAAGCGGTGGATCTCCTGATCCTGACACACGAGATCCATCGTATTCTTCACGAGAGAGGTGCACCAAAGGAGACGGAGATCCACGAGCAAATGATCGGGCAGCATAATGACGACGCTGCGGCGATGCAGAACCTCTCTAGGGCGTCCATGACAGACGACCATGAGAGGGAGAGAGAGTAGGCGTGTAGGAAGAAAGAGAGAGAGAGAGAGAGAGAGAGAGAGAGAGAGAGAGAGATGTGCTCCAATAGCATGTATCCCAAGAGAGCATGGTATGCCTCTTTATTTATAGGGTTTTGCGATCCATGGATCTCAATCCATGAGACATATAAAATCAATGGATGAGGTTGATTTATGTCTAATCCAATGGTCAAGATTTTTTATGGTAAAAGCCAACAACTTGTGATTTAATTTAGATCAAATATATTTGACAAATCAAATATACATCAATCCTAAAATTAAACCAATCAAATAAGGAGACAAATTCCATGGAGATCTCAAACCCATTGGATATATAGTGGACGTCCACTTATTTCCATGTGGGACAATCTCATGAAATCTCATGAGATTGCATATCTCCATGAAATTCTCCATTATTTAATTCAACAAATTTTGTTGTGATTTATTCTTCAAAAATAATTCATAATTAATTTTGAGAATATTGCAATCTTGCCATTGGAAAATTGTGAATCACATTCACAACCCAAAACAAAATATAATTTACATTTTATATTAATTACACAATGTGTATCCAATACACAATAATAATTAATCAACAAATATAAATTATAATTATCTCTCTCTAATACATTTTAAATCGCATTTATAAGATATTATGAATAATTGGACATTACTATCCACATTATTCATATCCATGATAATTAAATCATATTTAATCATCTTGGATCTCTTTTTTTCTTTTGCTCAAATAATATGAATCACATTCACATAATTCACATCTTTGATAATCAAATCACATTTAATCATCTAAGATAACTCTCCTTATAATATGAATCAAATTCATATTGTTCATGATAATTAAATCACATTTAATTATCCATTTTCTCAATGCGCGGATACATATATCAACAAAAGATTATCCATGAACTCTTTCAAGGATAATGCGCTTTCTCCGCAAATACTTTGAGATAAGGACAGGGTGATTGTATTGTTCCATGTATAATGACTTTGATATTGAGATCATATCTCAAATCCAGATCGCGAGCCTCTCATAGATGCTTGATTAAATCAAGACCGCAAATCTAATCTTCTCATTGCATCTGAATCACTTCAGATCAATGTCCAACATTTGGACCAAGATCAGATTACTTCTCTACTGAGAGGAGTCAATAAAATCCAGACCCGTTTCATCACTCCCTAGGAATGGAAGCATCATGGTTATACAATCGTTTATGATCACATCACCCTCAAGTATTCCCAATACCTGTACATCCTGCATAATGGAAGACTTAGAATAAACTCGAAGTATTAGATCAACTTTACACTGTCCACTTCAGGGTTCTATCAGTAAGTTTCTCATTTTATGATTGGGAGTCGGTATCGATCATACACTTTCCAAAAGAGTATATCATACCTAGGTCTTGATCATATACTTTCCAAAAGTATATATCAAACCTACAAATTCAGTCAAGCTTCCAAAGCAAGACGACCGTGCGTACGATATTTGATTCTTCCCAATATCTCATGAGTGAGCTCATGCGTTCTGGTTCAATATATGAACCTATATGATCCCTTTGAGAGATCGTATTACTCATAGGGCCTTATATGCACACCAGCGCGCCGGTGTATAGACCTTGGTTAGGTCATCAACCTATTGGTTTGCCAAATGTACATACTTAGACAAACACATCTGTCTCCGGTCATAGGATGCGTGCCTGTATCGTGACAGCATACGATATAGGACTTTGGTTAGCTCGATCTCGTTAAGTCAACTCTTTGACCTAACTAATCTGACACCTCCGAATCTCTATTCCTATGCAGAGGACCTGCATCAAGAGGTTGGTCAGATATCAGCCTAATTGAGAAAGGATTGCCATCTCCTACTCAGGCTGGAGATCATCTCTTTACAATCATTTGACGGTGCTTGATGAGTTCTAAATCTAACTCTTTAGATATTCATCCAATCACCAGCCTCTATGATTCAATAGTTGAATCAACAACTGTATGATCATCAAGATAGACATGGTACATAACCCTAATTGTACTAAGGGACCTATTGTGTAAATTATTCATTCTTCATTTCAGATTAGGGAATGATATTTGCAATAACATTTATTGCATAATGGATCGTCGTGGGCTCGCATGTCCAACACAATGAAGATGGAAAGTTGTCGGTGATAGTTGATTGATGAGGAGGAACTGTGATTGGGGATATGATGAGGAGGGATGGAGATTGGGTGTGATTTCCGTGGCTTTGGCGGGTAGATGTGCATCTGTAGATGGAAAGATGGGGTGGCGAGATCTGGAGGATGGCGATGGTCGTGAGATAAGTCGGTGGGCGGCGGAGGTGACTGAGATTCACGACGGTTTGGGAAAGGAGCGGGAGGAATACAAGGTAGAGGGACCGTTCCATCGGTCGAGATCGGGTGGTCCTAAACTCGCCACGTGGCAGCAAGTGGAGCGGTGGATGGAGCACGTGTAGGGCACGTGCATAGGAGGCATGTGTGGTGCACGTGCGAGGCTTTTAATTTAAATTTTTTATAAAAACGAATTAAAATGCTTAAAAATGGGTGACACGTGACGGCTCTAGGAGATGCCACATGTTAGTCCTAGAAAAATCGAAAAAATAAATACAAAGAGAAATAAAAAAGAAATAAGAAACGACCTCGGATCAAAAAATTTTCTCCTTGAAAGTTTCTTGTATCGATGAGAACTACAAATTTCATCAAGAGACAAAAACCAAAATCAATCTTTTGCACAAAGTGATATTTTTGGGGTACCCATGTACATAGAAAACCTTGATTTTTTGGCTTTCCAATTTTTTGTCATTTTTAAACCAGATAAAAATGCAGAGTAAATGTGATAAAATCAAAAATAAATATTCAGACACTAATCTAATTTTTTGTATTTTTATTAATTAAGAAAAAAAAGAAATAAAAAAACTCCAAGATGACAATTTTTTGTAGAGACAGTTAGTGAAGACTCGGACTCAATTAGTTTCTTTAATTTAAAGCTCAATTTGAATTTGAATTCTTACACATTTTAATAAACTTTTATCAAAGAAGACAAATGAAAAAGAAATAAAATAAAATGAGTAAATTATGTATGTAAAATAATAGGTCAAAATCAGGTAAAATACAGCATGCACAAAAGAGGACCAAAACCCAACTTTCACATATGAACTCGGATTCACTTGATGGACTTGTTTTGAAGGTATTTTAATGAACATTAGTTCAAAAGTGAGTAGGATTAAAACAGACATTGGATGGGGAAGATATTAAGGTTTTTGTCCAGAAATCCTAGAATTATGGTTAGATTTTTGGTCCATTATTTCAGTTGGTAATTTTTTTAGTATTTTTCATTTATTCTTGTTAGTGATATGTACACAGTAGAGTGATTTTAGGTTAATTGGAGTTAGCATGAAATAGTTAAAAATTAGGGAAGTTAGGCTATTTTACATGTCATTTTGGCTGAGATTTTTGGCTTCTTATTCTGTACAATTATGAGTGATAAAATGCGATTCTTATCAATACATGCATGAATGCTTATTATGCAGACTAAATGAAGATATTCCAGTGAATTTTTTGGATTTGAGCTTAATTAAATACTTCTAGAGTTGTGAATCCAAGATTCATTAGTGTTTACCTGATATGTGTGTGTCCTCTTGTTGTTTGGATTCATCCGATTGGGATAGTGGTTTTGGGCATGGTTAACTCATCGAGATGATTGTTAAATCGATCGATATATATCCTTGTGTACTCCGGAGTGTGCCAATCATATCCATGATATGATTCAGTTCTATGGACTATGAAGATATCTCTGACTCAGTGTCTTGTCCCTCGTTATCTACTTTCTCCTCCCTAGAAGTGTGTTGTTGTGGTGTAAAAGGACGAGGAGATCTCTAATGTGTAAAAGAAGGCTGTTGTTGTTGCAGGTGCTAGTAGGCATGTCGATGTATAGAAGGATACTTACACCAATGTGGTCTAGGATATGCATTCTGTGAGACTGTTGTTGCATGTAAGGCTGACAATGCTGAAAATGTGGATACAAACGTCCATGTTGTGGATGACTATGCTGGTGGTGGTGGTGGTGTACACTCTGAGGAATAAAATGTAATGGTGGTTGAACAAGAGTGTACCATATCCCATTGATCTAAAGAGTGGAATGAGAATCAACATCATCATCTCTAGGTCTAGCGATTTGATTCATGATGGCATCAAACAAATCCTCAAGCCAATCCAACTATGGAGTTTCAGTAGGCTATACCGGCTCATCCTAAATGTACTGAATCTAACGGGTGGGAGGAGAAGGTAAAGATCTTTGTATAGGCTGGGAAGTAGAATAAGGTTGAGATTTCTGGTACCAGAGCTGCTTCTCAATCACCTTCTTCATCAAATCACTTAACTGTTGTGGAAGTGATGAGAGTTTCTCCAACTCTCGCAACGATTGTAATTCTCGGACTTGCTTCTGAATTACACTGACTAATCTCAGCTTATAAAGAATGAATCCCATGTCAGATCATGAATCACACTCTGAAACTTGAGCCACCTTATGATGCTCTCTATGAAGGGTGATTATGGGCCCTTATGGAATGCCCGAGTAGAGTCTACAACACTTGAATTCTCTTTCATCACCTCAAAGACAGACCAAACTAACTCGGCATTCTTATTCAGATAACTGCCGCCACATGTGCCACTTACTAGGCCCTGAACATCCGACTGGAGTCATCCAAAATAATTCTTAACAAGCAACTTTATCGTATCTATTGATGAGGGCATCTCTCAGTCAAATCTTTGAATCTATCCCATGTCTCATGGAATGATTCATGTCAAAGCTGTGTAAAATTGGAGATTTGACTTCTCATCATGTTACTCCATCCCAAAAGAAAATATTTTCCTAGGAATGTGGACTTCAGAGCGTTTCATGTAGATATCTCCCTCCCTAGGTGACTCAACCAATAAAGCTCCTTATCTACTAAGGCAAAGGGGACAGCTATGGGGTGTATAGCCTACTGTCTAACTCTTGGATAACTATTCGTACCACATATCATCTCAAAGTAATGTAGAAATGTAAACGGTTCCTCTAAAGTATACCCATAGAATTTGGAAAGAAATGAGATGAGGTACAGAATAAACAATGCAGTCTTTTTGGATTTTTTAAATAGAAAATATATACAGAAAATTCGATTAAAATTATTTTTTAGATTTTTAAAACTTTTTCTAATGTTTTTATGAAATTTACAGAGTTTTACTCAAATTATAAAGCCTTTAAAATAAGTAAAAAACAACAAATAAAGAAAATAGAAAATGATGCACATATTTTTAGATTTTTAAAATATCAAATAATGTCAAATTTGATTAAAATAATACAAAATGAAAGATAATTTATTTTCCAGAAAGTAATTTTATAATTTATTTGTATTTATAATTGATTTTATATGATTTTTATTGTTTCTTATTGTTTAGTAGTGTTAATGAACTTTGTGAAAGATAAATAAATAAAAATTAAAACGTAATAAAAATAAGTAACATCAAACACACATGATTTGTTTTTTAAATTTTGAGAGTGTTTTTATAACTTCTAATGATTTTGAAGTGTTTGTAGGTTGTTTTTTAATGTTTATAAATAAGAAAGATGATGGAAATGCAAAATAAAAGGTCTGTAGCATAAATTTCCCAAAAAGTCACACGCAAAGGCACGTGTACTCCACTGAATTGGAATTGATTGCAAATAAATTAGTTTCAGTGTCCAAACAGTAACACAAAAATAAAATACTTTTATATTTTCACCAAAGTCGCGTGCCAAAAACACAATGCAGTCAAAATGTGACTTAAATGAAATTTAAATAAATAAGAAGCGTTGCATTGCAAATATTCAAATTATAAAATACAGACACATGTATAATGGGGACTAATTTGAAAATAAAATAAAGACAAGGTCTGGTTGCAATGTACACTTTCTTGACGTTGCAATATGGATGGTCGTGAAGCACTGAGTTTTGTATCTAACAGTCATAATTGAAGAGAACATGGATGGTGTCGTTTAGATCTGGAGGTATGAATCAACGGTCGAACTTTGTGGGGGTTTTAATGGCTAAGATCTAAATTAGAACACTATTTTTTTCAGGCAACTGCGAGGACTTGTGGAAGAAAAGGGAAGAGAGTCATCCCCATTGAACTTGACTGGCCTGAATCTCCCTTGCCATGGCCTTGCTTCGTGTGAAATCAATCTCAGATCAAAGCTCCTAGTATTCTGCATCTGGCGTGAACCTTGAATCTTTATGAAATTACTAGATCGTTGATCTAGAAGGCAATCAACTTTGCTGCTCAAGGAAATTCCTATAGTCTTGATTATTGGTCTTCATGCTATCTCTGGAGCTCTTTCTACCTGAAAGTGATCACTCATGCTCGTAGGGTTCATTCAACCAAAAGAATAGGACAAGGTATATGAAATAGTGGATGGAGGAGGGTCTCCGACATAGGTGACCAGAGTGGAGACTGACTCATGATCTGAAGTGATTTGGAGATGGGAAGATGGTGGAAAAGGTGGATACGAGTCTGATGACAGTGATAGTGTGGTCAGAGTTTGATTTAAAAGATAACAGATCCTCCAATCATGCTGGTCGAAGGTTGAGATGAAATCTGGATTTAAGCTAGTAGCAAAGTTAAAAGACGAAATTTATATTACAAAAAATAAAACTACTAACAATGATTAACTACGAACTGAAAGGAAGGGATATGATGCCTCAATCTACGTTTGAGGTGGAGAGGTGGAGACAGGGTAGCGGTACTCCGGTGACGTAGTTGAATCATGAAATCCAAACGCTCACTCGCACTCCTAATAGTTGCGAATCATAGCTGTCACCTACAGCTCACTCCTGGTATCGATTTTGAGGAGAAAAAAAGGCTAATAACATATTAAACTCGAGGCGAAGGGACGGTTGTCTGTTTAAAAGAGTCACTCCGACGAGTTTTGAATCTTAAAATGCGAGTAGTTCGTGGAGTGATGGGGCGATCTGAGGTGTTGGCATGGGAGAGACTTGAACCTGGATTAGATCGCATGTTGGCTAAAGAATCAGGGCGAGTTAGTGAATAACACGAGGGGAAATTGGTTGAGTAAACGATGGAGGCCAGACCAACTAGGTGAAGGGCACAACTAAGTAGTTGACTCGGGTCAACTGACCCGGGCTTGCCAGTAGGAGTGTGCCTGGAATAAAAGAAATATAGGCTACATGACAAAAAATACAATAAAATGTTAAAACATTAAATAAAAAATAGAAAATGATATTATTAAATTAAATAATGTAAATAATATATGTTCGAATAATTTAAAGTTAATTTGGTGATTTTTAATTAATTAAATAATATACCGACGTACATATATCAAACTAATATAAGATATCATTTATAGGTTTGTATACTTATATACATAATATTATGATTTTTATTTATATATATACATAATTACTTATTTTATTTATTTACAATATTTTACCAAGTTGCTAGTGGTTTTTTTATTTGATTTTTATGAGTTAATTTAATGTGTTAATTAAATAGGTAAATTGTACAATATATACATGGTGATATATATACAATAGATACATGATTTTATTATGGTTGATTCTTGATTTTATAATTTTTATTTTTATTTTATGTGAGTTGAGTTAAATATAATATTTACAAGTATAAAAATGCAATATTCAAATTTATGTACAATAAAATAATATTTAAAAGTATAGTGTGTATTTATAGGCATACTATACAATATTTCCCCAACTGGCCACATTTCACATAATAACTCCGAATTTTATGAAATCTCCTCTATTTTAAAGAATATTTAATTAGGAGTACAATGAAATCGATTTTGAAGAATTTGGAGTTCAGGTGGAGAATATATTAATTTGAAAGTTGAGCTATGTGGATTTTGGAGAGTAATGTTTTTTATTCATTATATACACTTTTTAATGAAATCATTTTAAGAATATTTTATACAAAAATTTCAGTAAGGAATTATTTATTTTTACAAGAGATTTGGTATTGAATAATCGTGTGTAATATAAACAAGTGAGGAATATATACATGTGTCAAGTGTATTTTTGGTATTTTTGGAATTATCTCCGACTACTTATTTCCTTTTCAGTTAGTTCAACTCTTGAACTTACTCGAGGTTTTATTTAGCATGTATCTATTACATATATACAATCTTTTATTTTATTTATTTTTTATTTATTTCTATATTTATTATTTTGTATTAAAATAGAGAATATTTACACAGAGATACATGTTAGTAAGAATATGGATTTATTAATATATACATGTGTTTTATAACGGATTTTAAGCTAAAATAAATGAATAAAGATGATGAAATGCAGATTCATCATCCTCTATTCTTTACTTTTACTAGTCCCTTAGCAAACACTTATTTTATAGAATAAGTGAATAAAGAATAATTAAGGTAACATTAAGAACATAGAACAATGTTGAGTATTAAATTTATCTTGATAAAATTGTAGTATAGAGCTCGGTTAGAGCTTTAGATTATTTATTTGTTGGATCCTTAATGGGAAATGGACTTAAACAACCCAAGTTCCATAAGACTCCTATTCAATTTGCCTCAGTAAACGGATCAAAACAAGTCTACATACGCAAATTCGTATGACTATGAATATTTACTTGTACGGTGCAAGTGGAATATAACTCCCCATCTCAAAAATAGCCAAGACACAGCCCCCCTTTACAATGTAACTCTCGTTCCATGGTCTGGCAACTCTTTCCTTGAGGAGTGGGGATATTCCCTTTTATGTTCAAGTGCAACCAACATAAGAAGAGGAGATGGAGAGAAGAATGGAGGGTAGCCAGTGTAGCTACCTATCCTTGGATGCATGGCTAGTGTAGCCAAGTCATCTAGCTGCAAGCTCACAATAATTTGTCTTTAAATCTCATCTAATTTTTTTATACTTGTATACACTCCGACAAAGCGTTTTAATTTTCAATCTGGCATCCCCACTGTTGGAGATTCTACATTTTTTAAATATATAAAAGGTGCAGCATGTATATTGAGCCAGTAGACTATCCCTCTATTGAAGCATTATTGCAATCCTGCAACATTCTATCTTTAGAATCAATGGCACTAGAGCAGGTTGAGATGCACTACCCTCCCTAGAGGAAGACGTATTATCCCACTAGTTGTTACGCACCCGTGTGCTACCCCTAGACAAAGGATTCTGCCTCCTCACCACATCTTCCATAAAGAGCTATGTGTAGAGTGCTTGTCCAAGTTAGGCTACAATACGGAAGAAATTTTTGCATGTGTTGTTGAATATTCTATTTAGTCTCCAAAAGATGACATGCGAACATAATCCTATGGACTCGAAGAATTAATTCATTAGGGTCTGAAAAAGTCTTAACTCAAGTTCTTATAAGGTTCCTCTTAAATTAAGTAGATTAAGGTCCAACTAAGTTCCATTCTTCAACTTCATTCTATACATAGTTTAAATGTCAATACCATTATGAAAAATGCACATTGAAATGTGAGAAGTATATTCAAAACAATTTTATTGAAAATTTCTTATGTGTTTTACAAATTTTTCATGGAATTTAAACACTTATTATTAATAATAAAAATTACCTTAGGAGACGGACTATATAAAAGTATTTATTAATAATAATAATAATTAAGTTAGTAGATTGACTATATACAAGTATATACAAGGATTTTACAAGTTTTATACAAAGATTTTATAATAAAGAGTATTACTCACAAGAGATTAAATGTTTTATACACACGTGGATTTTACGAGTTTAATATACAACCCATAATTTATATCTCGCATGATAAAATAATTTTACAAAAAAATTGTATAGTATACCGAGTTTTTATACGAAAAATAGTTTTACAAACATTTTACAGGAAAATATAGCTAATTTATTAATGAAAGTACAAGTTATGGCTAATGTATGTATACAATATATTTGACACCCCCTATACATAGATCAAACTATGTCCTCATAGTGATCAAAGAGCTACAACAAAAGACACAACTCGTGTAAAATATAGAAAAGTGAAAAGAATACTATACAACAATGACTAAAAGGATAGAATGAAAGAATAGAAGTCGGTGACCCGCAAGAAGGTATATTTAAACATTGAAGGTAAAACCATGAGCTCAGGTGGGGTCTGAATCCGCTCTTTAATGACCTCTGTAGTTGTACTGGTAGAAGGAGTATGATTTACCATATGTGTACTGTCCACCGTGTCTACTAATGGATAAACACATAGAATCTCTGATTGATCTGTAGTGAATGATCTCTGCTCAGAAAGAAGGGGCTCATCAGGATGTCCAAAATAAATAATCTCATCAACTAATGACTAAGATATCTTGGTAATAATTTCTGAAATATATCTCTCATTAGTGCATAATTTAGGAAACTCAGCCTAGGTCTCAAATACCTATACATCAGAATTCTGAGAAGGAGGTATATCAATAGTATTTTTAGAATGATGTGTCAAAGGAATATCACTAGGTACTTCCAAAAAATTCATATGGATCCATAGAAATCAGCTCAAATTACCCGTAAGCACACAAATCAATAGGAACGACAAGGGAACCCATGTTGACTATGCTCTCTAGAAAGTCCCTCCAGAAAGGAACTACTGGGTGTCCCTGAAATCAGTAAAAAGATATGTCTCTTCAAATTATACAAGAAAATCATAGTCTTCAGGATCTATTATAACTGATTGTCTTTCATTTGTTGCTGATGGTGGCTGTGTTGGTCTAGGATTAGAGATCATCTCAGTTTTCACATTGTCACTCCGAGTGGAAGATGTTGTCTCCTATATTGTAATTAACTTCCGCTTCAGTCCTTTATAGGAATGATCGACCCAGTATGATTGAGGTATGGAGTAACAGTGTCTGTATCCATGATAAAAAATCAACATGGAATTTGATTCCCTATACCATTACAATAACGTCCTCTAAGATGACCCTCGACCCCTTAATTGATCTATCAGCAAACTAAAGGATCATCTTGTTTGTTTTAATAAGTCCTGACCCAAACCCAGTTAGTATAGAGGATGGCATGAGGTTAATAGAGGAGCTGCTATCGAAAAAAGTGCGATTAAATTCATGATTGAATATTTGACAACGGATGTGAGGTTTTCCCTTATCTTTATTTTTAGGCGGAATGTTTCCAATGGAATGAGATATGGCCGTGTCAAAACGTGTTTTTCTATTCTTTCGTCTATTTTGCCTTGGTTTTTACTCTTGTGTACATGCCTCTTTCATTCCCTTTTTTACTACAGACATGTATTCCATGGCCTTAAGGAATGGCATTAGTAAAAATATGTTTTGTAAGATCTCAACTACTCTAGGATCAGATAAACCTTTTTTTTTTAGTTTTTGATATTTTTTGATTTATTTATAGAAGAAGGAAATGGCACAAAATCCGAAGAAATATTCAAATGTGCATTTATATGATTCAAATGGGAATCCTCATGTACATGAGAACAACTAGAATTAGTCTACACAATGTTATCCAAAATATATGAAGGAAAAACAAAATCTAAAACAGGATGGGATGGTGCTGCTGGTGAACAGGATGAATCTACGACTGGTGTGTTCTCCTTTGCTGTTGGTGATCTGCATCTATTTTGTGAAGGTGAAGGTGGTGGAACTCCATACTCAAGTACTGCTACACTAGACTTCTCGACTGATGGTGAAGAGGATCATGTAGAAGAAATATCTCTCTCAGTGACTTGATCACCCAACACTAACTATTGTGCAGGAGGATGCAATATCCTACCACTCTTGAGATGAAGGGTGTCAGATAAACATGTAAAACTAAGGGCCATACATGTCTGTGATGTGGATGGTACATGGGGCACCTGCTCGTCATGTATGAAGTTGTTGGGGTTGGCTTCGACCTATGCAGGAATCAATGTCTTTGTTGTAGTCAGGTCATTGATCTTGTGAGTTAGTTTGTTAATGCTCTTTATCGAAAGTGCAAGGTGATGAAGTGCAAGATTCACTGAAGGGGCTCTTCAACGCTCAATGATAAGTGGTCGTTGAGACAGATATTGCAGAGGTTGTTGGTATCTATACTACTATTGATAATGATGAGGAAGAGTATGTGGATAGTGTTCATAAGATGCAGTCTGCTACTGGTAAGAGTGTGGAAAATATGCAGGTACCATCTGTTGTTGGCCATGTCTCCAGTTTTGGACATGGTATGGAGATTGATACTAAGGCTAGAATTGATGGTGTTGGTACTGTTGTGGTTTGCCTCCTTGGAGTTGGTGGGCGGGTCTCTAACCCTGTTGTGAACCCAACTGACCTTTCTGTGATGGATGAGGCTGGTTACGCTCACGGTCGAACCAGATATAGTTCACCTCCTGAATGATAGGTGGAGGTGGATCTTGCTACTCAGAAATGTATGGGCCTCCTTGCTAGTATAGAACTATCTGTTGTAAATGTTGTGGGACTGGATCAGGGGTCGCACGTAGTAAATGTGGTGAACTATGGGTGGTTATACTCTACTAGGTGGAAGGTTGTTACACTTGCACTTTAAACTGCCTGATTGTGCTGACAAGAAGGTCCAAGTGCATTGTGATTTCATCCAGCTTCTCCAGGTTCTTCGTCCTCTATTCTATCACTTGGAGCTTCTAAAGCTCCTTGGATCGCCTCTCAATGATGTCTACTTTGTATAGGAGCTTCCCAATGATGGTCAGATATGAACTTTCCATCTTATCCACTTCATGTTATGCCTTCAAATTTACATCCTTGTAGAGTACTACAGGAGAGGTAACAAGATGCTTTTAAAAAGCATATGAAGAAGAAGAGTTGCTGATCTCTCCGCCATCTCCTTAAAAATCTGTTAAAGGACATCCTCGTCCTTATTGAAGTGACTTCCCTCGCAAGTAGCATCCACCAGCTTCTGGTTTTCTATACTGACCCCCCAAAGGAAAATTTATTAAGCTTGTCTTGGGAATATCATAGTGGGGGTACTTATCCATTAAGTATTTAAATCTTTCCTACGCCTCGTGAATAGCCTCATGAAGCATCTAGGAGAATTTAGCAATCAATGATAGCATTTTCTTGAGATATACGAGAGGATAATATTTTTGCAAAAATATGGACCTCAACTCTTCCTAAATATTAGAAACCTTTCCAAAATGATTTATCCAATACAAAGCCTTGTCCATCAGACTCAACGGAAAGGTTGTCATATTCATTACCTATAATGGGACATTTGGGTTGTGTATTGTTCCACAAATTCAATCGAACTATTAGAGGTGTACATAAGACTCTTCATTTATATTTCCGTGTAAAATAGGTAGAAGTGGTAAAATTGTATGCTTGACCTCAAAATGGCCATGAATCACATGGATTTGAATCCATGAATTTGCTTGTCCTACCCCTGGATTTTAGGCATCTTTTAATGCCAGCTTAGCCACTGGCTCAATTGGTTCTTCTCCCTCATTCCCACCTCCTCCATTGTTTCTATTCTCCTCTCTCCTATCATGTTTGTCATGCCTCAGCTCGAGAATTATATCTCTCAATGCAGTCTGAAAGTCAATGTTCTAGGAACTGAGCTAGAATGGACTGGATGGAGGCTAACATAGTGTTGTTGATCTCTGTCTGTTTGGACATGGATCCCTTGCCCTTGGTTGGCATCAAGTCTCCGGAGTTTGACTATGAAAATCTGCATGATACTCGGTTAGTCCACACAAATGATGGAGTTTCAATTACTAGTTCGAGATTAGAGCCAATCTCAAACAACCGATTTATGGATGAGGTGAAGGGTGAAGTAGAGAAAGTGGAATATTCTGGAAGTAAGTCCCTGGGTAGAAGATGAACGAATCGGACTGTTGAAAGAGTTAACAAAATCGGAATGAGGCATGCTCCGATCTTGCGTCTTCTAAATCAATAGGCAAGATGTGGGAACACAAAGGCAATGCAGGAGGAAATTGAGTGGAAGGTGCGAAGAGTGTGGAAGGATCTCTAGCACTAGTAATCAATACGCAATACAAAACCTCCTTTTCACCAACTTAAAACAAGTGGAGACCATAAGAGTTTGGTCTTTTATCTGTTCATTTTTAGTTAGTGATAAATACAATCTTTGAAAGAGTTAACGAGCGATTAGGTGCTTATATTTCCCTACAAATTGGCTCGATTCTTATGAATAGTTGCATCTACTTTCAGATAGTATGGGAGTAAGTTGGACCGTAAAAATATGGCTATCCATTACATGATGATGGAGCCTTAGACAATGTCCTCTAATCCTCCCACTATGCTAAGGAAATCTAAACCGTTTAGCAGCTACCCTTATTTCCTGACTAATAAGTAGCTAATCGTTTTTGTAGAACCAGTAGTCTATACGAAAATATGGGCTTGGCTCTATCCTAGTGTTCGTGTCTTTCTCATTTGCAAGTAAAATCAAAAAATGAGACGGTTACTCTCCCCGAGAGAAGAAATTTCATTTATATTTATTTTATGGTAGAGTTTTCTTTTGCAGTCCCAATTTTAAAGGTTATCAAACTTCTGAATATTTTGTGATGAATTGTCTACCGAGTATCCAATTTTCTTTTACAACATATCAGTGAAAATAGGGAGGAAATTAGAAAAGCCAATACGAGGTTAAATACGATGATGCATGTAGGGGTTTATAGATGCATACCTTGTCACCAACACTCTACATGCAGGGTGATCCGTGCAGAATTTAAATACAGAAAATAAATCTAATCTACATGATGCACGTGAAATTTCAGAGCAATAACTTCTATTAGCTTAGCGAGCAAGAACATTTTATTTAAATAATTACAAATACGCTCTACTCTATAGCTACAGAAATTCTTGTTTAAGGCTTTGGACCTAATTAATTTCCTGGCTCAAGCAAGTTAATAAAAGCAGTCATTGTAGCTCAACACAGAAAATCGTGTGAAACAAATCTAAACAAAGTGATGAGAAACAAAACCGGTGAGGTCCCCTAAGTGCACTGACACTTGATGAAAACGATCATGCAAGCATAGTACATAATGTCCATTTTACAAGAATTTTTTAATATCTAATAATGGAAAAAATAAACAAAAACTATCTATGCCCCAAATGATGGTCTCCTTCAAAGTATTTTTCTCTTCCTACTATCTATTACAATTAGGAGGAGAATCAAGATGCCTCCGCTTCGCTTGGGTGCGCCAGCGCTCCTAAGAATGCTACCCTTGCTCGTCGGGCCCATGCAAGAAATAAGAAATAATAAATGTGTAAGAGACACAATTATATAGATATGAGCGGAAATAAATAAAATAGTGGTAACGAATATTAACAAATGACTAAGGGATAGTAATATAGACAAAATTTACGAACACGAATAGTACATTAAAGAGAAACATGGCTACCCTCATTACACCTCCTAGGCAATGGCACCATTTTTGTTGAGCACTAATTTCAGGATTTTTATTTTAATTAATTAATTACAAGTTTCATCCCAACCCAAATAAGCATCAACAAAAAAATATTCTCAAACAAAAGTAATCACAAATTTGTAGCAAGAGAAATTACTATTTAATTTACATATATAGCAATAGGATCGAACTCAGAGAGGCCACAAATCCCGAGGGTTATTCTATGCAAAGAAGAAACAATGAAAGAATAAAAGAATCTCTCTACGCCCTATTCTTGGCTTTTTGTATTTTTTTATGCAATTTTTTATTATTTTTTAGTACTTTTTATTTATAATATTTTGTTTTCATTTTTATATTTTTTAAAATATTTCAAAAGAATTTTTTAATTTTAAAATAGTGGAATATGAAAGGTACAAAACAGATAATGTAGTCATTTTGGAATTTATAAATATAAGAATATACACAAAAAATTGACTAAATTTATTTTTGGATTTTCTAAATTTTTCGAATGTTTTTACAAATTTTATTGAGTTTTTTTCTCAAACTTTTTATCTTTTAAATAAATAAAAAAACAAATAAAGTAAATAGAAATTGATACAGATATTTTAAGGTTTTTAAAATATCAAATAATGTCAAAATTTGATGGAAATAATAGGGAATGAAAGATAAATTTTTATATTTTCTAAGAAGGAATTTTAATATTTTTTTGGACTTTAAATATATTTTATATATGTTTTTATTATTTTTTATTATTTTTTATTATTCTTCAATGTTTATGAATTTTATAATGATAAATATTGAAAATGATATTGTAATTAAAACAAATGAAAACAAATGCACGTGATTTTTTCAAAATTTTTGATAGGTTCATTATAATTTTTCATTATTTTAAAATGCAATGAGGATGTTCTTGTGATGTTTATGAATTTTCATTAATAGGGAAAATGATGGAAATGCAAAATATAAAATTATGAATACAATATGAGTTATGTCGAAGTCTACAGTATTTTTTGTGGAATTTTTAGAGACCTTTTGCTAATTTTTATTCGATTTTAATCATGCAAAATAAATATATAGACCCATAGGGACCAATATGATATTAATTTAAGAATGCAAACTAAATTTTAAATAGAAATAACATACATGGTTTATAGTATTAATTTCCCAAAAAGTCATGCGCAAAGGCATGTGTGTCCCGCTGGACTAAACCAAAATGCAAATAAATTAATTCTAGGGCCCAAATAGTAATACAAATATACGATATTTTTATTGCAATTTTCACCAAAGTCACATGTTAATCACCAAAGTAACATGTTAAACACGCACTACAGTTCAAACAGATTTTAAATGAAACTAAAATAAATAAGAAGATATGCAATGTTAGTGTTCAAATTATTAAATACTGACACATTGTTAATGGGGACTTATTTGAAAATAAATAAAGATAGGGGGCTGCTTGCAAATGTATCCTTTATTAACATGGCGATGTGGATGGTCATAATTCACTGAGGCTTGGCTCTGAAGGTCGTGATTGACGCAAATGTGGATGGCATCGATCAGATCTGGAGGTATGAATCAACGGCCAATCTTTGGGGGTTCTTGAACGGCTAAGATCTTCATTCGGACTCTATTCTTCATCGGGCGGCTACGTGGACTTCTGGAAAAACATGGAAAAGAGTCTTCCTCGTTTAATTTGATCATCCTGAATCTCCCCCATCATGGCCTTTATTCGTGTCAAATCGATCTCAAATCAAAGCTTCTTGGATTCCGCATCTGGTGTGCACCTTGAATCTTCGTGAAATCACTAGATTGTCGATCTGGAAGGCAATAAACTTTGCTTCTCCAAGAACCTGTTACTGTCTTGATTACTGAACTCCATATTATCTCTAGATCTCTTTCAACCATTAAGTGATCACTCATGCTCGTAGGGTTCGCCTGGCCAATAGATTAGGTCAAAGGTATATGAAATATTGGATGGAAGAGGATCTTTGACATAGGTTATTGGAATGGAGACTGAGCTACTAATTTGAAGTGATCTGGAGATGAGAAGATGGTGGAGAAGGTGGAGAGGAGTCTTGTGAAGGTTATGGCAAGGTCGTAGTTTTAATTAAATTATCAGAGATCCTCGAGATGAAATTTGGATTTAAAATAGTATTGAAGTTAAATGACAAAATAAAATTACATAAAAGAAAAACTACTAACTATGGTTAACTACAGACTCAAAGGAATGGAGATGATGCCTCAATCTGCACAGAAGGTGGAGAGGGGGAGACGTGGCAGTGGCACTTCGACGATGTGGTTGAATCATGAACTCTAGGCATTCACTCACACTCCTAATCGTGGGGAACCATAGCTATCACCTACATCTCACTCAAACGATCGATCTCGGGGAGGAAAAAGGCCTAAGAACAATTTAAACTCAAGGTGGAGAGGTCAAATGTCTATTTATTGGAGTGACTCCGTCAATTTTTAAGTTTCAAAATGCAAGCAGCTCATGGAGTGATCGATGTATCAAATGTGATGGTCTGGGGGAGAATTGAATTAAATTGAATGATGGTGAAGGAATCGGGGCGATCTAGTGATCGAGGCAGGTGGGGAAATAGGTTGGGTTACAATGGAGGTGAGATCAACGAGGAGAATGACACAACTGAGGTGTGGATCGGGGTCAACAGACCCCGACTGGCCAATAAGAACATGCTTGTAATAAAAATAAAGTAGGCTAAACGACAAAAAATACAATAAAATGTTAAAAAAAATTAAACAAAATCAAATTAATTAAATTACTTTATGTAAAACAATATGTTAAGAATAATTTAAATTTGCTTTTGGTGATTTTCAATTAATTAAATAAAATAACTACAAGGACTAAAATATATAAGATATGTCATTTACATGTATGTATACCTATATATAGAATATTATGATTTTAAATTAATTAGTTTCATACTTATATACATAAAAAAATATTTTATTTATTTACAATATTTTTCAAGGTGTTTGTAGTATTTTTATTTCATTTTTAAGAGTTAATTGAATTGCTTAATAAATAGGTATATGTATAATTTATACGCAGTGATATATATACAATAAATACCTGATTTTATTTTTGTTGATTTTTGAATTGGTAATTTTTATTTGTTTTTTAAATGAGTTATATATAATATTCACGAGTAATGAAAAATAAAATATTCAAAATTATGCACAAGACAATAGTGTATAAAATTATATGTGTTTGTAGGCACAATATACAAAATTACCATAATTGGCCACATTTCACATCGTACATAAGAATTTTATGAAATTATCCATTTTAAAGAATATTTAATTTGGAGTACAATGAAGTTGAGTTTGATGAATTTGGAGTTCATGTGGAGAATATAATAATCTTAATTTGAGCTTTGTGGCTTTGGGATAGTTATGTATTTTACACAGTATACATATTTTTCTATTGAAATCATCTTAAGTTTTTATACAAAATTTTTAAGAAGGAATTATTTGTATTTGCAAGAGATTTTGGAATGAATAATAGTGTGTAATATCGATAAGTGAGGAATATATACAAGTGTTAAGTGCATTTTTTGGTGTTTTTGGCTGGGTCAAATCTTGACCTTCTCTATAGGTTTGATTCAACCTCTATTTATTACATATATAAAGTTTTTTTATTCATTTTTACTTTATTGATTTTCTTATTTATGTTAGGTTAAAATAGTACATTATTTTCACAGATATGTAGGTTAGTGATAAGATTGATTTATTAATATATACAAGTGTTTTATAAGGGATTTTCAGCTTAAATAAATGAATAAATATAATGAAATGCAGATTTATAATGTGGTAATTGAATCCAGTGATGTAGCATCTTCGTTCCTTCTCTCAGCATAGTGATCTCAACTCTAAGCTCATCCTGACTCTACACTGATCTCTGATTTCTGAGATCATCTATCAAAGTGTATCTAGAATCCCATCTGTATTGTTCGATGCTGGATCATGTATCCTATCTATATGTTTCTCATCATCATGTCGTCTCTCCTCAACAACTTTGTCCTCAACTAGTCCCTTTCTCTATAGCCATGATCCTCGAATCATTTGGGAAGGAAAAGGTCTCAGTAGAACTCTGTGAAAAACATGTAAGAGAAATAGATGAAAAGTTAAGGCATTGTTCTACCTCAATTGAAGGCTTGAAAGGCAAGGGAATCTGGGTCTGACTCACCTCGTGACTAAGTAGAACCAACTCAGGAAGAGGGTCATCCTGAGTTTGTGAAGATATATAATAGATAGTGGATGGTCAAAAGCTCACAAAGTTTTAGTGCAAAATCCATCCAGTCGTCATCCTCGATGTCGAAAAGAAGTATGTGAGAGAATATGATATTAAGTCAAGAACATGAGTGTAAAGGCATGTAATACGCGAAATAACACACACCTCATATACAAATGCAATGCAATCCCTAGGTTCACTAACTTCACATGGTTTTGAACTTAAAAGTTTGGTCTTTTGTCTTTTCAATTTTAATTTTGGTGGTCAATCAGTTTTATTAGCAAACTCATAAAGGGTGTTGCCATGTTGCCCAGTGTACATGCTCACAATCCCCAAGTAGTGGTACCATCTGCTCAAGCGGTCAGGATATATCTGACAAAAAGCGAACTGTGAGGTATGAGTACATCGAAATGAATTTTTATGTTTGGAGGCAAGTTCTTACAGTTGCAACCATGCACTGAAAATTGATGCACGTGTAACTAAGGCACCAGTCCAAGGATTTTTGGCTCTAATCCTTATGGCTACATCCTCACACATTTTGTCTAAAGGGTACCTGAATACAATGATGGGTTTTCTCTCCCAATACAAATTATGTGTATGTATTTTTTAAATTTTTTAAAGGTTTTAAAAAAAGATTTTTTAATAGTTTTCACATTTTTTGTTATTTTCAGAAATAACTAACGAGATGTCAATTGCATTTTTATTTTCAAAATTGTATCTCACGAAGGGAGAATCATGGTATGCAATGGAAATTGATGATGCATGTTGTGATAGAAATCGTACCTAGCGCCAAAAATCTACATGCAAGTGTTTCACTCAATAATGTAAAACCTAGGCTAATGCATGAATAATCGAGAAAAATCGAGTCATAATCAACAGTTCTAGAGTAAGAACGGATTTTTTTAAAAAATCTCTGAATCATGCCTAAGTTGGATCAAGGATTTAGGTTTTACGTTTGGACATCAAATCAAACAAACATTCAAACCTAGGCTCCACGAAAGCACATGAAACAAAGAAAAATCGAAGGAAAAATCGAAAACCATGGTAAGGTCCCCCAAGTGCATCTATACCTAGTGAAACAAACCCAGAGAAAATTTTCACGTGCCTTCTGGATGTCCTTAGTGGACCGCTTGCAACAAAAAGAAACACATTCACGTGCCCTCTACTCTCTCACAAAAATAGAAAAATGGGCAAGTACCCCTCTCTCATAAGAAAATAACAATTAATGTCTGAAAAAAATACAAAAATGTATCTGTTTAGATACCTCGCTCTGCCCTCTGCAATCGGCTCATAGGACACTAAGATGGTCATTGCACTCTCAACTGAATAAATTTTCAAAGAAACCAGCTAATCTAGTAGGATATACATAATGAGTTAGCTAATACAGATAAAAAATGAAATAGACACTCCAAAAAATCAAATACTCAACTATCTCAAAAGTTGAGAAAATGTATGAATAAAAATTGATAAAATTAGAGAAAAAATTTAGAAATTGAAAAAATGAAAGTAAAATCATAAAAGTTATGATGAACATAATAGAAAACAATGGTAAAATATCAAGAAAAACTAAATAATAAAATAATAAAAAACAAGAAAAAATCGAAGAAAAACAAGAAAACATGAAGAAAGAAGGAGATAGAAAAAGAAAAAGAATATCATAAAAAAATGACTCCAAAATCTGAAGCATGGCTACGCCTCCCTGACAACGGTGCCATTTTGGTAAGCGAATTTTCCAGTGGTTAAAAGAGTGTCATTGTAAAAAATGCTTTAAAAATTCAAAATTCAACACCTTGATAAATTCGGTGTTTTCACTATTTATTTATCGATGTATGTCTGCCTGGGTCAAACTCGAGGCAGAAAATCACGCTCATGATTTTCAAGGGAAGAAAATGATTTTTGTTATATTTTTTCTCTCTTTTATTTTCTTCTTTCGTGAGAAAACTCTTTTGATATTTTTAGTTTTTATATTTTTGAATTTTTATTTCATATTTTTCAATTATTCCCACAATGAGTATTTTTCAAATAAAGGATACTTAGTATATAGTATAAATGTGATAGAAAATAGAGGTGGTATTATATCGTGGAATAACACGACAACACTCGAGCAACACGATCAAAGAAAAGACATGAAAAGAAGTCAGAATGGGACAAAATAAAAAGGATTAAAATGCAATGAAAAAAGCGAAGAAAATGCACAAAAATGCTAAAAATATCGCTAGGGTAGTTGTCTAACTGCTCTAGGGAAAATAAGATCTCTAGTGTCCAAATGTCTCATACAATACAAGGCTACTACTAAAAATAAATGAAATACAAGGTTCTGCAATTCAATCATTGGTCAGGAACTAAAATGTAAGGAAAACATATTTTCTTATAGTTAGGTCCCTGCATAAGGACTTAAATGTAAAGGTGGAAATGTCTGAACAGGCACTGTAGTTTCGGAAGCTGAAGAGGTTAGTGATACAAATTGTCTACCCCTTCAGCATAGGATGGTTGAGATTAGAACACCTGATTAAATCTGGACCACCCATTAGTGCCACCTGTCGCATAAAAGCACACTTCGGGTTCTTCCATTATTGAATAACAACATTGATTTACTGAAGCTTCAAATCGATGCATCTCCTGCAGCAAAGGTCGATAGACGACGACGAACCTCCAGAAGGTTATTATTCACATCCCAACACTCTTGCGAGATACTACAAAGATAATCATGGTTCGATTCAAATTGAATAAGAGAATAATGATAGGAAAAAAGGGTCCACAAATGCATTGGGTTCTTCCAGAACATAGACTTCAAACAAAAAATCAAAGATTGATAGATGAATTTTGATGGGGTTTTATGGCTTAGAGTAAACAAGAATGGTTTAGGGAACTAGAAAACCACTTAACCAACTTATAAAAATTAATTAAAATGATAAAATTTGGCGGAGGAATTTCACCTAATGATGAGAAGACTGTAGCAACCTTCAGGTCGTCGCTCTATGAGGCAGTGACTTCTTGGTGTTGTACACACCACTGCACATGATGCAAGGTCGATTGAACCTTGGAATCACTTCTCTGATCAATCCTATTCCTCATGGATGATCGATCTCCCACGCTTATCTCCTAATGAGAGAAATCAAGTCTTGGAAATAAGGGTATTTCATTCTATTATAACTGGATCTGGGGGAGTTTGGTAGGAACTCAAGGGCTGGCGTCGATTAGGGTTGTTAGGTCTCTACGATGAACGGATTAGTTCGGGTTTAGGCGGTGAAATATAGGGGAAAGAAATGATTAAACATGGCTAGTTTCAACAAATATGCAACAACTAGTTCTTGGGGAAGACGAAGGAGGTGCCGACACGTGTCAGCACCTAGTAGGCTAGAATGCTCAATAACTTGTAAATTTTAGTAAATATAAATGACATTATTTAAATTACTAATAAATGTAAAAAATGCAAATAGTTAAATATATTAATTTATTATATTATTTATTTTTATAAATAATAAATCTTTAAAGGAATATAAGACTAACACTATTAAATAAGTATATAATATACTTGATAAATAAGATTTTCATTTTTAATTTAATAATTTAATAAATAACTTGTAATTTTTATATTTTATTAATTATTAAAAAACAAATAAGACATATGTTTATTTTTAGGGACTTTAATATATTAATTTATATTATAAATAAATATAGATATAAGTGTTGTAGTTCAAATTCATCTATCAATAAGAGTTTTTCATTTATTTAAAATACTAAGTAGTGTCTACAATTTATTAAATAATTTCTTTATAAAATACAAGAATAATTAAATAATTAAAAATTGTAAAATCACAAAAACTATAAATAATATTTTCTAAATAAAATAAGTAGCCTAAACCCCGTTGTCATTAGATCCAAAAACTGACTGTTTGCAAATAGATTCTGATTTTAGTGAAATCACCTCCATTAATTATAGAATATTATTTTAGTAACTTTAAAGTTGATTGGAGTGAAATTGAAGTTCGTATTAAGAAGTTATGTTGTTCGGAAGTTGAGAATTTGACAATTTTAAAGTTGGGTTTCTTGACATATATACAAGATAATATTTTAAACTTATTTTTATATTTTTCTATATATTTTTAAAAATATATAGGAAAATAATTTGGAGAAAAATATTTACAATTGAATTAATTAGAAACCATTGTAGTTTGGGTATTTATTAGATAAAAGTGAATAATACGTAGAATTAATAGTTAATTCTTTTTATGGTTTTCCTCCTTATCTCCTCCTACTTATTTTTTTGTCAAACAATTCATGCTGACTTGTTCTCGAGGGTTTTGTTATATAAATATCTTTTTCAGCTATATATATTATAGTCATATTGTACATATATACATATTTGCAATCTGCCTTATTTTTATTATCTTTCTATTTATTCTTTAATTTAATTACATTTTTTATTGCATAAAATGACATTTTTATTCATGAGTATTCTTTTATCAAAAGATGAGATTTAATGAATATTTACATGCATTTGTTAAGGGTTTTGACACAAAATGCAGAAAGAATGCTAATGAATCATGGATTCCTCAACCAACTTTGCATAGTGATGACTGTAAGAGTTCGATCGTTTACCTTTTCAATTTTGGTTAGGTGATTCAAGAAGCTATTTAAGTAGACTCATAGATGGTGTCACCTTGTTGCCAAACGTACTTCTTCACACTCCACCAAACAATGGAATCATCTGCCTAGGATGTCGGGTTATTTGAGTCCCAACGGGAAATGTGAAGTGTGGTACATTGGAATTACTTTCTATGATTGGAGGCAAGTGCTTTTAGTTGTGATCGTGTACTAAAAGGTGATACACATGTACTTAGGGCACAAGTCTAGGTATTTTTGGTTAAAGTCCTTAGGGATACATTCTTACCACTCTGTTTGGAGGTAAGTACTTGCAAAATGAGGGTTTTGCTCTCCCAAAATAATTAAGTACATTTTTTATTTTTATCAAAGTTTCAAAGAAGTTTTTTTATTTTTAGTGTTTCACTTTTTTTGAATACTTTAAAATATAATTAGTGGGTGTTCGGTTTTCGTTATCAATGAAAAATGTGTCACAAAGGAGGAGATATAACATAATGCAATAGAAAAACATGATGCATGCAGGGATAGAAGCCATACCCATTTCCGGCTCAATAAGTGCAATATGATCCACACAAAAAATGTAAACCTAATCTAATGCATGCATAAAGCCATAAAAACATACCCTAAACAAGCATCTCTAGCCAAAGAATGAATTTATTTTTTAAATCAGTTCCAATTATGCCTATGTGTGGATTAGCGTAGTAGGTTTTACTTTACTCATATAATCATGCAAACATTCACTCCTAGGCTCCACAAAATCATGTGAAATAAACAAAAAGCTGAAAAACTGAAATCGACAGTGAGGTCCCCTAAGTGTTCTAGCAATTGGTGAAACAGACCAAAAGAAGAAGAAGCTTAAGTCTGTGTCTACAAGTCAGGATGTCCTTAGCGTACCCCTTTCTATAAAATGTAAAAAGGGTTAAGTAACCCTTCCTCTCTCATAAAAATAGAAAATGGGTAAAGGCCCTGAAATCTCAAAGAAAATAAAAATGTCTTTGAAAAGACAACAAATCTCACTAAACTAACTCACGTTATTCCTCTGCAACCGGCATGGAGAGAGAGTTGATCTCTACGATCGCAACTAGTTCAGCTTCCTAAGAAATCGATTGATCTTGCAAGCCCTATGCCACTCGTCAACAGACAAAACACTAAAAAAAGTAAAAATAAAAAATAGAGAAAAAGTAGAAATATCAGAAATTGAAATGAAAATCAAACAAACAAAAGTTGGGAAAAATCAAGAAAAGAAAAGAGAAGAAAAAATGTGAATACAAAGATAGAAGAAACTAATAAAATGAAACAAGAAGAAAAAAACACAAAATAAATCTCAAAATCTTAAACCATTTTGATAACTAGATTTGACTTGTGGTTAGAAAATAAATGTCGGTTGTAGAAAACCATGGAAGAGAAAGTTGTTTATGAAACAAAATAAATAAAATAGAAGAGTGAGAATAGTTGAATTGGATAATAAAATTCTCTCTTCTATTTTATTTCATTAATTATTAACAAGGTAATTTCCCATGGTCAAACGCAAGAAGGCAAGAAATTAAACTCGAATTTTAGAGTAGAAAATTTATTTATGATTTTTACTTCTTCAAAAGGAATGTTTTTGTTGATTTTATATTTTATTCTTTTTATTTGATTTTATATTTTTCCCATTTTTTATTCAATTTTCGAATGAGGTGATTTTTAAAATAAATGATGTACAATATAATTTATATATGGTAGTATGTATATGTGATACTATATAGTAGACGACTTGAATAAACTCGAGCAACAAGATTGAAGATAACTCAAACAAAAATCAAAATGAAGTAGAATCGTGAAGAGTGAAATCTCAATTTAAATACGACAAAATTCTTCGAAATTCGGCTCAAATCAAATTTGGGTTTGTTATGTAACTAAACCAAGAAAAAGAACTCAAAATAATGTCTCTAAATTCTCAAAATAGCCCTATAGTACATAGGTACATATGCAAAAGAAAGAATAAGAAAAAAAATAAGTCTCTCAAATATGACCCTGGTTCGAGACCTATTTGTAAGAAAGAGTCTCTGGAATTACCCTTAGATCTCGACGTTGGGACCTAAAAGTAATTATGGAAAATCTTTGACGTGGGCTTGAATTTATGAAGTAAATAGGGCCACTTTGTAAATATTCCACTAGTTCACGAATGAGCGTTGAGGATTAAAAGAGGCGGGTGAATCTAGAGAGTCCACATGTGCCATGTGGTAGAAATCTGGAGTGTTTGGAGGAATAACTGTTAAGGATATGGAATGATCCTTAAGCGCATCATGGAAGCATGGAGATCGCATCATATGTGATTGAGAGAGACTAGTTGCACTAGTTGCTCAGGGCAACAGAATTTTAAAAAAATAAAAAAGGTGGAAAAACATGATCCAAGAACACTTCTTTTATCATTTCATCTAAACCAAAAATAGGTACTAAGGTTACCTCTTGAAGCATGGTTCTAATTGAGTCTCTAAATGAAGAGACATTCTATCTCTAATTCGATACAATGTGAGAGATGCTTGTGAGTGCTGGGATGCACCATGTGCTTGTCACAATCCAAAGTGTTGATCCAAGCATTGTATCTTATGATATCATCTCATGAGATCTAATGTCTTCTCCACGAGCAAGGTGCATCGAACAAGACAGAGATTCATGAGCATCGTGGCAGTGGCACAATAGTGTGGCGACGACGACGATGTCTCTAGAGATTCTAAGTAGATGACCACTTAGAGAGAGAGATGGCATGTGAGATGGGATAGAGAGTTCACAAGGAATGCTTGTCTGTTTGAAGATCAAGGGTTTCCTCTTCTTATATCATACTTTGTGAGTCCATGGATTCGAATCCATGGACAAAATACGTCCAGTGGTTCATCTTGATTTGTGTTTCTATTAGTGACCATGATTTTGTTGTAAAAACACAACAATTAATTTAATTTAATTTAATATAATATATATTGTATAATCAATATAAATTGTGTCCAATTAAATCAATCCATCTCAGAGAAATAGTAAAGAGGCAATCCTCCTTCCATAAGAAGAGTGCTTGGCCACCAATTTCCATAAGGATTTTTGGTCGTCCACCTCACACACGTGGAAGGTGGATCCATCTTTCCTATTTCATGGAATCTTGTATTCAATTAATATCTCCAAATATTTACAACCTTTTTTGTAATATATTTCAAAAAAAATAAATCAAATTATATTTGGAACATTGTAATCATGTCATTGGAAATTCGTGAATCTCATTCACAACACAAAATAAAGTGTAAGTTAAATTTTCAATTAATTGTCCAATGTGAATCCAATTCACATAAACATTTAAACTGTAAATGTTATCAAAAAATTGCTCTCTCTTCTATATTATAAATCATATTTACCAAATATATGAATAATATGAATAATGCTATCCACATTCTTCATATCTATAATAAGTAAATCATATTTTATTATCTTGGATCCTCATTCTCATGCATCGAAATAATGTGAATCAAATTCACATTACTCATGGTAATTAAATCCAATTTAATTAACCATTTTATAACGTTTTGATATAATTTTAACAATGGAATTATTTCTCAAACTCTCCCAAGAATAATGTGCTTTCTTCGCAGATACTTGGATATAAGGATAGGGAGATTGTACATTCCAAATATAGTGACCTAGATATTGAGATCACAACTCAAATACACATCTCAAGTTGCTCTCAAAGATGATTGATTAAATTGAGATAGTAAATCTAATCTTCTCATTGCAACTGAATCTCATCCATATCACTAACAAAAATTTTGACCAAAATTAGATTACTTCTTTATTGAGAGGAGTCACTAAAATCCATATATGTTTCATCACTCTCTCGGAATGGAAGCGTCATCGTTATGCAATCCTTTATAATCACATCACCCTCAGGTATTTTGAATACATACAAATTCTTCATACTGGAAGTCCTAGAATAAATCTAAAATTTTAGGTCTTATTTAGATTGGCTCCTTCATGGTTTTATCATTAAGTTTCTCATTCGATATTTGGGAGTCGATATCTATCATATAATTTCCAAAAGCACATATCTTACCTAGGTATTGATCATATACTTTCCGAAAGAATATATCAAACTAACAACTTCATTCAAGCTTCCAAAGTGAGACGACTGTGAATGGAATTTGATTCCCAATATCTCATGAGTGAGCTCATATCTTTCGGTTCAGTATATGAATATGTATGGTCCCTTTCAGATGTCTTATTACTCATATGCCCATATATGCACACCAGCGTACCAGTGTATAGACCTTGATAAGTCCATCAACCTATCAGTCTGCCAAATGTACATATCAGACATATAGTAACACATTTGTCTCTGGTTAGAGGATGCATGCCTATATAATGACAGCATACAACATAGGCCAGTACTATATATTAAGGGAAAGAAGCCTTCCTTTGAAATTTCCCAAAAATGGAATGTGTCCAATGTGTAATACTAATGTGGCGGTCCCAATACCTTCTTCTCTTTGCTTCTGAACATCATCGGAACTAAGCTCTAAGAGGTGTCCTTGAGATCTATTATCTCAAGGTATGGAACAAATGGATTATAAAACACTTATTGCCATCCTTATATCATTGTAGATGATTAGGATATTATCAACATATAGCACGATGAAAGCAATGGCACCCCCACTAAGCTTCACAAGATTCATCAAGATGTTATGTGAAATCATAACCTCTATAATTACATTAAATCTGATGTTCACTACTAGAAGCATATTTAATTCCAAAGATGGAGTTCTTTAGCTTGCAGATTTTGCTTTTCTCAACAATGAAGCCCTAAGGCTACATCATATGAATATCCTAAAATAGGTAATTATAGAGGAATGAAATCTTGACTCACATATTGTGGATGTCATAGTCAAGTTGTATATCAATAGTTATCAATAATCTCATGAGTTTAAGCATGTTCACTGAAGAGCAAGTCTCATCGCAAGCAATGTCTTATCTTTGTGTGTATCTTGCGATACGAGCCATGCCTTCAAGGTCTCTACCTTCTCATCAGGTTCCCTCTTTCTCTTGAAGATCCATTTACACCTTAACGAGCTCTTACCCTTATAGGTGGATCCTCGGGGTCATTATACAACACTTTTATATGAAGTCTACTTTAGACATTATAACTAACATCCATCTCTCCATGCCATGATCTTCAGAAGCTTCATCATATGAAGTCAGATCATTGTAAGACTTAACTATCACATGGAATCCATACCCTTTAGGTGTTCTTTCCACCCTCAAACTAATTTGAAGAGGTATATGTGTTTCATCTTTAATTGTACTCTTAGTTTCTGAATTCAGGAGACTCACTATCTTCTCAAGATTCAATGAGTTCCTTCACTTCATTTTCATCTTGATTCTCACAAGAGTCATCCTTTAATAATCATATACTTAGAGATGAAATACTTTAAGAATCTTAAGGTCGTAAAGCTGGTATCCAATACCATGATTTATTTTCCTAATGAAGTAGCATTCTCAGATGATAGATTCCATCTACTCGCATGGAAGCTTATTAAAGATATATATTGTAATATCTACTTTATATATACCTTGGAAACTAAGAGGCAATTATGCTAAGATTCAACATTGATAAAATTATGTCACGCTTGATCCAACTGTATCTCCATACTCTATTAAGTTTAGATATGTTAGAAGGAGTGAGATAGGAATGATATTCATTTCTCCATAAGACATTCATTAAATTCATCTAAGAGGTATCTGCTACCTTGGTTATATCAAATTCATTTCACCTTCCTTCAAACTTTGGTTCTAAACCAAAATTGTGAAATGTTATAACATATTATAGGTTTCAAAGGTGAAGGGAAGAAATCTCATATCATAAAAAATCATTAATAGATATCACATATTATTAATGTTTTATATGATACCGATAATCTGCATACATCAACATGTATGAGTTGGATACCTTGGCATCTCACACCATTCCCAGAGAAGAGTGTATTGAACATTTTACTTTGAATATTACAATTACGTTAGATTTGAAATTTTAGATAGTCTAAAGGTTCATCTCTTAATAGTCTATTGATACAAACATAAGTCCAAGGCTTGATGCCATGTCATTGTCAAATAATATCCATCCTCCTATTGATATTTTAAGGTTTAAATTTTCCGTATTTAGAAATGTTAATGAACCATTCATTAATTTTCTAATTTAGTAGAGTCCTCTAGATATTAGTATGTTATCTGAAATATATTCATTATAATTCATCATGATAGGTCTATTCCAGAAAATATATTTATTTATAACATTTAGAAATAGATAATGAGTGTATTCTAATATCTAGGTCATAGAGACAATCTCTACTACTAAGGGCTCTTCCATTGAAATTATGTAGTCTATCATTCCAATGGAGATGGCAACAACAATTGCATCAACACCAATTTGAATGACCATCAAATCGTAAGATCAATTTTTCTAGTCTTCCAAAACATATGCAACTAATTGCAAGTGTTATTATAAGAATGAGATACAATTTTTAGACTTTTATCTTATCCAATAAGCAAGTCAATATCAATGATTATATGTATATTATAAATTATTCATTTGCACTATCTGAGTCCTTCGTATGTAGGAGCTGTCACTTCGTATGTAGGAGCTGTCACTATAGAATGAGATACAATTCGTTTGTAGGAGCTGTCACTTCGGACATGTGCCTCTTACATACCATCCTTAATGACAAAACCCCTCTACTTGACAGAAGACCAAGGATGTCATTTTTGTGATCCTCCATATCATGTTCAAATTTTAATTATTTATTATGAATCATATTCACATAATTAATTCTTCCAAGGGAATTATCTCTATTCGTAATTGTTTTTTTGGACATAGTTAATTTAATCATATTAAATCAATAATTAGTCTAATTCAAACAACCAACAAACAATTTCGATTGTTACTTAAAGGATGGTATAATCTCAAAATATGTATTATAAAAATTTTAATAATTAAAAAAATACCTCATGATCATTTCAAGCAATATCCTTTCCTTACCTGTTGTCATGGTCAGTACGTAGAGGATGTGGGACAGACTGCTCATGGAGCAACCAACCACCACAACGATCCCTTACTAGACACCATATCTACCTCAAGTCATGATAATGTGATTTGATCATATTGTATTTAAGATGTTATTCGGTGTCACTATCGAAGTTATATCATATAATATTTATCAAAACCATGTTTATTAATATTATAAGGATATTTTCTCAACAAATCCCCATTCATATTCTAGTCACAATGTTTTGCATGTAGAGATTGTCCTACAACTACTGTAGGATAAAATAGGATTTTCATGAAACATTCATAAAATGGCCTATGATGATTAGCCAATTATTTTCATATTTATTAGGTATCATATCTAATCAATGAAATTTCAAAATTTCCATGATTTCCATTGAATTATAAACACATTAATTAAAGATATTTAATGCACCCATCTACACAAAATATGGATTATCTAGGGCAAACGGAGTGGGAATCACGCAAAATAAATTCCAACTGTTTGTTGGATTAATTATACACTTAATAAATGTTTCTATTTCACATTTCATAATAGGAAAGCAGTAAGAAAAAATAATTTTCTTACAGATATGTGAATACATGGAAAACAATTTTCCATTGCAGGAACTATTCTAATTACTTTCATGATCTTTTTGTACCAATTAAATATTACTATTTTGGGGAGTACTTAGAAATTATAAATATAATTTCTAAACTAAAAAACATGCACAAATAGTGAAAAAACAATAGATTTTAAATCAAAAACGGATTCGAATCTTGCATCCAATGCAAAAACAAAGATTCTTGCGCATCCAAAACATGACCCTCAATCACCTAGCATTTCGAATCATATCCAAGACATCGATGAAGCCTTTGATACCACAAGAAGGATTTAGAAGGATTGCTAAGTGCATCACGAAAGCGTAGAGATCGCATCATATGATGTCAGGAGTGACTATTCGCACTAGTTGCTAGGGGTAGTGGAATTTTAAAAAAATAAAATCGATGAAACCACATGATTCAAGAATACTTCTCAGATCATTTCATATAAACCGCAAATAGGTATTAAGGTTACCTCTTGAAGTGTGATTGTGATCGAGTCACTAAATAAAGAGACCTTACGCCTCAAGTCTACTCCGACTGGAGAGACAATTGTGAGTGTGGGGATGAACCACATGCTTCTCGCAATCCAAAGTGTTGATCAAAGTGTTGTATCTCGTGATCTCATATCATGAGATCTAATGTCTTCTCCGCAAGTGAGACGTATTGAAGAAGATGGAGATCCATGAGTAGTAATTGTGGTGGCACAACCATGTAGCGACGACGGCGATCTCTCTAGGGTTTCCAAGTGGACGACCACTTAGAGAGATAGAGATGGTGCGTGATATGAGAGAGTAAGATCACATGGAACGCTTGTGTGTTTGAAGAGCATGGGTTTCCTCTTCTAATATAGTACTTTGGGACTAATCCATGGACATCAAAAATCCAATGGCTTACACTAATTTGCGATTCTTTTAGTGACCATGATTTTGTTGTAAAAATGCAACAACAATTAATTTAATAAAATAAATAATATGTATTGAATAATCAATATAAACTAAATTAAATTAAATCAATCCATCTATGAGAAATGGGAAGGAGGCAGACCTCCTTTCACTAGAAGAGTGGACGAGCACCATTTTCCATAAGGATTAGGTCTGTCAACCCCCTATACATGTAAGGTGGCTCCATCTTTCTTTATTCATGGAATCTTGTATTCCATTAATATCTCCAAATATTTACAATAACATTTGTTGTAAATTATTTCACAAAAAAATAAATCCAATTTGTTTTGTAAACATTGTAATCATGCCATTGGAAATTTGTGAATTACATTCACAACCCAAAATAAAATGATACAAATAATAAAATGTTATTCACAACCCAAAATCCAATTCACATTAACATTTAAATAATAAATGTTATTTACAAATAGCTCTCTCTTGTATATTACAAACCATATTTTTATATATATAGATATGAATAATTTGGATAGTGCTATCCACATTCTTCATATCTATAGTAATTAAATCATATTTATCTTGGATCACCATTCCCATGCATGAAAATAATATGAATCAAATTCACATTATTCATGATAAATAAATTTCAGTTAATTATACATTTCTCAATGCTTGCATATAATTTAACAATGGAATTATTCTTGAATTTTTTCAAGACTAATGTGCTTTCTCCGCGATACTTAGAGATAAGGACATGGTAATTGTACGTTCCACGTATAATGACTTGGATATTGAGATTACATCTCAAATTCATATCTCAGGGAGCTCTCAAAGATGCTTGATTAAATCAAGATCATAAATCTAATCTTCTCATTGCAACAGAATCACATTCATATCATTGTCCAACATTTGGCTAAGAATAGATCACTTCTCTATTGAGATGAGTCACTAAAATCTAGACTCGTTTCATCACGCTCTCAAAAAGGAAGCGTCATGGTTGTACAATCATTTATGATCACATCACCCTCATGTATTCCTAATACAGGTACAACCTGCGTACTAGAAAACCTATAATAAACCCGATGTTTTAGATCTTATTTAGATTGTCTCCTTCATGGTTTTATCATAAAGTTTCTCATTTGATCATTGGTAGACGGTATCAATAATGTACTTTCAAAAGTATGTATCATACCCACGTATTGATCATGTACTTCCAAAAGTGTATACTAAACCAACAAAATCAGTCAAATTCCCAAAGCGAGACGATTGTGCACGGAATTTGAATCCCAATATCTCATGAGTAAGCTCATGTCTTCCGCTTCAGTAAATAAACATGTATGATACCTTTGAGTACTACTCATATTCCTTTACATGTAAACCAGTGTGCTAGTGTATAGATCTTGATTGGGCCATCAACCAATCGATCTACCAAATGTATATACTCAAACATATAGTAAAACATATGTCTCCAGTAAAAGGATGCATGCCTATATACTGATAGCATACAACATAGGTCTTTGGTTATCTCAATCTTGTTAAGTCAACCATTTAACCTAACTTATGCAACACATTTGAATCTATATTTCTAATCAGAGGACCTGCATCAAGAGGTCAGTTAGATATTATCCCATTAAATAAAGGATTGCTATCTCCTACTCAGGCTGGAGATCATCTCTTAATAATCCTTTGACGATGCTTGTTGAGTCCTCAATCTAACTCTTTAGATATTCATCAAAGTACCAACCTCTATGATTCAACGATTGAATCAATATTTGTGTGATCATCAAGATGGCCATGGTACATAACCCTAATTGTACTAAGGGCACAATTACAATAATTAGTTATTATTCATTTCAAATCAGGGAATGACATTTTCAATAACATTTATTGCATAATAGCTCATAATGGGCTCACATGTCCACTAGACGTTTCTTCCCCATTTGAAGAACGAGGGGAGATGCTCCTTGATCTGATCTACCTCCGACGGGCTATTGTGACTTCTCCGACAATGACTCAATGGATAGAGGTATTCATATAGAGCTGGAAGGGGAGTCCTCCCCCTTCGATCTCTCCTACAACATGGAGGTGGTGAAGTTGCTGAAGGTCAAAGGTGAAGACCTACTACGGTTTTTCAGAACGAAGTAGATGCATCAAGGTCTGGCTTATTTGCAATAAAATGGTGAATGATCGAAGTTACAATTTTTCCTTATGAAAGCTTGACCTACAAAGAAGTATCTATGGTTCGATTTAAAAAGAATCAACATGATATTTTTTTGCTGATGAACCAGGAATTCAACCTCTTAATTATGTCATTTTAATGTATTGTAGTTGTCTGAATTGGATCCATAAAAAACCACTTGAAAATTTATCAATTAAATTAACGTAATCGATATTATATTTGTCTTGTGCAAGCCTAAGGTTGAACTCCGGGACACGAGCCTACTAAATGATTAACTAGATTCCCAATATCCCGATTAAGCGTTGGGATACGAACTTGTGGGTCAAAATCCACAAAGATATGCAATGCAGACAAAAACATGAATCATGCACTTTTTGTTGAATTTTTAACTTGCAACATGATGCAGATTTACAATGATGCAACGATGCCCTAATTTGTTAAAATATTTTAGCCAATAAACATTAGCCAACTTTACGTTTGAGTAGTGAAGCAAGTTCTATTGATGAATTAATTTAAGGCATGAAAAGCATTACAAGAGGGACACTTTATGAAGCATCAAAGTTGAGTGTCAAAAGAGAAAACAATTCATGTCATCTGAAAGATAATGAAATAAGATTCAAAACAAAAACAAATTCGACTAAAATGGAGATCAGATGCTTAAGAAATACATAAAATATTCCAAGGACATAAACGTAAGAAAACATGCAAAACAACTAGAGAAAATACTACAAACAAGTCCTTGGAAGGATTAAATGCAAATAAAATAAATTGCAAGGCCTTCCTTGTAAATTTACACATATGCAAGGGTTAAACTCTAATTATTGAAACCCGGAGGGGGTCGGTTGCAATGAACCCCTGGCGCGTTTTGTATACACGTAATAGCAGGACTTGTTTGGATTTTGAAGAACTTCAAGGGGCTTCCCAACAAATATCCCAGCCCTCACGTGATCAGGCACGTGGGACGAGGTTCGGAGTCTGATGCAGGCTCGACGGTGGCTTAGAGGAGGCTCAGGAACCTCGAGCCTAAAGGCGCGGAGTGGAGGCTCGAGGCAGCGACATGGCTCCGCTTGGACCATTCGATCAGTGAGATCGGACGTTAGAAGTAGATACAAGGAGGCATCATCGTTGCCTCCTGTAGACTAATGGATGGACACCGAGAGGGTGTCATCCAATGGTAACTGTGCACTTAGGGGATCCCTTCTTCCTTCGTGGGCTAGTGGTGCGATCAGGACTCCGACGACATTGTTGGATCTCCGCCACTCCTCTCCGAGCTTGATGAAGCTACATGAGGTGTCCTGGGAGCATGTCGAGTTAGCTTGAAGCATAGGCGAGGCGCTGGTCGGCTTGTAGGAGGACATCCACGTTCTTTTGTCAGAGGCAGATCTTGTAAAGTTTCTCCGATGATACTCCTACCATTGATCGATTTGACACCTACAAAGTCAGTTGATAATCGAAGCAACGATGTACGATGCAAGATGAGTGGAGTAGGAGCCTAGGCAAATAGAGAAGATGAAGGCTCAGGTGCTCCTCCACCGTGAAGGGCGAAGCAGAAGGGACGGAGTGGTCTGAGGGTATGGAAGAGAGGAGAAGGTGGGTATAGTGTGCGCGAAGACGGTGGAAGCGGGGCGAAGCTACAAAGATGGTGATCTGAGGGTAGAGGTATGTGTAGAGGCCTAATTAATTATGAGAAAAGAGACGAAAAATATAAGAAGAATCAAGGGGCTTACTTGGAAGGTTTGGCAGGCATTGGACTATGCTTGAGCTCTTAGGCGGAGCTCGGGTCTTTGCTAGACTTCCGTGGTCATATGGAGCAGCTCTCCGGCGGGTGAACGTCAGAGACATAGCCTACCACGGCTATGGGTCTCACCGGAGGCTACACCGTCTTCACGTCATCGATCCTACCTCCCCATGTCATGGGGAGGCGTAGTAGGGCTGGGCGAAGCCCCATGTACAAATGGACCAAGAGATTTGGCGATGATAAGGGCTAATTTGAAGGCAGGTGGTTGGAGGTTTAGATAGTTGTGGTTGTGGTTTTTATTGGAGATGTGGAGTGAGGCGGAGGTGAGAGTAACGATAGAGGTGGTAGACGAAGAAGGATGAAAGGGCTTCGAATGGGCATGGTCAACAGGTGATGTGGATGGTTGAAGAGACAAGGAAAATGGAAATGGGGAGGTGTGTGCATTGTTGACGATGTGAGAGAGAGAGGCAGATCTAGAGGTAGGAGACGGGGTCTCCACCGTTGCATCTCGCGATCCAACGGTAGAGAGGAGGACATGAAGATGTGTATGGGTGTGACACGTGGCGAGAGGATATGTGGGCAGAAGTGGACGGTTGATATGCATTATGGCAGGTTAATCAGAGGGCTGGGATCGAAGCGCGATCGTGCGATGAAGATTGACGCTTGTGAAGGAGATCGAGTGGTGATGGAGGTTGACATGTGGCAGGAGGAGAGTTGGGAGTAAGCTAATGGATGAGATGAGATCTGGCCTTTGATAGGATGGTGGAAATTAAAGGAGGGATTCAATGGTGGAGATGGAAGCTCCTGGAGGGGTTCGAGCGACTAGCAGAGAAGGTGCGTGGCGCGTAGAGGAGCAGGCCATGTGGCTCAACCAGGTTATTCCAGAAGAAAAACTCGAAAAAGTTGGAGAAAATAGCCGAATTTGGAAAAACTCAAACATGAAAGTTATAGATCTGATCAGATACACAAGTTTTATGTTGACAAAAAACACAAATGAGGTGAAACGAAGGGATAAATATTTTTGTGAGTGATTTTAAAGGTATAAAAACACTACGATTTTTTGTTTTGTTATTTTTTGTATCTTTAATTTATTTCAAGACTCATATATATACAATGATTTATCTCATTTTTATTATCACTAATTTAAACGAGGGGGTTAATATCTGCAAATTATTACGATGAAACCGAGTTTCATCACCGGCTATACTTAAAACTATGCTCATCATTGAGCATCTCAAAAATTAATGAGTTGGATTAACCCTCGATTGTGCATGTGCGTACAAGATCTGATCTATTCATGAACTCCCAATTTTACAGATTCAAAATCTCAAAACTCAACCAATCCTTAATCAAAAGGTATCAACTTTCTCTAATTTTCCATACTCTCTCGTATACAGATAACTAAGATATGAAATTAAGTGTTGAGCGCAATTACGAAAGTTGAGTCACAAAATGAAAATAAGTGCTGACCGCGATTACGAGAGTAGAGTCACAACATCGTGCAAGAGACTCTCCTAAGAACATGATCCTCAATACTAGGGAATAAATCAAATATTGCATCGAATCTACCATCTCTTTAATTGTCATACTTAAAAGTGTAACTGGAAGGCTAGTTGATGGAGGGCATAAGATTGTATCATTTCTTCTCTTCCTCTCATTGGAACAAGGATCCTCTTGTGTGCCTTATAAACTCAACGCGTATTTTTGGTGTAGTTAAGTGCGTCCGTTAAGAGAAGTTGGAGCCATCTGCACTTTTTTTCCTGGGAATACATCGGAGTGTGCCTTTTTTGAGTATCTATTATACCTTCAACACCCAGACTTGTAGCATTTACGATGTAGAGCCCTTTTTTGGTGCATGCCTGACTTCTGGTCCTAAGTGCGGTGATCCAAGGGGACATTTCAAAATGGTTGGGAGCTATCGCCTTTGGTGGAAGCTCTTTTGATTTTTTTCACTTGTAGGATGAGAGCTTTTCTTTCAATATTTATATTTATTTACTTTGTTTTTGGCTAGCTCCACTGCTTTTACTTGGAGTTAGTGCACTTTGATTGACATTTTTGTTTTATGACACCCTAGCATTTAGGTAAATATCAAGAGATTAGTAGAAGAAACAAGTTCTCGTGATGGATAAAAATGTTAACACGTAGGTTTCACGAAGCCTCCATGATTTTATCCCATCCTCGAGCATCATTAAATTGAGTCCAGACTTTAATCCCCCATCCCAATCCTCAAGTGAAATTTCAACTCCTCTCATCATAATTACAGTCATGTATGTGAAGTGTTGATCCTATTCTTAAGGTCTAGATACTAAGCGCGCAATATAGCACTCAAATCTAACAAATTAGGGATATGTGGATAATTTAGTAGAAGACCCTGATAACTAAGGTTGGTTAACTCAAAATCTCAAGACCTCTCAAACCAAGTGTTCTTGAACATCACTAATCATGTGTGAAAATTAAAGTATCAGGTATTAAAACCATATCCTTCATTCATTTTTTTAGAAATTTTTATGAAGACTTTAAAAGGCCTAATGATTGTCCTAAACTCAAATGAGTAGTAGCATCAACTTTAAGCCAATGTAGGTGTAAGTACGCGTCGTAGAATGGTACCTGTTGCTTGAGGAAGGAGCCTTACTTGATGTCCTCTAAATCACCTCCTCTGCTAAGGGATACTGTCACTGAAAGGGGCTACTTATTTAAGTTTAGTAGTCAGTTTGTCTTTTAAAGGATTTTCATTTTTATTCATTTTTATGATTTCTTGGAGTAAAGTTAGAACATTGGTTAAACTCATTTTTCCCTTATCAAACCATGTCACATGTACGTAGATTTATACAAACATTTTTTAAACGATTTTTCAAAACAAGTAAAAAGCCATTTTTCAAACTATTTTTCAAAAAATTTTCCTAAAAAAATGTAACATAATATAGAAGATCTTCCAAACTTTGAAAATATTTGTCCAATCTTCGTTCGTAAGAATATACTATAGCCCAAATGTTTTAAATTTTCAAAAATTCTCAAAATTAGAGATATGGCTAAAGTACACATATACTGTATATATGATATAACCCCTATACTTAAATTTTTGCTATGTCCTCATAGCATAAAGTGATACAAAGCCATAGCTCAATTTAAGGTATAGGAAAAATATAGCAACTGAGGTGGACGCCCCCTATACATAGGTTAGAAATAACAAAAGTATTGGAGAGAAGGGTAAATGAGTAGTAATTTTACGAGGACTCAGGTCCCCCCTATACTTAGGCTGAGGATAGCCTAAGTGCAGAGATAGATAAATGATGTTGGGTAGACCTGAGGGGAACAAAGAAGTAAGGATGGATTTACACGTGAGGGAGTGAATCGACAGAGATGAATGGAGCACCTAAGGTTTAGGGGAGGGTGTCGAAGAAATCAAGGCTAAATCAATCAAACAATACCCTTTGATTTACCAACTCACACATGAAACCAACAAGTTTTGGTTATTTATCTTGTCATTTTTATTGATGAAGAAAACATTCTAATTTACAAGGATGCATGAAACGTCAAATTAGAACATCCTACGTAAAAAGGGTGTAGCACTCCCAAGACATCATTTTTACTCCATTTTGTTAGTCAACTTGCATTTTGAGGACCAATTTTAAGCTGTAAGGTTATCATTGTTTTTATGTTAGCACCAATCAATCAATTAACGTCTACTTCTCATTCCCAATTTCCATTAGTCCTAAGTGATCAAGCTAGGAAGGGAGTTCGAAAAAAAGCCAATGTAATTAATAAAATCATGATCTATGCTAAGAGAAAACTTGCAGTACCTTGAGCTAAATTTGTACAAAATAAGACTGAATCAAAATTGAAAATCAAATGTATGCAAGTCGATGAAAACCACACCTAACATGCTTCTATTAGCGGGTAAGAATAGGTTTATTTTTTGGCTAATTGAAGTGATGTCTACGCGCGTCTCAAATTACTATGTGTCCTACCAATGATCAAACACAAAAATTAAAGATGTAATTATAGCTCAGAGAGATGCGTGCCTGATCCTAGGTCGACACTCAAGTGTGGCAATCCTCACACAACCACAGAAACCATCGTTCACTTACAATAGTGAATATTGAAACGAAGACCACGATAATGACGATTATGACAATGAATGCATGAAATAAAATGCAAGAAACATAAATTCTCTTAGCGACAACTCCGGCTCCTTGACTCCTTGCTCGCCCAGGGACCGTGCCACAAAAAGCACATATTAGATAGATATTAGAGAATTATCAATTATGCAAGGAAAATAACAATAAGACATATTAGTTAAAAAATCACACTCAATCAAATAAGATAAGTCGTGTCCCCAGCAACGGTGACATTTGATGAACCGAGAATTTAGCTTCTTAATTATGTGATTTAAATGGGTTGTACTACACTGAATTTGATCCATCAAAAACCGCTTAAAAATTTATCAATTAAATCAAATCGATCGATTTTATTTTACTTCGACAAGCCCAAGGTTGAACCTAGGGACACGAGCCTCTTAAGTGATTACGTAGACTCCTAATATCCAGATTAAGTATTGGATTATGAACTTATGAGTTAAAATGCACAAAGATGTGCAACGCATACAAAATCTTGAAGCACACACACTTTTCGTTGAGTTTTTAACATGCAACATGATGCATATTTATAATGATGCAAAGATGCCCTGATTAGATAAAATATTTGAGCCAGTAAACAGTAGCCAACTTCAGGTTCAAATAATGAAGCAAGTTCCATTGACGAAATAATGCAAGGCATGTAAAGCATTACAAAAGGGACACTTAATTAAACATCAATATTTGGAGTGTCAAAATAAAAAATAATCATATCATTAGAAAGATAATGAAATCAATTTCAAAATGAAACCAAAATCGATTCAAACAGAGCTCAGATGCTCAAGATATTCACAAAATTGTAAAGGGCATAAATGTAACAAAACATGCAAAATAACTAGAGAAGTTACTAGAAACAAGTCCCTAGATGGACTAAAATCCAAATAAAATAAACCACGGGCCTTCCCTGTAAATTTCCACATGCACGAGGGATTGAAATCCAGAGGGGTCAGTTGCAATTAACCCCAGGTGCGTGTGGTACAAGTAATAGTAGGATTTATTTGCAATTTGATGAACTTTGAGGGGCCTCCCTACAACTGTCCTAGACCTCACATGACCGGGCACCTGGGGTGAGGTTCGGTGTCTGGTGCAGGCTCGAAGGTGACTCAGGAGGCTCGGAGGAGGCTCTGGCACCCCGAGCCTAAAGATGCGGAGTAGAGGCTCGGGGCTGCATTGTGGCTCTGCTTGGAACATCCGATCAGTGAGATCAGAAGATAGTTGTAGATGTGAGGAGTCGTCAATGTGGCCTCTTGTAGGCTATTGGATGGACAATGGGAGTGTGCCATCCAATGGTAACTTTGCGCTCAGGGGTGACCTTCTTCCTTTGCAGGCTGGCGATGCGTTCAGGACTCCAACAACACTCGTGGACCTCCTCCACTCCTCTTTAGGCTCAATGAATCTCCATGAAGCATCCCGGGAGCATGTGGAGTTACCTTGAAGCACGCGCGAGGCACAGGTTGACCTGGAGAAGTCCAGCTACATTCATTCGTTAGAGGCGGATCTTGCGAAGGTTGCTCCGACGATGCTACGACCATTGATTCATTTAACACCTACAAAGTCAGTATTTCACCGAAGCGATGATGTCTAATCTGAGATGAGTAGTCTGGGAGCCTAAGTGATGGAGAAGATAAAGGCTCAGGTGCTCCTCCATCGTGAAGGTGGAGCATATGGGACGGTGTGGCCAGAGGGTATGGAAGAGAGGAGAAGGTGGGTATAGTGCGTGTGACGACGATGGACGCGGGGCAAAGCTACAGTGATGGTGATCTGAGGGTGAAGGTGTGTGCAGAAGCCTAATTAATTACGATAAATGAGATGAAATATAAGAAGAATCAAGGAGCTTACTTAGAAGGATTGATGGACGTTGGCATGTACTTGGGCTCCTAGGATGAGCTTGGGTCTTTGCTAGACTCTCTCATCCACAGGGAGCAACTCGTAAGTGAGCGAGCATCAGAGACATAGCCTACCATGGCTAAGGGTCTCACCAGAGGCTCCACTATCTTCGCATCGTCGAACCGGCCTCTCCCAGTTAAAGGGCGTTGTAGAGGGGCTGGGTCACGCCCCACGTACAATTGGATTAGGAGATTTAGCAGCGACGAGAGCTAATTTGAAGGCGGGAGGTTTATGGTTCAGGTATTGGTGGTCGTAGTTTTCGTGGGATATGTGGAGCGAGGTGAAGGTGAGCGTTGTGATCAAAGTAGTCCATGGAGAAGAAGAATGAAAGGGCTTTGAATGGGCATGGTCAGCGGGTGATGTGGATTGTTGAAATGATGCTGAAAATGGAAAGGGGGAGATGTGTGCGTTGTGGACGACGCGGGAGAGAGAGGTAGGTCTGGAGGTAGGAGACAGGGTCCCGGCCATTGGACTGAGAGGAGGGCGTGAAGATGCGGTCCTGATCTAATCAATTAGGGCACGATAGAAGGCTATGGGTGTGATACGTGGTGAGAGGATTCATGGGAAGAGGCATACGTTTGAAATGTGTTATGGCAGGTGAATGAGAGGGATGGGATCGAAGCATGACCATGCAGTAGAGATTGACGCTTTTGAAGGAATTCGAGCGGTGCTAGAGGTTGACATGTGGCAAGAGGAGAGTTGGGCGGAAGCGAATGGACGAGATGAGATCTGGCCTTTAATCGGATGGCGGAAATCAGAGGGATCCAGTGGTGGAGATGGAAGCTTTTAAAGGAGATCGAGTGGGTGGTAGAGAAGGCACATGGCGTGCAGAGGAGCAGCCACCTAGCTTAAACAGAAATAGCCATGTGGTCCAATTAGTTTATTCTCGAAGAAAAGCTCGAAAAAGGGGGAGAAAATGGTCGAATTTGGAATAATAGAACATGAAAGTTGTAGATCTAGATAAGATCTACAATTTTATTTTTGACTAAAAATACAAATGAGGTCAAACGAAGGGAGAAATATTTTTGTTAGCATTTTTAGATGTATAAAAACACTACGGTATTTTGTTTTGTACTTTTTTATTTTTTATTTATTTCAAGACTCTGATATATACAATGATTTATGACACTAATTTAAACTAGGGGGTCAATATCTATAAATTAATATGATGAAACTGAGTTTTGTCTCTTGCGCAACCATAATAATGTTCAGAATAAAATTTACCGACATGTAAAGAAGCCAAATTGAATCAAATTGGGTTTAGATTTTGATGGGAATCAGTGGATCGAAGATTAAGCTTCATAATGATGTGATTAATCGAACAAATTGGGCGAGCAATTTAAGGAAGAAAAAGGAAGCATATGATTTACCTGGGGAGAAGAAGGTATATGACCCTCATGTCATCACTCGATGCCCGGCAGTGCTTGAGCTACATGCAAGTAGAGACTAGTGATTCACGGTAGAAGAACATTGGAACTCTTTCTCCATGCTTCACTCTTCTACATGGTAACTAGGTTGCTACCGTCTATCACTCGAGGTGGTTGGAGCAAGGAAAGGAAGGTTGGGTTATGGTTAATCTATTTTCAAGATAGAAAAGTTAGTTAAAACTGAGGTTATTCAAGTGATTAAGAAGGATGAAGGGTGAAGGTTTATCTAATGGTGGGCATGCAACTAGGCAGTTAGGTGAATACAATGAAGGGATTAAATCGAAGTTTGGATTAGAAATCGAGAGGGATAAATTGGTCGAACCAGAAGCATTGGAATAGAATCACCAATGGCTTATTAGGAGGAAGGACCATGGTGCTGGCACGTGCCTACGCCACAAAGATCCAATATATAATTATGTTATAATTATATAATAAATACTAAATAACGTTACTTTAAATAAGTATAAAACTGAAAATTTTAATAATTAAATTATCTAAATTATGACGTATTTTATATCTAAAAATAATATATATTTTATGAGATATAAATATAAAATAAAAAAGTAAATATATAGTATGCTTAATAAATACCTTTTATATTTTTAATCCAATAATTAAATAAATAGGTTATCATCTCATATTTTATTAAAAGTATAATAATAAATCATGGTTTTGGGTATTTTTATGAATTTTAATAAATTTATTTTCGTATATTAATAAATAAATGTATATAAACCACAATTGAAATTCATATATTTTTTGTGTTTTTTATTTATTTAGAATATTACATAAAAGGTTTTAATTATGGAATTTTTCTAATAAATTAACTACAATATCATGAAAATAACTAAAAATTTTAAAATTAGTGATACTGTCGATAATATGTAAAGAATAAAGTAGATAGCCCAGAAACCTTATTGTCATTCTATCCAAAGATCGAATTTTTGCAAATGAATTCTAAACTTAATGAGATCACCTTCATTAATTAGATAATATTAGTTTATGAACATTAAAGGTTAGTAGAGTTACATTGGAGTTCGTATGAAGAAGTTATGAGGTTTGGATTTTGGGAAATTGACACTTTGTAGATCAGATTTTTTAGCATATATACATGTTGGAATTTTTTATGATTTTTATATTTTTTATACATAATTGAAGATTTACTAGATATATGAAGATATAGTAAAAAATAGGAACATGTGAGTTGATTTCCTTCCAATGTGATTCATGTAGAACATCGCGCCACCATACGAACATTGTATATAGGATAAATATGAGGCCCAAATTGTGAAGTATTGCACCCCCTTGAAATAAGTGCATGTACATCACACCTCCAATGGTGGTTGCCAAATCTTCGAGTGAACCTGAAATAGGCCATGGTCTTTGATCTACCAAATGAAAAGAATGACTCTGAGATTCAATAATAAACCACTTTGTCCCGGTTGTATGTAAACCGCCCCTTCACCCCAGCGAGACAATTATATAAGTCAATATGTTGCCAACTCGTACTATATATCTGAACATCGAAGTGAGAACCCCTGAGAAAATGCATATCATTATTGAATGGGAGAAAGACAAATAACATCATATAAATGTCGAGTGAGCTTTAGAGTGAAGTTCCCCCTAACACAAGTGGTATAAAAATAATTGAGATTTAATAAATAAAATAAATAAATGGAACTATTATATGTTATAAATGATTAATTATTTTTTGTTTTCTTCCATATGTCCCCCTACTTTGTTGTTTATCAACCAAGCCATAATGGCCTGGTGAAAATCGAGATTTCGTCAAAGTCATGTCAATCCACAAGGAAGACTGACGGTCGTCGAAGTGACCTAAGACAAAACCTCGATTCGTCAACAATTAACCCACAATAAAAATGTAGCAATGAATAGCAAATGTGGAGTTCAAATTTATTATTCTCTATAAAACTAAGTGTATAACAAGCACGTAGAGGTCGAACCACAAAGAGCAAATTGCTAGCTCTACGATTATTGCAAATCAAAGTGTATTATGTACAAACAGTTCCATCATCATATGTATTTTGTATGTTTTGTGGGGTTTTAATTATATATATAGATATCAATATATATATATATATATTATGACTATTATGTATATATAAAAATTCCTTTTTTGGTTTTATTTTTTTGACTTTTATATTTCCTTTTTTTTACTCATAAATAATACACCATAAAAGGTTATATATGCATGCAATCAAGACTAATATAATTATAGATACTAGTAAATTAAATAAAATACAAAAACTAAAGTATTTTTGGGTTATATATATATATATATATATATTAATGTCATGTGATTTTTCTAATATTCTTCCTAATTTTTATGTATTTTTAAAGTCAAAATTATCCCAAATTAGGGATTAAATAATAGCCCGAGATTAAAATGTATTTTAAAAATATAAAAATACATGCAAAATTCTTCTAATCAATGTTAAAAAATTGATAACAATATAAAAAAATCAGAACTAAGAAAACATATTTTTTAAAATTTTGGGGTTTTTTAATATTTTTTGTTCGGAGACTTCTAATTTTTAGTCTTTTTCTATTTTTATGGATTTTTGGTCTTAAATTAATGTATGCCAAAACAGGAACATTTTTCTTTTGGAATTTTTTAAAATGTTTATCAGTACAAATGTTCTCATTTCATTTTTAATAAATAGTCAGAATGTCCAAAATGCTAAATAAAAATAGGGTTGAAAATACATGTTGGCATGCATATAACCCTATTTTTTCACAATTTCTAGAGGAGAGGTGTTATTTTTAATAAATGAAATCTAATCACCAAAAATAAAGGAACTGAGAATGGCATATTTGCAAATAAAATAAAAATCCTGACCATATATGTTATTTTCCCAAAAATATACAAATTTATATTAAAAATTATTGGTCTAAATACATGTAAAAAGAGCTCCAGGGGTATCCATGCAAATTTGCCACCTCATGTGGGACAACACGTGAGGTGGCGTAGATTATCCCACGTGCAATATATAATAAATACAAGGGCCCCGTATACAAAAATCCATTTTATTTACAAGACATATTTTATTTACAAGAGTAATAAATAAATACCAAAATTATAGGGGAAGATGTGAAAATTACCCCATCCTTGCGCAGAGATGAACTGTATGATGGATACATAGACACATGGCGGTCTCTCCGCTCACGGTGACGCTTCGATGATGATCTATCCAGATCTGAACTTGAGTTCCATTAAATGATCGAGAGGACCGCAAATTGAATGGTGAAGATTAAACTGAAGATTAAAAATGTATAGAAAAATATAAAATAAGTTAAAAATATTACCTTGTATATATACAAAGAAATCAAACTTGTAAATTCTCATAATCCCAACTTCCGAACATCATAACTTTCTCATAGAATTCTAATTTCATTCTACTCTTCTTTAAAGTTCATAAAAATAATATTTTCTAATTAATGAAGGCGATTTCACTAAAATCAGAGTTCGTTTGCCGAAAATTGGCTTTGGGACCTAACCACAACTAGGTTTCTAAGCTATCTATTTTATTTAAGAAACATATTTACTATTTTAATGATTTTATAATTTTACTTATTTTCTTGATATTGTATTTTAACCTTAATTTGATTTATTATTTTAACCTTAATTTGATTTATAATTTTTGGAATGTATTTATTATTTTTAATAAATCAAAGACCCTAATTTATAGGTATAAATGAACTGTATAACTTATACTTGCATTTATTAAGATACTTAAATTAATTTATTAAAATATATAAAATTTGTACACATTTTATTTATTAGCCTAAAAATTAATAAAATATAAAACCAACATCTTATTTAGTAATTTATCAAGTTAAAAATATAAAACCTATTTATTAAGTATTATTCATGCTTATCTATTAAAATAATATTTAGATTCCATAAAATCATTATTATTTATTAAGAATAATTATAACATAATTTATATAATTCAGTTCTTTACATTACTTAAAATACCTTTATTTATTATTTATTTCTTGATTACTACTCTATTTCTTATTCTATCCAACCACATGCTAACACTTGTGAGCACCTGGAACCTTCCTTTTAAAGAAGGTTGGCTGGCTTTCTGTTCCAACAACCCAACTTCCTCCATTTCTACACACCACCTCGACATTCCTAACTCTGATCTACTCCGTCCATTCTCTACCTCCAACAATCTCCATCCATTCCTCCCCTTGATTCTCTACCGAACTCTATTGATTCTCTCTATAAAAGCCCCTAAAGATCATCATTTCAAACTAACCTTTCCTGATCTCCAGCTTCCAGAATAATTGGCCAACTAATCACCTTCATCGATGTGCTCCACCTCACTCCGACCATGACAAGGCTTGAGGAAATCTCCACGTGGACGAGGGAATATCAGAGGATAGTTCCAAGGCGGAGTGTCTCCTTGCATCGCCGCCACCGCATGTGTCGAGCTCCGATTTTGCTGCACTGTCGAACTACCACCAGGAGGCCATAAACCTCCAAAACCACATGTACTCCCCCACCATTTGCCTTTTAATTTCTTTATCTGTGTGCATTGTTTAACAAAGCTAATTACATCATTAAGAAACTCAAACATCCTCTTTAGTTGCACACTATTACAAACCTTTCAAATCTGATCTGATTCATTCCAAATCTACCTCCCATTGCTCGCATTTTCTTTGTTTTACATTTGCTGGAAGGTATATTAATGAACTGTAGAATCTTTAACTTTGTTGGTCGATTCATTTGTGGATTGAGCAAGTACATATTCATTTGCAGGATATTATAATCGTTGGAGTATCAACAGATAAGCTAGAGATTTAAAGATCAAAGAAAGAACAATCATAAGAGGCCTTCATCAGCTTCCATACTTGGTTGAACCGCCTCCTTCGATAACTCTTTTCTGTTGCATCCGACACCTCTGAAGCTCCTCACCCGCAAGTGAGCTCGGAGGGAGAAGGAGTCTCCCTCCTGACCTTGTCGAAGGCCCAACAACGTCTAGTCGTCTGGAAGAATTCGGAGAAGGATCCTTCGTCGCTAGTTGTGTGAAGAACACCAAGAACAACCTTCGAGGTATGAAATCGTGACATGTGGCGCAAACTAATGGTCTAGATCAAGCCTCTGCATCTAATCCAGGTCGTTCAAACTGAACCGATGTGAAAAATACATACTAAATCTAGGCGAAGATCTAGAGACTCATCCCGCTCCAGAACTTTCTCGAATTACATTTAGGTCCCCACGCAGAGACCTAAATGTAATAAATTTAGTTTTCTTTTCAAATACGTCCCTAACCAGTGACCATTTTGTAACAGATTATAAACTTTTTCTTGTATTTCTGCCCCCGGGTTGTAGGGGTATTTTGAACATCATTTTTGTTGTAATGTTTTGCCGAATTTTTAGGATATTTACACAACGACACAACTACATTTTAGGCATTTTCTCATGGCTTTAATCGCATCTATTTATTGATTTGATTTTCGTAAGATCGAGTTAATTTTTGAGTCTTTTCTTGAGTTAGTTGTAAAACCAAGAATATAGGGAATTGTTTTAGACTGATTTCTTTCATCGAAAATCGATATTTTGATATTCTGCCTCCTCGAGTTCGACCCAGGCACACTTACCTTTATAATAATATAGTGTAGATGAAATTGGAGAGATAAAAAGCTACTTCCTCTCATTCTCTCTCTCTCCTATTTCGTTTAATTTTGTTTGATAAACTAGGATTTTAATCTGGAGCGATTTCTACAACCGACACCGACATTTAATCGCTCCCAAAATCTGAGATCTCACTCCTCCTACTTTATTCCTTCTCGACCCATTCATCAAGATGCCTATGTATATTGGTTTAGTGTCATTAAGTATCTTTGGTATGTTACTATTTTTCTTTTCTTTCATTTGTTCTACAATTTTGGCATTAAAAACAATATTTTATACACAATAAATGAAATGAAGAATGAATGTCAAATTGTACAAATTATGGCTATTTACATGCATTAAATAGGTATTTTAAGGCAAAGATGTAGAATAAAGGTGATGAAATGGAGATCCATCACTTGATACTAGGTTATATAAATACATCTTACAACTATATTTGTGTTTATTAGTCACATTATACATATATACATATTTATCGCCTAAGTTTCTTTACTTTATTATTTTTTATTATTTTATTACTTATATGGGTTTGATGCATAAAATGAGCTTTTTACTCACGAGAATGATTTTGGTCAAATGTGAGAATTAATGCAAATTTACATGTATTAGTTAATGGTTTTAAGACAAAATGAGACAGAAATGTTAATGAATCATGGATTCATCAATGACGATGATGACGAGCTTCTGTAAGTCAACATGTGGATGGCCATAATATTTAGAAGGAGAGAGTAAGTGTGGAGAGAGGGAGATCCTTGTTGCTCTTCTTTATGTTGTTGTTTTTTAAAAGGCTAGGTCCAGCCTTCCTTTTTATACTAAATTTGATGGTGGAGACGGACTAGTAATTTTTAAATAAAATCTTATCAATATATCATGCCATAACTATTTCAAAAACATTATAATAGGAGACAAATGGGCAACAAGTTGTGCCACTAATTCAAATCAATGGCTGATATTTTGTTACATAAATTTGCAACAAGAATTAATTAATTCAAAAAATAAATTAATAAGATAAATTATCCTTCAATAAATTTATTATCAATTAAATCAGTAATTTTCATGAATGAAATAGGACAAAAGAGCCTCCTTCCATGTAAGTGAAAAGGAGATACCCTCCTTCCCCTGTAAACATGGTGAATGACCACCCTTGATCAGAGAGAGAAAATCTCTCTTCAATCCTAATGTAATATTATTACATTAAATATTATTTCATGGAAAACTTTGTCGACACAATATAACAAAATAAATATCTCAAAATATTTGTGACAATCGCAAACAGAGCCATTGACAATTGTGAACCAAATTCAACCAACTGATAAAATGTTACATTTACAATAATTGTATTATGTGAATCAAATTCACATCAACAATTAATCTGTAAATAAAATTTACAATTAACACTCTCCATTATATTCACATTTATAATTATATCGTTATTACGTATAGTAATATCCACATTAATCATATATTTGATGGTTAATTCATATTTAATTATATTTGATAATTGTTCTCATGTATCAAAATATTATGACTCATATTCACATTATTTGTAATAATTAAATCATATTCGATTATCTTAGATAACTATTTTCATGAGCCCAAATAATATGAATCAAATTCATATTATTCATTATAATTAAATCACATTTATTTATCCATTTGACAATGCTTAGATACATTATCAACAATTGAATTATTCTTGAACTCTTTCAAGAATAACGTGCTTTCTCCATAGATACTTGGAGATAAGGACAGGGTGATTGTACATTCTATTTATAGTGATTTGGATATTGAGATCATATCTAAAATCAAGTCGCGAGAACATGTATGATCCCTTTAAGAGATCATATTACTTGTATGCCCTCATATGCATAGTAGCTCGCCGGTATGTGGACCATGATTAGGTTGTCAACCTACTAGTCTACCAAATGTACATACTTAAACATATAGTAATACATCTATCTCCGGTTAGAGGATACGTGCCTATATCGTGACAATATACGACATAGGGTCTTGGTTATCTTGATTTCCTTAAGTCAACTCTTTGACCTAACTTATCTAACACCTTCGAATCTATGTTCATATGCAGATGACCTACATTAAGAAGTCGATTAGATATCATCTTTTAGAGAAGCATTTCCATTTTCTTCCTCAATTGAAGATCCGTTCTTAATAATCATTTGACAGTACTTGATGATCCCTTAATCCAACTCCTTAGGTATTATCAAGCACCAGCATCTATGATTCTAAAATTTAATCATCAGTTGTTTGATCATTAAGATGGCTATGATACAAAACTCTAGGTACAAGGGGACCTATTAAGAAAGTTATTTATTCTTTATTTCAGATTAGAGAATTATTTGTAATAACATTTATTGCATAATGGCTCGTTGTGGGCTTACATATCCAACTATCTTCCACTAGCTCAAAGAGGCATTAATAGGCTAATATTTAGACATTCACTCATATGCTAATCGTAGGATACTTAGAAAATAGCTTGGTAAGACGGCACTCACTCTATTTCCTCAAAACTATGCCCATCTCTTCTACGGTACTTGCATATCTCCTAGTAACAGTGCTTATATCCATTGCGAATGTTGCCTCTTATGCAACCAATACTCAATCTTATTAAAGTAGTTATAGTGTCATTGACACTAGAACTCAATAATTATTATAAACAATAAGAAGTTTATATTATCCTTTTTAGAAAATCCTTAACGTTGGAGATCTCTATCTCCCAAGACTATGACATAGACAAGGCATCCGTAGGGAAGATCTTTTAGATCACTATCTATAAAATCTTAAGTTTTTAAATATTAGACTTTGATATAACTATCCAAAAGTCTTGTTGTGTTATTATTATTGTAATTAAATGTTTTACCACCATAGCAGGTTTAGTAAGAGTTTACTACTCCCACTTCATGGCTGATATCTGGTTTTTTTTACACATCCAACATACACCATGCTTCACGTAACCGATGCATAAGGGAAATAAACTTTAGCATATGTATTATCAATCACTTTGAGATGCTATACCCTTAAATAGGTCAGTACCATATCCTAAAGGGAAATAATCCTTCCTTAAGTATTTACAATATGTACCACTAGTGTGACAATCCCAATACACTCTACTCTTTGCTTCTAAAAAACTTGAGAACTAAGATCTAAGAGGTAACGGTTATATGTTTCATCTCAAGTTATGTAATAACCTGATAATAAAATAATTATTATCATCCTTATATCATTCCAAACGTTTAGTATTTTCCTACATTTTGCATGATAAATACAATTACACTCCCACTATTCTTCACACAGTTCATTAAGATTTTGTAGGAAATTATAAGATTGATAACTTAAACAAATATGATGTTCCGATTATAATAATTTAATTTGAGCCCATAGATGGAGTTCTTCATCTTTCACACCTTGCATTTATCAATTATGAAGTCGTAGGGCTACTTCATATAATTATACTCGTTGAGGTATTAATGTAGGAATGCAATCTTGACTTCCATATTGTATATTTCATAGTCAAGTTATGTACATATAGTTAGCAATGTTTTGATGAGTTTAAGCATGGACACTAGAGAGAAAGTCAGCTTTGGCTACAAGCCATGCTTTGAAGGTTTCTACATTCTCATCATGTTCTCTCTTTCTCTTGAAGATCCATTTGCACCAAATGGGTTGGACACCTCTAGGTGGATCCTCAAGGTCCCAAATGCAACAATTGTGTATGAAGTCTACTTTAGACTATATTGTTAACGTCTATCTTTCCATGTCATGATCATTAGAAGCTTCATCATATGAAATTCGATTATTATCATATTTCTCTGACACGTGGAATCCAAACCCTTTAGGTGGTCTTACCACCCTCAAACTGATTTGAAGAGGTATGATTGTTTCATCTTCAATTATCCTTTCAATTTCAAGTTTTAGGAGTCTCATTATCTTCTCAAGGTTCAATGAGTCCTTTTACTTCATTCTTGTCTTGATTCTCAAGAAAGTCATCCTCTAAGAATCATAATCTTAGAGATGAAATCTTTTAAGAAACTCAAGCTAATAAAATAAGTATCAAATACCATACTTTATATTCCTAATGAAGCGACACTCTCAGGTTCTATATTCCAACTTACTTCCATCCATGTTAGGGTCTTGGACCAAGCAACCCTAAATCCTTAAGTGTCCAACTTTGGTCTTGGTTCCAGACCATAACTTATGAGGGTTTTTTGGTTAAGATATGCACAGAATATTATAAATTGCTATTTCTACTATATATACCTTGAAACTAACAAGTAATTATAGTTAGATTCATCATTGATCAAATCATGTAACACATTATTCAATTATATCTCTCTAGATTTATAAGGAGCAATGGCATAGAAAAAACATGCATTTCTCTATAAGGTATTCGTTAGAATTTATCTGATAAGTACTGGCTACCTTAGTCATATCAAATTATTTTTATCTTCCTTCTAACTTTGGTTCTCAACGAAAATTGTGATCTTAGAAACTTTCAAAGATTTCTAATGGGTATAGGACGAAATCCCATACCATCATTAATGGACATAACATATTATTAATTTTAATTATGGTATAGAGGTTGCACATACCTCAATATATATGAGGTTACCTATACCATGAGATCTTACACAATTCCCAGACAAGGGTGTATTGGACATTTCAACTTTGAATATGGTATTCATAAATATGTAAAATTTTCAACTCATTAGATCTTATCAATAGACATATGTCGAAGGCTTGATGCCTAATCATTGTCAAACAATCTTTATCCTCCTTTTGATCTTTCAACGTTTTAATTTCCATTATTAGAAATATTAGCAAACTGTTCATTAATATTCTAATTTAGTAGAGTCCTCTAGATGATAGAATACTATTTGAAATATATCCATCATAACTCTTTATTTTCAGTCTATACTAGAATATAGTTTATTTCCAACAAAGTTAGAAATAAAATGAATGCATTCTAATATCTAGGTCATAGAGACATTCTCTAAGACTATGAGTTCGAGTTCTACCACTGAAAATATGTAGTCTATCTATCCAATGGAGATTGTTGCAACATTTGCATCAACTCCCTAGTAGATGACTATTAAACCTAATATCAAGGTTTCTAGTTTTCGAAAACATATGCAACCAATTGCATGTGTTATTAGAAAGTGAGATACAATTATCAAACTTTAGTCTTTTCTAATAAGTTGGTTTAGTTGATAATATGTAGATGTCAAATATGGCGATGTATTATTTGATTCCTTTCCAATGGAGTTTGGATAGTCTTGATAGTAGAACTATCAATATATCAGCATATTATAGTATTGGCATTCATCCAACTCTTTCGATGTCATATATATCCAAGTTACAGAAGTACCACCAACTCTTTCACTTTTCTTCTTACCTGGGTCTGACCCAAGCTTCCAATGCTCTTTTTAACACTTAAATAACTATTTCTTAAGATAAAGGATCTCTTAAATTGAGTATGTCCTTAAGGGACTTTAATATAAGAGTATCTAAACATTTATACTTGCTTCATCATTTTCATAAAATATGAATTATGAGGATCCAAGAAAGACTTAATTGATATAGTAGAATGATGACACTCATCATATCCACGTCAATCTTAACTCTTGAAAACATTGGTTCAGGCATGTACTCAAAAATTTCGAATACATCATCACCAATGGAGCTACCATCTTGAATAATACAGTGAACCAGGTCATTCATGATTTAAATTTTGAGAGTACTTATGTTTGCTAAAACATCTAATTTAGTTTTATAAGGATTATGATAATTACAGTCACAATCGACATGTTACTTCTAAAGCACATATGATGAGACATCAAAACTGTAGAGACATACGAACTTTACATTGTTGTCCTATTGTCTATTTAATTATCATTCCTCATTATTACGAGGAAACTTACACATTGCAAACACATATATTATGTGTCCAATTACTAGTACTACACCATGATCATGGATGCACAACATGATATTATAATAATTGTGATTGAGTATAGTTTTAAGTTGGTTCAATGAAGGTTTTATGAAATAAAATAATTTGCATAAATATATTTTACTTTGATTAATGATTTTCTAACAGAGTTCTCTTACCTTTTGAACTTTAAAGTTATTCCCTTATTCACTATTAAAGTAAGATATATACTTACCATTATATCTCTTGCAAGATCTGAGATCTCCTCTCTACCTTTGTAACATCTCAATAATATGAGAATATGCAACTCGAACAAAAAAAGGAGGAACTCAGCCTTGCAAGTCTAACTTACATTTCCCAATTCGGTCTTCAACACTTGGGCCCACCATCCATACAGTGATGTTGACCTGTTGTTAATTGAATAAACTGTCAACATGAATAGAACAGACTATGCATGATCCAATATTACCCCAATAATTTGAGGAACCGGTATGGGGTCACTACACTTATGACCTTACTCTTTCTAGAAGCAAAGAGCTAGATCCTTGTGTGCTTGTATGTAGGAGCTGTAACTTCAGACGAGCATCTCCAACATATAATCCATGACGATAGAACCCTTCACCTTGACGAGAGACCATGGATGTCACTTACATAATTCTCTATATCTCATTCAAAATTTAATTAATCATTATGAATCGTATTTACATAATTTATTCTTCTAAGAGAATAACATCTCTATTAATAATAAAGTGTGTATTTAAATTGGACTAATTATTTAATCACTTTAAATCAATTATAAATACAATCAATCAATCGTCAAACATTTAGAGTTTTGCTTGATACTAGCATATAATATGAGCTCTCACAAGTACGTATTAATCTTAAGTTTTAGTAATTAGATTTACTCATATCACCCTATCATCAAGATGAATCATGTCATGTCAGACAGACAATGCTACGAGGGAGTGCTTCCACTCCAAATGTTGTAGATGATGCCAATTAAGTAACCCATTAGCATATCCATTGCCTAGACAACGTCGCATAACAACTAAAGAACTATAGTTGTTAGATCAATGTACTTGTAGTTTTATCGATCATTTCATTGATGACATGCATTATATTTATAGTAATCTCTCAGAAATCTTAGGCATCGTAACAAATTTAAGATCCTAAATTATAATCATACCAAGCAAACATGTTGGTTTTGTATGTAAAGTTTACCTACAACTATGGTAGGTTAAACAAGGATTTTGTCATGAAGCATTCATTCAAATTGATGTATAATCAAATATTTTCAAAATAAATATTAAGAATCAACCAATCATTAGAGATTTATAATTTCCTTTATTTACATTGAATGATAAACAAATTAAGAAAGTAATCTCGATGATCAAATCAACATCTGACCCATCTAAAGTAAATGTGAAATATTTAGAGCAAATAGAGTTAGAATCATGTGGAATAATTTTGTGTGGTTTGATGGTTTAATTCTCTACTCAATTAAATTGTATATTTCATACTTAGTGATGATAAATAGTTACCAGTAATTAATTTGTTATAGATCATGAATACATGCAAAAATAATTTCACTGCGGGAATTTTTCAATTTTTATTTTATGCATCTTTGGTGCCAAAAATTGACTACTATTTTAGGAACATATTTAGACATCCTAAATATATTTTATTATCCTAAACTTTATCAAAACATTGCATAAGCTAGGGCTTTTACTTTTAGCAAAAAAACAATTCAAAACATGCATCAAATGCAAAGCAACAAGTCTCGCGCAATGGATACATAAAACCTCATTTTTCTTGGTTTTTGGATCACATCGAAGATCTTTAACCAAGATCCGATACCACTTGAAGGCTAGGTCTTAGGCCTTTAGTGCATCTCTGAAGCGTATAGATTGCATCGAATATGATGTATGGGAACTAGTCATACTAATTTCAATTGGAAGTGGAATTTAAAATTTTAAATAGAGGAAACCACATTATTCGAGAACACTTATCAAGACATTTCAGGAAGAGAACAAATGAGTTATAGGAATACCTCTTGAAGCATGTCTACAATCTCTAATCTTTAAAGTAAGAGATTATCCTATCTCAGGTCCAATCCAACTTAGAAGCACTTGCTGGCGCAAGGATGAGAAGCGTAGATCTTGCAAATCAAGTTGAAGATCGGAGGAACGAATATCCTTACTTGGTCTTAAAAAATCTAATGCGTTCTTCATAAGAAAGGATCATAAAAGAGGGTCGAGATCCATGAGCTGTCGATCTGACAACACAACGACGTGATGACGACAACGAGCCTCTTTAGGTCAACATGTTGACAGCCACAATCTATGTGTGTGTGTGTGTGTGTGTGTGTGTGTGTGTGTGTGTGTGTATGTATGTATGTATGTATGTATGTATGTATGTATGTATGTATGTATGTATGTATGTATGTATGCATGCATGCATGCATGCATGCATGCATGTATGTATGTATGTGTGTATATGTGTGTGTGTGTGTATGTATGTGTGTATGTATGTATGTATGTATGTATGTATGTATGTATGTATGTATATGTGTATGTATGTATATATGTATGTATGTATGTATGTATGTATGTATGTATGTATGTATGTATGTATGTATGTATGTATGTATGTATGTATGTATGTATGTATGTATGTATGTATGTATGTATGTATGTATGTATGTATGTATGTATGTACGTACGTACGTACGTACGTACGTACGTATGTATGTATGTATGTATGTATGTATGTATGTATGTATGTATGTATGTATGTATGTATGTATGTATGTATGTATAGTGGGCATGTAGAGAGACAGACTGTGAGAGAGCATTGTTTCTCTTCATTATTGTTTGATTTTTTATAAATAGGTTTGGGCTCCCCTTCCTCTTATACTAAATTGGACGGTGGAGATGCACTCCTAATTCAATCAGTGGTTGAGATTTTGTTTCATAATTTTGCAACAACTATTATCTAATTCAAAAAACAAAATAGGACTAGATATCCTCCTTCCATGTTATGGGAAAGGAGATACCCTCCTCCCCCTTTACACAAGGTGTACGACCACATTTTTTGGGGATAATATTTTGTCAACAAAATATCACAAATTAATTATTGAAATTTTTTGCTATAGTTACAAACAAAATATTGATAATTATGAGTCAAAATCAATGACCTAAAAAGGGTAAATAATATTTACATTTAATTGTAAAATGTGAATCCAATTCACATCAACATTTAATTCATAAATAATATTTACAATTAACTCTCTACAATATATTGTAGATCACATTTATAATATTTATGATTATTATGAATAGTATTATCCATATTAATTACATCGTTTATAATTAAATCATATTTAGTTATCATATATGACTCTCACTATATGTCCAAATAATATGAATCATATTTACATTAGGTGTGATAATAAATCATTTAATTACCTTAGACAACTATTCTCCGGAGCCTAAAAAATATGAATCAAATTCATATTATTCATAATAATTAGATCACATTTAATTATCTATTTCCCATTGTTTAGATACATTTTCAACAATTGAGTTATTCTTGAACTCTTTCAAGAACAATGTTCTTTCTCCGCCGATACTTAGAGATAAGGACATGGTAACTATACATTCCATGAATAGTGACTTGGTTATTGAGATCATATCTCAAATCCAGATCCCTAGAACCTCTCATAAAGTTCAGTTAAATCAAAATGTAAATCGAATATTCTCATTACATTCGAATCATATTGAGATCAATGTCCAATATTTGGACTAACATTAGTTTACTGATTTATTTAGAGGAGTCATTGAAATCCAAACATGTGTCATCAATTACACAGAATAGTGTCACGGTTATACAATCTTTTACTATCACACTTCCCTCGAGTATTTCTAATACTCATACATCCTGCGTACTTGTAGACCAAGATTAAACCCGAAGTTTTAGATCATATTTGAACTGTCTTTGTCAAGATTTTATCACTAAGTTTCTTATCAGATCATTGGGAGTTCATATTGATCGTATACTTTCCAAAAGTATATATCATACTTATAAATTTGATCAAGCTTATGAAACAAGACAATTGTGCATGGAATTTGATTCCGAATATCTTGCTCATGCCTTGTGGTTCAGTAATGAATCTGTATGATCCCTTTGAGAGATTATATTACTTGTATGACCTCGTATGCACACCAACTAACCGGTGTATAGACCTTGATTAGGTCATAAACCTATTGGTCTACCAAATGTACATACTGAGACATATAGTAACCCATCTTTCTCCGGTCAAAGGATGTGTGCCTATATCATGATACTATGCAACATAGGTTTTTGTTATCTCAATCTCGTAAAGTCAATTATTTGACCTAACTTATCTAACACCTCCAAATATCTATTCCTATGCAGAGGACATGCATCAAGAGATCGATTATGTATCCTCCTTTAAAGAAGAATTGCCATTTTTTTCTTAGGTTGGAGATCCTTTCATAACAATCATTTTAGGGTACTTGTTGATCCATTAATTTAAATCTTTAGGTATCACCAAGAACCTACCATTACCACTATGATTCAACATTTTAATCAACAGCTTTACGATCATTAAGATGACCATGGTACATAACCCTAGTTTACTAAGAGATCTATTCAAAAAATTATTTATTCTTTATTTTATATTAGGGAATGATTTACAATAAAATTTATTGCATAATGGCTCGTTGTGGGCTCACATGTCCAGAAATGGTGACTGTATATTCCAAGTACAGTGACATGAAATCGAGAACTAATCTCACATACAGATTTATAATACCACCTAGATATGTTTTATCAAGTCAGAGAAAATATCCAATAATTTTATTACATTCAAATAATATTCTAATTAATGTCCAACATCTTGACCAATATTGAATAACTAGTCTAACGAGTGGAGTCACTAAAATATAAATTTGTTTCAACTCCCTCGGAATGCATGTGTCATTGTTATACAATAAATTCATTTCACGTCACCCTCAAGTATTTCCAATATACGTACATGATGCACACCGAAGGATCTTGATTAAAATAGAAGTCCTGATCTTATTTGAACTATCTTCTTTAGAGTTTTATCTTTAAATTTCTCATTCGATCATTAGGAGCTAGTATCAATCATAAGCTTTCAAAAAGCATATACCGTACCTATAAATCATGTCATGCCTCCTAAGAGAGATTACCATAGATGGAATTTGGTTGGTCCCAATATCTCATGAGTGAGCACATGTCTTCCAATTCAGTAGTTAACTTGTATATCTCTTCGAAAGATCATATTGCTCATATGAGTTTGTATTCATACTTGATTGCTAATTTATGGACCTTGATTATGTCATAAACCTAAAGGTGTGTTTATGAATAACTATTTAGCTAAGTTTTTATTATCTCATTGTAATTCGATTGATTAATAACTTATCAGAACTAAGGTAGAAATCTCCATCAAGGGGGCTCACCTTTCATTTATCCTAGCTAAGTCCAGGGTCGAACAAAAGGACATGAACACTTAGTCTTTTTAATTGAACATTAAATAATTAGGTTAAATTATTAAAGTGTTATTTAGTTCATTTATGCACAATACTTTTGGATGTATGTATTTTTATTGACTTTTATATGTGAAATAAATATAGTGCAAAAAGTCATTAATAAATAAGATGCAAATGAGAATTAAATAAGTTATGGCTTTATAATGACCATGAACAGACCTTTAAAATGAGAAAAAAGGATTAAAGATGCAAATGTTATTAAACATGCATTCTCGGGTCTTAAATACAAGAAAAACAAAGTTAAAAGACAAAATATCATAAAAAGGTCCTTGAAGGACTAAAATGTAAATAGCAAAATCTAAGTGGACTTATATGCCTCATATGTGAGGGGATATAAATGCACATCAGAAGACCCGATAGGGATTCAATGTAAACTCCCAAAAGTAGCTCGTCAGAGGCATGTAGCAGCCAAGCTTGGGGTGTGGTTCATCTTCGGGACACATGGCTTGACGTGGATCTACTTTGGCTCCACTAAGGTTGAGCATGTCAGTGTGTTCCTAGCGTCTGATGAGGACTACCAACACTACCGATTGGACGTGATCCAATGACATTTGTACTCCTTGAGAATGTCTTCTACTCCTTGCGAGGTTGCACTCCAGATCATCCTCCTCCTAGCTCCTATGTTGTTGGGAAGAATATGGGCATATATCAGAATTCTAGACTATGTTTGTGAAGTGTTATGGAAGAGCCAACTCGATCTGAAATGGCGGCACAATGCATGGTCGTCGAAGTAGAGTGAGTAGATCGTATATGGCTCCCAATCTCCGTCCAATCAAAGACCTGCGAAGTGAGCCTACATAGTCGAACCACGATGAGTAATTGGGGATGAATTGAGGTGACTGGGATGGCCATTAGGGCTGATAAGAGATGGTTCCCTAAATTGGATGACTCCTTTGCAAGGAGATCAAATGATCAATGCGAAGGAGGGTCTGGAGAAGTAGAGGATGAAAACTAAGTTATCTAGTAAAGATGAGGAACGAATGGTGAACGCGGGAAACGATTCTTGTGATAGTAAACATGTTTCTGCGTATGTAAAAATGGGAGAATACACATAGAAAAGAGTAACTGAGATTTCCTAGTAAGAAGAAGAATGGAGGTCACTACTTGATGTACATAGTTGGTGTACTTAGCTCGAGCAACCCTTTCCGATTAACTGAGACACGATGTACTCACTACGAATCTCATTGGAGGAGTTGGATGTCAACACTCACGGATAAAATGCAAGAGCTCAAGTATTCCTCACACAATGATGGATAATTAGGAACAGAGGTTGGTGGCTGAGTTTTGATCAGCTTTAAGCGGTTAAAATGGAGGCGGTTTTAACTACCTCCAATTACCTCAAAGGAGGAGATTGTATATTTGGAATTTAAGGTAAGGATGAGGGTAGATTGGTCTGTCATTTGGAATCAAAGGAAGAGAAAGAGGATGCATGAGGCGACGAGTATGATTTGGAGAAGTTTCCATCATTGAAAGGTCATAAATCATAGGGTTACAACCACCATAGGCTAAATATGGGCATCGATTATTGGATCAAGTGTTCCAACACCCACTTTTGGGCACAAATAGAAAACCTGGAGCCACTCTTTCAAATGATAAAGTGGCTCTGGTTGAGGAAGGTTTGATCAAACAAGGATCTTTTGATTAGGAGATCATATGACCCACAAAGGGTGTAGAGACTGAAGAGAGGTCGACGCGTGGCAGCTAGAGATTGGTCCACGTAGCTCAATCTGAATATTAAAAAATGAGTTAAACTTTATAAAATGAAAATAAGTTAATAATCAGAGCCAAATGAAAAGTATTTAACATATGGTTGTCTATCTTTTTATGATCTACAACTTTGATGTAGAATTGATAATCAAAATAGATCATATTTACTTAATATTTTTGTAAGTAATTTTAATCACTAAAATACTTCTTTTTTATTTTTTGTATTTTAATTGAATAAATATTTTATAATGTATTATATACATTATTTATTCTATATTTTATAAGTATTTTAACAATTAAAACATAGAAAATAAAGGGAACCATAAATACAATAATTAACCTTAATTATTTATTAGGTACTAAATATTAATTAGTGTTAAATAATTATAAATTTAATTTATGAGTTTAAGATAAAAGATAATTAATCCAAATAATGATGATGATTATGAGATTCATCTCCCTACTATACCTAAACATTGCTTGTATGTGAGAAAATAAAGAATAAATAATTTAGTTGAATCTCTGAATGTGCATGTGAAATACAAGACTTGACATTCAAGATACGAGTTTCATGTGACTCGTAAACTCTATGTTCGACCAAGTCTTACGTAAAAGAAACTCAATTTCCCTAATTATCAAACTCTCTATATACATATAAATACAAGGAGTATGACTTTTAGTGTGGAGTACATATACAAGTTTAGAATCAAAGCTTATCTCTAGGTTCCAGTCTAAAAGATCTTCTGCAAGACCAAACCTAGCATTCTAGGGAATAAATAAAGTCTCACTTCATTCCATCGTCTCTCTAGTTGTCAAAAAGAGACACATTTGATTCAAGTTGATTTTATATGGACAAAGATATTGATATGTAAAGTTCGATTTATGGTTTTTTCTTCTATGTGTGCAAGTTGCATTGTGCATGATTTTATTAGCAATTATTTTATATTTTTTATATATTATTATGTACATGTTTCGTGTTGAAAACTCTATTATTTGATCTGTGTAATATAATGAATAAAATCATATAAAAAATCATATATGTAGAGCATAGAATTATGGTTTTGTCTATAGTTTTTAGCCTTTATCTCCCCGTACTTTAATTCTGATCGACCAACTCAATATTGACTTGGTCTTGGGGTTTATGTTCATTTAGTATCTTTGATAATTCATTTATTTTATTTCTTTTTCTTTATTATTTGATTTTAGATTAAAATTGATGTATCAATGCAATAATTACATATGGATAATGAATGTTAATTTTTCAAGTTATTTGTATGTACATGTGTGTTGCTAGAGATTTCAAGACAAAATAAAGGAATAGAGGTAGATGAATGGCTATTCATCATTGATCAAGGAAGAAACCTCCTATCTCAAGTCTGATTTGATGAAAAAGCACTTGTGAACATGTGGATGAGATGCATGCATCCCTCAATACAAGGTAATTATCTGAGCAAGGAACGACCTGATTTCATATCACAAAATATCATGTCTTATTCAGGGCACGATGCACCAGAAAATGAAGATCTATGAGATACCAATATGGAAACATGATGGTAACACGATAACAATGTAGTCTCCACAAACCCTAATTCAATATCCACAACGGTTCGAGAGGGAGAGAGGGTTGACATGTAGTGAGAGTGAGAAAAAGAAATTTATTATTGCAACATTTGCATGAACTAAGAGAGCTAGAGTTAGTCCCTTTTCATAATTAATTGTATGACTAGGATGCATTCCTGGTAGGAACTAATGGTTGAGATTAAATTATAATCCCCAAGATTACATGTAATCTTCATTATTGCAAGTTGTGGGACAATCTCCAACTATTACAATCAATTAGCAACACACATAATTGGAATAGTGGTACATTCCTTCCCTTAATGGAGTGGACGACCACCATGGTGGGATCAACCATGGTTGGTCACTCCATAATAGGAGAGGAGTCATCTCCTTTCCTATTATGTGATGCAATACAATATTGTACCAAATTAATTTATGATGCTTATTTTATAATTTATTTATCACCAAAATAATTCCAAATTATTTGTGACAATGACAATTAGAACATTGATATTTATGAATCATATCCAACCATCCAAAACTAAGTGTAAGTCACATTTACATATAATGATATAACGTGAATACAGTTTTTATTATTATTTAAATTGTGAATCCCAATCGCAATTAATTCTCTCAAATTTATTATGCATCATCCATAATATAAATATTTATTATGGATAGTATTTTCTACATTAATTTCATAAGTGATAATTAAATATAATTTAATTATCAAAGATGTCTTTATTGATATGTCTAAATAATGTGAATCAGATCCATATTATTTATTATAATTAAATCCAAATTAATCATCATTATTTCTCTTTATTTTTCAATGCTAAAAAATTATCTCTAATGGAACGATCTTGAACTCTTAAATTGTATGCCTTCTTTGGAATACTTTGTAATACAACACCCTATTTAAGAGTTCAATTATATTGTATATTACATTGGATGTGAATTCACAGAGAAGGCACACTATAGAAAGATATCCATCGATAGAATTTGGTTGGTCCCAATGTCTCATGAGTGAGCTCATGTCTTCCTATTCAGTAGTGAACCTGTATGATCCGTTTATAAGATCATATTACTCATAGGCCCTTGTATGCACACTAGGTCATTGATTTCTGGAACTTGATTATGTCATCAATTTAAAGGTTTGTTGATGAATCACTCTTCAGCATAATAAATATTGTCTCATTGTAATACGATCGACTAATAGATTATCGCACCAAGGTAGAAATCTCCTTTAGAAGGAGTTACATTTCACTTATACTATTTAAGTCCATTATTGAACATAAATACTTAGTTTATTTAATTAGACTTTAAATACTTACGTTAAGTTATTAAAGTGTTATTTGGGTCATTTACACATTATACTTATGGACGCATGGATTTTTATTGAATTTTATATTCAAGTTAAATATAGTTCGAGAAAATTATGGTACAACAAAATTCATTCAATTAGCACTCACTACTATGAATCTCCAAGAATTAATGGCAAACAATATATTTCAATTCAACATAACTTAATCTAAAGCAATGGCTAATTCTTATCTCAAACTACAACTTATCAATCAAGACATCTTATTAAAAGATTACCAACTTCATTCAAGGTATTTTAGTCTATTAATTATGATGTAAATCATGATTGATTAAATAAATCGACTTCCTATACAAATTCTAACAATAATGTAAAGATTAAGTCGAAACAATGGGAAATGGATTTAGATAAAACAATTATCATGTTTCTCCATTTAAATACTATACACCAGTAGGTTACATAAGAGATAAATTATGTCATTATAAAGATCATGAACATACCTTTAAAATGGGATAAATTTCACTAAAATAGGATTAAAGATGTAAAAGTTATTAACCATTCATTTTAGGGTATTAATGAAAGAAAACAAATTTTAAACCACATAAAATTTGAAAAAAAAGGTCCTGGAAGGACTAAAATGTAAATAGAAAAAGCTGATGGGGCATTATATGCACTCTACAAGAGGAGATACAAATGCAAATCAAAAGTCCTAGCAGAAGTTAGATGTAAAACTCCCAAAAGTGGCACTTGAAGGGTTTCTAGCATCTAAGCTTAGGGACTCTCTCATCTTCGGGCCACTTGGCTTGATGTGGATCTAATTTGGCTCCACTAAGGCTGAGCTGCTTAATACATGGCTCATGTCTGATGACGATAGTCATATCACCACCGATTAGGTGTGATCCAATGACAACTATACTCCTCGAGAATGTCTTCTAGTCCATATGAGGTGGCACTCTAGCAGAGCTCCAGCAATCACGGTTGTTCTCCTCCTAGTTCCTATGTTATTAATCAGAATATAGATAAGTACCTAGTGCCTATACCAAGTTGGTGAAGTGTTGTGGAAGAGACAATTCGATGTGAAATGGTAGGATGATGAATGGGGAATTCTGAGATGTCTCCCAATCTCTGAAAATCAAAGACCTATAAAGTAAGTGCTTGTATCTGAGTCACGATGGGTAATCGATGATGGATTAAGGCGAGTGTGAGGGTCATCATCGATGACAGGAGATGGTTCCTTAAATGGGATGACCCCTTTTGCAAGGTGGTTAAATGATCGAGGCGGAGGAGGGCCTGGATAAATAGAGGATGAATTCTAAGGTATCGATGAAGATGGGAATGAATGGTGAAAGTGGGAGGAGATTCATGTGTTCGTGAAGGTGTGCATCTACATATGCAAAGTAGGGGAATACATAGGGAAAAGATTGTATGTGATTACCTGGGAAGAAGAAGAATAGAGGTCAATGCTTGATGTACAAAGCATGTGCATGAAGGTGGAGCAGCCCCTTCCATTCAGCTATGACACTTTTTACTCACCATGGATCTCAATTGAGGAGTTGGTCCTCGCTGATCAACTAGACTCTCTCTCTCTCTGTGTGTGTGTGTGTGTGTGTGTGACAGATGGAAATCGAGGCCTTCGGTATTACTTAAATAAAGGTAGACAATTTGGAACAGAGGTTGGTGGTTGGATTTGACTAGGTCCATGCATTTGAAATGTATGTGGTTTCAACCACCTCCAATTACCTTACACGAAGGCAATTGCAAATTTGGAAGCTATGGCAAGGATGAGGGTCGATCAGACTATCATATGGCATCAGAGATGGAAGATGGTAAATGAGGCGACGAGTAGAATTTGGAGAAGTTGCCATCGTCGAAAGGTCATAACCTCCGAGTTTGCAATGGCCAGAGGTTGAAAATGGGCATATACCATTAGATCAAGCTTTCCAACAACCTATGTATGGGTGCAGATGGAACAGATGGAGCTGCTCAATCAAACAATCAAGTATTTCTGGTTGAGGAGGGTTTTATCAAATAAGGATCATCTGATCAGGAGATCAGATGACCCACAAAGGGAGAGGTGACTAAAGAGAGGCTAGCAACATGGCAGTTAGATATTGATACACATGTCCCATTCGAAATATTAAAAGTGAGTTAAATTTTATAAAATGAAAATAATAGAAAAATGGTGTCAAATGAAAATATATTCAACGTACGGTTATATATCTTTTCATGATCTACAACTTTAAAGTAGAACTCACAGTCAAAATATATCATATTTACTTAATATTTTGTAAGTATTTTTAATGAGTAAAATACTTCTTTTTATTCTTCTTTTTCTTCTTTTCTATTTAATGAATAATATACAATATACTATACACATTATTCATTTTAATTTTCAAATAATTTTTAATAATAAAAAACATAGAGAATAAATGGAAACGTAAATGCATATTTCATGTACTTATTTGCATATAATAATTAACCTTAATTCTTTATAAGGTATCAAATATTAAATCTAGTTACATAATTATTAAGTCAAATGATTAGTTTAAGATAAAGGATAATTAATGCAAATAATAATGATGAATATGAAATTCATCATTCCCTATACTTAAACTTTTCTTGTTCTTGTACAAATAAAGAATGAAAAAGTTAGTAGAATCTGTGAATGTGCATGTGAAATACAAGACTAGACATTCATGATAAGAGTTTCATCTGACTAAATCTATATGTTCAACAAAGTTGTACTCAAAATGAACATAATTTTTCTAATTATTAGACTCTTTGTATACATATACATATAAGGAGTATGACTTTTAGCATGGATTACATATACAAATTTAGAGTCAAAGCTTTTCTCGAGGTTCTAGTCTAAAATATCTTCCATAAAACCTAACCCACAACTCTAGGGAATAAATAGTCTCACTTCATTCCATTGTCACTTTAGTTATGAGAATGAAAAATTTCCGATGGAATGACCAAGTAATGTGGATTTAGGTTTTTGTCATTTTTGTTTCTCCTCTTATAAGAACATGGATCTCTCATGTGCATTATTAACACACATATGTATTTCTTTTGCACCCAAACTTGTATCGCTAACAATATAGATCCCTTTTATCGTGCTCGCCCAACCCATATGACCTAATTGATTTGGTCCAAGTGGCCACTTTGAAAATGATGGGAGTGCTTGACATTGACACAATCTATTTGAAATTTTGTTAAAGTGTATTAGGTTTTCTTTTCAATATTTCACTTTACTTTTATTTTTGAGCTAGCTCCAATGATTTTACCATGTAGACATATATTGATCAACAGAGTATAAGAATCAAGATAGTATAAGATAATACCAAGTTGACACATATTTATCTTTTCTTTTATTTTTATTTTTGAGTGCATGTGACACATCTTTTTGGGCTAGCTCCACTTCTATTTATGGTTTTACATACACTCCACTTTGGTTTGAAAAAAGATAGTATAAGAACCTTTTTTCTAACACTAGCTAAAGAGCTCATAGTTAGGTTTTATGGAGTAATCCTTAATATTATCCCATCCTCGAGCATCAGAGAAAAAAATACAAACTCAATCCTCTCATCCCAATTCCTTAGGCCAAAACATTGACTCATCACAATGGCTATACACTCGTACGTGTCTAGTGTTGTTCATATTCTTTTCAGAATAGAGATTCAACACGAAATATGGCATGTATATCTTTCAAACATTGATGGTTAAGTTATTAAGTCATATGATCCTAATGAACATGAATGGTTAGACTTTGAGTTAAGTATCGTTTTAAACCATGTTTCTTGAACTATACAAGTCTTGTATGATGGGAAAGTAGCAAGGACAAAATCAATTATTATTTATTAAGATTTAATTGTATTTTAAAATTTTTTCAATTAATTTGAAAGTATATACAGAACTTGAAGGTAGGGTTTAGGTTTTAGGATATCACAGAAGCGAGAAGACCATACTACATGCGATCAAGAGCAACTACTCACACTATTTGCAAGGGGCGGAAGAATTAAAATTTCAATAAAGATGAAACCACATGATATGAGAACCATTCTTGTATTGTTTCATCAATATCAGAAACGTGTAATAGGATTAACTCTTGAAAAGTGTTTGCGATCACGTGGTCTCTAAACGAAGAGACCTCTTGTCTTACGTCTAATCCATTGGGGGATGCACTTTAGTGCACGTAGATGGGATATGTGCTTCTTGCAATCCGAGTTGATGATTTGAGGATGGAACTTCTTTATTTTGTCTCAAGAATATGTATCTTTTCTCACGATTAAGAAGCACTAATGAAGGCGGAGATCCACGAGAAGTTATTGTGGTAGCACAATGGTGATGCGACGACAGAGATGCTCTCGATGTCAATATAGTGGACGGCCGCAATATTGAGGGAGAAAAGAGATTGGTCCTGTATGATAAGAGAGAGAGAGTTTTGCTTTCTTTTTTGTTGTTAGAGAAAGAGCTAGGCATACCTTTCTTTTATAACGAATTGGATGTTGGAGTTGCACTCCTAATTCAAATCAGTGTTTAAGATTTTGTTGCATACATTTGCAACAATAATTAGCTAATTTAAAGAAAATAAAGATGTTTAATAATATCCAACAAATTGAAATTTAATAAAATAAATTTGTTATGGCATAATAAGGAAAGTACGAGATCCTCATTCCTCATTAGGGTGGACGACCACCAATAATTCCTTCTCCTTGTGGTCGTCCACTTGTAGTATCATGTGGAGCCTCCTTCTTTTCTATCATGTGGAGCCTCCTTCTTTTCATATTGATGAGATTCTCAAATTTCACCACAATTTCCACAGTAACAACTTTTTTTGCTAAATTCTCACAAAAATAATTCCTAATTATTTTATAATTATTTTAATAATTCCATTGATAATTATGAATCATATTTAACCATCCAAAAAATTATGTAAATTATATTTATAATTAATTATTCAATGTGAATCCGCTCCACATTAATATTTAGTTTGCAAATCCTTTTTACAAATAAATATCTCCATCATATTATAAATCATATTTATATTATTTACAATTATTGTGGATAATTATATCCACCTTAGTCATATCCTTGATAGTTATATCTCATTAGTCATCATAATTGACACTTCTTATATGTCCAAAAAATATGAGTCACATTCACATTATTTATGACAATTTAATCATATTTAATCACCATTTTTCTAATGCTCAGATATATTATAAACTATTGAATTATTCTTGAACTCTTTCAAGAACAATGTGCCTTCTTCATGAATACTTAGAGATAAGGACAAGGCGGCCATTGTACATTCCATGTATAGTGACTTTGATATTGAGATCTTATTTCATATTTAAACTTAGATGACCTCTCAAATATGTTTAATTAAATCAAATCGTAAATCTATTCCTCTCATTGCATATGAATCACATTTAGATCATTGTCCAACATTTGGTGTGCGATCAGATTATCAGTCTTCTGAGCGGGGTCACTAAAATCCAGTCTTGTTTCATCACTCCCTCGAAATGCAAGTATCATGGCTATATAGTCATTTATGATCACATTATCCTTGTGTATTCCTAATACATATATATCATTTATACTGGAAGACCTATAATAAGCCAAAAGTTTTATATCATATTTAAACTATCTTCTTCAAGTTTTTATCATTAAGTCTCTCATTCAATAATTGGGACTATGGTATCGATCATATGCTTTCCAAAAGAGTATATCATACCTATAAATTCTGGTTATGCTTCCAAAGCATGATGATGATGCATAGAATTTGATCAGCCCCTATATATCGTAGGTAAGCTCATGTCTTCATAGGGAACCAATATGATTTCTTTGAGAGATCGTATTACTCATATGACCATGTATGTACATAGGCTCGTCAGTGTATAGATCTTTATTAGGTCATCAATCTCATAGTCAGCCTAATGTACATATTTATAAATATATTAATACATTTGTCTCTGGTAAATGGATGCTTTCCTATATCATTGTTTACTCAAGGGTTGGTATACCATATCTAAAAAGCGATCCCTGTGATTGTTGTGACAACCAACTCACAAATATGCAACAATTAACTCATAACATAGATTAAGAAATCAATGAAAAATGAGATTAAAATTTTATTTTATTTAACTCCACAAAATATGTGTATAATATAAGTATGTAGAGTGTCGAACCATAGAGACAACAGGGAGTTGAGCACAAAAATAATTATTAATTTCATAAAAGAATTTTCATGTGTTTTGTATTTTTATGTCTTTTCTTTTTACAGATTTCTGTGAGTCTTTTAATAGGTAATTTTTATGGATTTGTAGTTCTCAAAATTTTTCATATTTTAATTTTACATTGTGTTGATTTTCAATTTTGGAAAAAAGATAGATACTAATATAGATATTAAATATACTATATAGATAATATATAGAAAAGAGATGTTTTGGAGTTTTAAAACATGATAAATAAAGTCAAAATTCAAGAATAAAGTATTTTTGGATTTTAAATATTTTTTCCTATTTTTTTTAAATTTTTGGGAAATTTCTCCAAAATTTATGAATTTTTGAATATGTAAATGACTCAAAATAAAAGTATATAAATCAAGGACCTTATTTAGCATGTAATAAATCTATTTAAGTGTCAAAATGTTCCTAAATGAATTTTAATATATACTAAATATTTCAAAGAAAACTTAGAAATAAAAACACTATTTTCTGAATTTTCTAAAATTTTTGTTCATTTTTATAACATTTTGAGGGTTTTACATTTTTTTAGAGTTATGTTTATATTTTCCAATAATATCTAGCCAGGAGATGAAATATAGCTGAATAAGCTAATAGGAATTTTGGGATTTTTTTAAAAAAGTTTTGTAATTTTTATAGATTTTCAAATGTTAAAAGTAAAAAATGCAATGTTTATGTATTTTTATAAATACGAAAATAATGTTAATTACCTTGCAAAAAATATATGTGGTGGAATAGTGTTCCAAGAAGTTCATATAACTTTCTTTTAGTTTGTATATGCAAAGTAGTATTTTTAGTAATCAAATAGAGACACAAATTTAAATCAGCAACATAAGACCTAATTGTTCTAAGATGTTACATGGCATTAACTAATACATTCATTAAATCTAAGGGATTACATGCAATATTCGTAAATTAAAATACAATATACACCTAACAACGGTACAAATGTAAATAAAGTAAAATATAGGTCCAAGCAAGCATTTAACAAAAAATATTACTTTGATATTTAAAGTTTTAGAAACAAATCAAAATAACCAAACTCAAAGGAGGTCGGTTGAAAATATCCTGGTGCCTCACGTGTATGGGGAGGTAAGGTGATCTCGTATTGAACCTAAGCGCAATAAAGAGAAAGATCGAGGGTTCATATGCAAATTTTATAGAAATAATTTCACTACAAATGAACGACTAAAAGTAAAATCCAAATCCCAAATACCACATACTACCAAATGACTTGGATCGTGTCACTACGTAAGTCATGCTCTAGATTGTTGATGACGCTTCGATGATGGAGGGCATGTGTTAGATCCGGGAACTTGATTTGATGGATGTGAAATGCTCAATGCAATGTTAGTTTCTATCTTAAAGAAGCATTTCTAATCGACAGCTTTCAAGGGGGCTAGAACATCGGGAAATAATAATAGACTGAGCTTCTTTGATTTGAGATATATTAGTGATCCAACCAGTTGGGTGGCTCGTTGATGGCTTAGAATGATCCCTGAAGGAATCCGTAGGTGGTAAGATGTCCAAAAAGGTCCAACCCAAAATGAAGGAGGCATGGAGGGTCGAGGAAGCTACTAAGAAGCATTTCCCACTCAGAGAGGTACCGAAACAATTTGAATACATGTTCTCTGATAGAGGTCCCTCCCTGCATCTTACAACAAATAAGTTCTTTCACTATTTTATAATGCTTTGTGTAGTTCACGTCACAGAACATTTCTCTCAGACTCAGCATAATGCCATGGCAAGTGTCCATTTGCACATGATGCTTCTGCAACACATTAGTCAATGAACCGAGAATATAACACCTTGCCAAATTATGGTCTTTATCAAATTTATCATTATATTTGATTTCTTCCAGAGTCTTTGGGTCTGCATACTTGTCCTTGGATAGCACATAGGAAATGCACTCAGCAGAAAGGACAAGATCAAAATTTCAGATCCAGTCTGAATAATTTGGTCCGGTCAACTGATTGACCTCCAAGAGCCTACTAAGTGGGTTCTTGGACTTCATTTTCGGAAATTAATAATGCACTATATTAGAACATATAAATAGTTATATATTAAATTTAAAATCTTTAATTAACGAATTTTTAATCAAATTAGTCTTGCCTTTTTCAACTTTGAAAGTCCATTCCCTTAATCACTTTAAAAGCAAGAGATACACCTACTGTTATATCCCTAGCAAGAGTTGGGACCTCCTCTTTACCTTTGTCACATCACACTAATATGAGAACTTGTAACTCGGATAAAGAGAAACGAGAACACATTCAGCCTTGCAAGTCCAACTTGCATTTCCCAATTCGGTCTTCAACGCCCAGGCCCACCACCCCTAAGGTGATGTTGACCCATCATTAATTGAACCATCCATCAACAAGATTAGTACTCGTTATGTGCAATCCAATATCGCCCCAATAATATGAGGACTCGATATTGGGGTCACTATGCATACAACCTTACTCTTTAGAGAAGCAAAGAGCCCAATCCAGGTGCGCTTGTATACAGGAGTTGTCACTTCAGACATGCGTCTCCTATATACAATCCTTGGTGATGGAACCCTTCGCCTTTACGAGAGACCATGGATGTCACTTATGTGATCCACCACCTCTTATTCAAATTTTAATTAATTATCATAATCACATTCATATAAATAATCCGTCCAAGGGAAATACACATCCATTCATAATAGAGTGTTTCGATTGGACATAATCAATTTAATCGCATTAAATCTATTATCAATCCAATTTAGTCAATAAACTTGATTGTCACTTAAAAGGATGGTATATTTTCAAAGTAAGTATTATTAGAATTTTAATAATTAGAAAAAGACACCTTCATCTCTCCTGCATTATCGAGTCCCTACCCGTTGTCATGGCCAGTACCAGCCGGAATGGGACAGACTACACACGGTGCAACCTGCTACCCCAATGCTCCCCGACTAGACACCATATCCACCTCAGGAAAGGATAATGCCAAAATGATCATTGTGTACTTGAGTTGTTCATTGACTTTTCAACCAAAATTCTACCATATAGTAATAATCAAAACCATTTTGATTATAAGGAAAATTGCTAAACAAAATCCCAATCATATTCAAGTAACTTTGTTTGTTGATTGTGTCACTGATTGAGATCTAGATCATATCAAATAAATTATTGGTTAAGGCAATATCAATTAAAAAATAATTATTACTAAATATTTCTCAAATATTATCCATAAATATTCAAGTAAATTACCTATTAATTTCACTAATTGACATTCACATGCTTCTTGATTAGGAATGTAATTTCCATCAGTGACCCCCACTTACTAAAATTAACATATCTCAATCAATTTAAATCCAAATTACGCAAAATAATTTCAAAAGTTTGCTTATTTAATTTAAAACAGAACTTAAGTGATTAACACGCATTTCAGTAGTTAACACCTTGATTACATTAAGATTCGTTGTCCCCAGAACAGTGGATACATGTTCACTAAAACGGGCGTATCTTGAGCAAACATAATCCAAATTATGTAATTCAAATCCCACTATTTCCTTATTTAATAGATAACATAATCCAAGTGATTATTTTGTGTTTAAACATTTTAAACAGGTCCTAGATTATTCGCTAAATAGAGATGCGAAAATAAAATGCGACAAAACTTTCACAAACCATAACGAACCCTAGTTTTACTAGGTTTATGGATCACATCCAAAACCTCCAACCTATGGCTCTGATACCACTTGAAGGATATGTAATACTATTTAGGTGCATCACAGTAGTGTGAGAATCGTATCATATAGGATTGAGAATGCCTAGTCGCACTAGTTGTTCAATGCAGTGAAATTTTAAAAGTTTTCATGCAATGAAACCACATGATCCAAGAAAGATTCTCAGATTGTTTCATCTAAACCACATCATAGATAAAGGAATACGTCTTGTAGTGTGGTTTCGATCAAGCTTCTACGAAAAGAGACCTCTTGTCTCTAGTCCTATCTTTGGAGAAGATGCTTACGAGCACAAGGATGAGCCATGTGATCCTCGCAATCCAAGATATAGATACAAGCAACGGAACTCTTGATCTCATTGTACAAGATCAAACATCTTCTTCGTGAGCAAGGCGCACCAAAGAAGATGTGGAACCAAGAGTCGCCGATGCAGCAACGCCACGATGAATCATCGACGAATTCTTATTCTCTCTAGGGTTAGGTGGACGGCCACCAAGGGTGAGAGATAAAGAGAGGGAATGAGAATGAATGAGAGGGGAGAGAGATCTTGTTATAAAATTCTTAACCTCTTTGAATGGAAAGGGGTGCCTCTTCTTATATATCGTTTTGGGAGTCCACGAATCACAATCCATGGACCACACAAAATCAGTGGATGAGAATAATTTGTCTCTTTAATCGTCAAGATCTTGTTGTAAAAACATATAATTTAATTTGGATTAAATTCATTTGATAAATCAATATAATTCAATCCTAAATCAAATCAAGCTTACATGGAGATTTTAGGATGGAGATTACATCCCTCCATCTATAGTGGACGGCCACCCTTTCTATATATGAATTGGTGGTCGTCCACCTTTCCACTATGGAAGGGTGTGGAATCTCCATACAATCTCATGCAATCTTGTGAGATCGTATTATTCATTGGAAATCTCAATGATTTTACAACAACTTGTTGCAAATTATTCTACAAAAATAATTCATAAATATTTTTAGAATATTGCAATCTTGTCATTTGAAATTTGTGAAACAGTCACAACCCAAAATAAAATGTGATTTACATTTCAATTAATTATCCAATGTGAATCCACTTCAAACCAATAATTAATTAACAGATATAAATTATAATAACTCTCTCTAGTACATTAGAAATCACATTGATAATATATTATGAATAATTGGATATTGCTATCCACATTATTCTTATCCATAATAATTAAATCACATTTAATTATATTTCATAGTCATTCATGCATTCCGATAATGTGAATCAAATTTACAACATTCAAGATAATTAAATCACATTTAATTATCCATTTCTCAATGCTTAGATACAATTCAACAATTGAATTATTCTTGAACCCTTTCAAGAATAATGCACGTTCTCCACAGATACTTGGAGATAAGGATAGAGCGATCGTATTCTTCCACATATAGTCACTTGGATATTGAGATCACATCTCAAATCCAAATCTCATGAACCTCTCATAGATGCTTCATTAAATAACGACCATAAATATAATATTCTTATTACATATGAATACCATTTAGATCAATGTCCAACACTTGGACCAACAGAACACTTCTCTACTAAGAGGAGTCACTAAAATCCAAACCTGTTTCATCACTCCCTCCAAATGGAAGCATCATGGTTCTACAATCATTTATGATCACATCACCCTCAGTTATTCCTAATACATGTACATCTTTCATACTGGAAAACCTATGATAAATCTAAAGATATAGATCAATTTTACATTGTCATCTTCGTAATTTGATCATCAAGTTTTCTATTCTTGGTCATTGGGATTCGCTATCGATCATATGCATTCCCAGAGAATATACAATACATTTAAATTCTTTTCATACTTCCAAAGCACGATGACCATGCATGGAATTTGATCAGTCCCAATTCCTCATGAGTGAGCTCATGTCTTCCGGTTCACAAGTGAACCTCTATGATACTATTGAGAGATTGTATTACTCATATGCCCTTACATGCACACCATCTCGTCGGTGTATAGACCTTGGTTAGGTTATCAACCTATTGGTCTGCCAAATGTACATACTCAGACATATAACAACACATATGTCTCTGGTAAGAGGATGTGTGCCTATATCGTGATAGATATAGGACTTTGGTTATCGTGATCTTGTTAAGTCAACCATTTGAAATAACTAATCTGACACCTCCGAATCGCTATTCCTATATAGAGGACCTACGTCAAGAGTTCGGTCAGATATCGGCCTCAATGAGAAAGGATTGCTATCTCCTACTCTGGCTGGAAATCATTTCTTAATAATCATTTGACGGTGCCTGATGAGTCATCGGTCTAACTACTTAGATATTCATCCAAGTGCCACCCTCTATGATTCAATTAATTGAACCAATAGATGTATGATTATCAAGACGGTCATGGTACATAACCCTAATTGTACAAAGGGACCTTATAGTGCATTCATTCATTTAATCACAGAAAGGGTGTGAAACAATCATTAACTTTTATTGATAAAACATATATTACACTAACATTTATTGTAAGAATGGTTAGCAATGGGCTCACATGGCTAACAATAGACATGTTGTATGGGGGACTGTTGCCCTAACTTCTGCTGGGTTTCTATAACATGTAATGGATCCACGATTCATTAAATTTTCTTTCACATCTTGTATTAAAACCCTTGAAAATGCATGTAAGTACCCATTCATTTCCACGTCTTATCAAAACATCATTCATGAATAAAAATGGACTTTCATGCATTAAAAACATGTAATAAAACAAATAATAAAAAGGAAGTAAAGAAAAGTGGCAGACTGTAAATATGCATATCTGAATAATATGACTATATAAAATATAAATTTAGCTGAAAGATATTTTCATATAACTACCACCCGAGATTAAGTCAGTATGATTGGTCGACAAATAATAAATGGCGGGGATAAGGAGGAAAATAATAAAAAATAATTAATTGTGCACATCAGACATTATTCCCAATTTATTCAATATTTATCAAAAAATAATTTATTTTGAATTAATTTATTTGCATATATTTTCACCAAACTATTTTCATATATGATCATAAAGAAATAAATAAATATAAAAATAATAAAATTCCTAACATGTATAGAAGCCAAGAAATCTAGTTTACAAATTATCAAATTCCCAATTTCTGAGCCTCATAACATCTTCATGTGAAATCCAATTTCACTCTACTCATCTTTTACGTTCATAAAATATTATTCTCAAATTAATGAAGGTGATTTCACTAAAATCAGAGTCCAATTGCAAAAGTCGATTTTGGGACCTATTGACACTGCATTTTTGGGCTATTTAATTTATTCTATAAACATTATTTATAGTATCATTATCTATACATTTTTTAATATTTTATTGCTCTTGTAAATTATATATAAAAAATTTCAATACTTATATCCTTCATTTAATATTTAAAATAATTCAAAAACCATAAATTATAGAATAATTTCAATTGAGTATTATACACCTCTATTTATTAATACATATAAAGTAATTTATTAAAATCCCTAAAAAGTCATACTACTCTTATTCATGATTATATTCATTAAGAAACTATAAAAAAAATATATTCGTAATTAAATTATTGACTCAAAATATATATCCCAATTACAAAGTATACCGTTTATGTATTTATTAATATTATATGTTTATATAATTTATAAAATATTTATTATTTATGAAATAAAATATACTATAATTTATATAAATTAATTATTTATAGTTTTCATCTTTACACCTATTTAAAATAAGTCTGTTGTTTATTTAATGTACAATTTGTACACCATTTTTATTTTCTGATCATTGTGGTGCAAACACATGTCAACACCACAACCATCTTCTTCCCAAGAATTTATTGGATCATGTTACAATGACCCATCTTTGCCAATTTCTACACACTCCCTTCACTTAAATGATGATGTGACCCATCCAACCTTGAAATCCATAAAATCACCCTAATTAATTGAGTCAGATTGTTGTAATTAGGCTATCACGATCAATAAAAAATAACCACATAAATAAATAAATAAATCAAGTGATTCAATTTCAGTTTTATGTATTTTTTATCTAGTCAAGCCCTCTGGTCGACTTAAGGAGGCAAAGTAACAATATAGGGATCAAATTAGATCAATTAATGCATTTTTTCAGAGAGGATTTTTTATATTGTTTATGGAGTACAAAATACGAATGCAAATGCGAATGAATTTTCTTCTTAAGATAAACAAGAAAACTTCACTAATTTAAATTTAATACAAAATTATTCCGAATTAGAAAGTATTATTTTTGGAAACCCAATACAATTGTTAATGTCAAATATTTTTTTGGAATTTTTGGGGTTAAAATGCAACAGTGAAAAAGGAATGATTTATTTTTAGAGTCTAAGAAATTTTTTAGGCAAATAGTATGCAAAAAATAAAAAATTTCGATAAAAACTCAAATAGATGAAATGCGCCTATTGTAAATTTTATAGAAATTCCTGATGACATTTGAAAATTTTATGATTTTTTTTAATGAATCAGATTGAATCTGAGAAATTAATTCTTAATTAATTCATAATTAAAAATAATGCCAAACCAAAATTATCTCAAATAGTTATTTTAATATGTAATTCAGGAAAACTTAGTTTGCATAAAATAATATGTATGGACCAAATTAGAAATCAATTACAAAAATCACTCAATAAAATCATTTCAGTGACAAATCATCTCCAGATTCAATGAAATTTGGATAGAAGTTAAAGCACAAGAAAACACCCAATATATGATTTTTGGAGAAAGATATAATCGCATTCCAATTTCAGAGTATACAATAGGTAAAACTACACTAATTCTCAATATTTGAATTTTAATAAATCATTCAATGCTCACAAAAATATGATAAAATAGTCAAGATATGTAAAATTAATAGAGTAACAATATGCAATTTTTAGAATTAAAAAATGGTTTGAAATAACATTCGGAAATTGAGACAAAGACAAGGTTTTATCCGCAATATATAAAATAAAAATTCATCAAAACAAGTTGTGTCTAAGGGCACTTCTTTAATTACCAAAACCTATATGGTTGCTTTTACAAATTTTTTGAAGTAAATGCATGAAGGTGGGACGTTTCTTCTTCCTCTGTGGAGTTGGAATGGGTTCCAACAGTGGAACCCATGATTGTGGTAGCTAGTGGGTGGGTTGGAAGGAGGAGGGCAACAGTGGGGTGCAAGTATGTGCATCGGAGAGAGACAGTGGTGGATGCATGATGGAGGTAGCATGCGGGAGTGAAAAGGAGAGGAAGGATGATAGAGAGCTTGGTTGTGCATGGTCGGCCATTGGAGTGTGTGGCGGCAGACGGTGTGCATGGTCGCATGCAATTGCAAAGGAAGAAGGCGATGGATTTACGGAGGCAGCAGTGTAGAGCAGCATGGTGATGGAGATGCGGTCGACGATTCTGGTTAGGTGTGGTGGTCAGTAGGCCACGGTGGAGTAGTGGGGTCATGACTTGAAGGGCACAAGAGTTGTGAGCATGGTGGCAGGTAGGGCTGTGTATGTCATGTTGTGGGAGAGCAGGTGGACAGCGGTGAGCATGCAGCAGATGGTCGATGAAGGCAACGATTAGAGTTATGCCTGGAGGTTGGTCGAGCTACACTCCACGACAGTCATCACTTCAAGAGGTTGGCGAAGGAAGCTCGAAGCTTGGTAGAAAGCTTGCATTATTGCTGCTACGTGGCTGCATCACCACCAATCACACCATATCCTCATTGTCGCTCAACATGTTGCATAGTTGTTGTCATAGGCGACATACCAAGGGCATAAAGACTCTCTTCAAAGAATGGTGGATAGGGACTTTTCGCAAAAAAATATTCAAGACTTTTATATTTTATATTTTTATGTCGTTATAATTTTTTGATTTTTTTGAATAATTTTGAGGACTTATTTATGACATAAATTTACATTATTAGTCCATTTTTATTAAGAGTTGTATTTTGTTAATATATTGAATTTAGGGACTTTTACCTGGTATTTTGTTTAATGATTCAAGATAAGATCAGTATCTTAAAACGATGTCATAGATTCATCAATTCTCTAGGGTTCGTTTGGTTGCAGGGTTGGGCAGGGTTGGGTTGGGTTGGGGTACCCCTGTGAATAGTAAACTGTGAGGAGGATTAGGGTGTTTGAAAGGAGGGATACCCCGGGTTGGGCCAACCCAACCCTGCCTAACCCTAACATTCAAGATTCATGCCCATCATTCGATCTTTACCAATCTCCATTCGCCATGCCTATTTATTAGTCAGTAGGAGTGTCAACTAATGAGCATGTAGATTGGCAAGAATCAGTTGTACAGACCAGTAGTTCCAGCCGCTTTGCAATGTGGTCGAGCTTATCCAACCACTTCACTCTTTGTTCGTTTACAGAAAATTTCTCTAAGTCTCGTGACTGTTTTTTAGTTTTATCTACTTTGGACAGGTTATTGCCAAAAATACTGAGATTTGAGCTCTTAGACTTGTTACATCTTAATGTCAATGCCATGTTCAAAAATTTGTGGAGGATCTTTGACCAGTGATGATATAAATGGGATAAACAAAATACGGCTTCTACTTTGACCATTTCCTCAAATATTTGCAGCACTACATCCTCGTCCTTATGAAAGTGGGATCCATCGTAGGAGGCATCAATGAACCTCTGGTTTTTCTCAATTAGGCCCATGAATAAATGTTGGACCAAGCTTGTCATTGGTAGTCTGTGGTGCGGGCACTTCTCATAAAGTCTTTAAACCTATCCTAGCCTTCATGTATTCATTCATGGGGTCCTTGGGAGATATTGGCAATCTTGGACCACATCAGATTCAGAGAACTCAGTGGGTTGATGAATTTGTGCTTCATCACTCTAAAGGTTGAAAATAGAGCTCTGCTCCCAAGTAATTAGCTGCATTTCATCACTTATATTGCATAATTAGCATTCATGCATGTGTAAATAAAATCTGCATTTTAGCATTCATATTTGAATTTAATAAGGAGCAAAATTCACTTGTAAATATTTGCATGTATATTAGCTAAAATTACTTATTTATATATATTTTATAATAACTCCAAATCAAATAAAACCAAATCCATAGTGTATATATTACTAACACTAATAAAGGAAAAGTATAAAAAATACTAACTTGTAAAATTTTCCAATAAAATCCAAATCCATGTTTGTAACTACGAACCTTAAAATGTGCCTATCTCTCTCATACGTTGTATGATTTAGGTCTACTCACTTTTAAAGTAATATACATTCAAAGATCCTCGAGACAAGACCAATTTCATTAAAATCAGAGATCGTATGTGAAACTTGGATTTTAGGCCCCTATTGTATATTATACATATTGACCTTTTTGCCCTTTATTTTATCTTTTTATTTTCTTAATTATTAAAAATCCTAAAAAATATATTAATTTGTAAATATTCCTTCCATATTTTCTCTATTTTTGTTTTGATTTTTCTCTTATTTAAAAAATGACAAAAAAATGCAAAAGATAAAAAAGCGGTATTTTATACGTATAAGGTAACACCCAAAAATATACATTGTAAATACATTTTCATTTGATTTTTGGCCCTTCATGAAACTTGTTGATCTCATTGAGACGAGAAATTTTCTTGTTGACCACTTTTTGATATAACCACTTTTGATATTTCTTTTCAATTTTTCTTTACACACCGGCCCAATGCTCGTGCGCGGAGGAGTCGTCCCCCTCCATATCTCAGGAGCTGTTACATGGTTCAGCCTTTCAGATAACACGTGAGATGCACCCATCCCATTGGAAAATTTTCAGCAGAGCCCCTGGAGTTTCAGATGTTCACACTTGAGTCCCTGTAAGCTGAGAGCACGTGTTGTACTTGCTTCCTCCTAGAATAATTGCGAAAATCAGGCCCGAAGTCTTGATAATTGCACTAAAGTCCCGTCAGCATCTTTACTTTTATCAATTTTTATTTCTATTTTGCATTCATAACCCTGTGTTCATATATTTATTTAACATCCTTTTTGCATCATTTTATCATTCTAAAAATTGCATATTGTAGAAGAGCTCATGTTTTATCATTGTGAACAATACTTATATTTTTGTGAGCCTTGGTATATTTAATAGAATTAATTTTGTGAAATAATGCACATTTTACCCAATCCTTATTCTAAAATTGATTCTAAAATAATTTTGGGTCCAAAAATCACCAAAAATTCAAAGTAGGTAGAATTTAAATAGTTCTACATTATTCCTAAAAATCATCACATTTGCATGCATATATTGGTCACAATAAATTAGTTGGTGACTGGTGTAATTCAAATTAAATTAAGTCCTCACTTAGTATTATAGAAATTAAAAATTGTTCTAGATATCTCTCATATAGACCTTTCTAGGATAAATTAGTTTCGGAAAATATTGACGTTTGGTATTTATCAAAATTAAATTTGCGCAAATCACCCTGCATTCATATTTAATTTGTAATTAACTCATATAGAGTCGAAAAATGTTAAAAAAATACAGTAGCTTAATTTCATTGCATTTAACATTCTGGCCAATTATACTAAATTTGATTACACTTTATTTTTCAATCCTTGAATTTTGTGTGAATTGCATTTGCATTTTCAATTGCATAAAAAACAATAAAAAAAATACTCTCTTGAAAACATAATGTCTAGATCGACTTTAAATTAATCTAAGGAAAAAGTTGCCTCCCTGAGTTCGACCTTAGGCTTGCCCAAGTAAAATAAAAAAAGAAATTAGTTACATGCGTTTAATTAAAAAATTAATTAGAGTGGTTTTGATAAGTCCGATTTTACCCGACTGCAACGACATTATTAAATTTAATCGTTAATCTGGTTGAATTAAGAAGGGTAATCTAGGGTTTTTCTGATGGAGTCATTGCCCGGGAGGCATGGATTAAGTTAATTTCTAGAAAATTTAGATTTTAGGTTTTCCATCCCTTGGTAGTCTAATTCTCAGTTTTTCTTATGAATATTTTAATGTCCAATTTTCGGCATTTGTTTATTTTGTGTCGTTCGTTCTTTGACTGTCATTTATTTTTTGTGCGAGGAACACGAGGCATCGAAGGCGATTCGGCAGGCAAGCCGAAGACCTGCATCGGTTTGAACTTAGTGGTCTTTTATAGATTCTATAAAAAAAAGAGAGTTTACATTTCCAACAGTTCCCATTTGATTCTGGCGCATGTGAGAGAATAATAAAAAGAGTCTCTGTGTGTTGTGCGGTCTCTTGACGTAGGATAGGACCTGTACTCGTGGCTTTTAGGGATTTCTTAGGACTGTTTGTGCATGTAATATCTAGGACCACACTTTACCGTTAAAAGACGCACTTAGACCGTAGGACTGTAGCCAAATCTAACTTGTTCCTCACTCGATAATCGAACAGCTTGTCTAGGAGCAGATTTTCTCGCTTGCATTCATTTAGATGAAATTTCAAATCATGTTCTACATCATGCATGTGGAGTGCGAGGATTACTGTAAGTCTTCTGAATTTGGCATACATCATTGTTTTATTGTGCGTCGTCTTTTCTCGACTCCTTCTCCCTTGGTTTTCTAATTTAGGATTAAAGGAAATTGGGACTAGACGATAGGCATGGATTGTGTGTTGGACTAATCAAATGGTCATCTAACTTAAAATTGATACTGCTAAACAAATTGACAAAAAAATCAACATAAAATTAGAAATTCTGATTGCAGGAGAATAACTCCAACCTTGATTTCAGGTTGAGAGGATACAGAGTGTGTGTGCACACAATAAGGAAGAGCTAAAATGCCTGCCTTCCATATCACGTACCCCTATCCTAGCAAATATCATAGGCTGAATTCTTATAGGTTCAACAGACCGGCGCCAAGTAGCCCCTGCCTGTTTCGGCAGTTAGATAGGGTGAAGCAGCGGTACACCGCGACAAGTTTCTAGTAACCCTTCGAGGTGAAATTAAAAGCCTTGTCAGTCTACGCCTACTTCGGTAGGTAGAGAGGGGCAGGTCCTTGAACTTCTCATCTAGGGATAGGAGCGAAGAAAGGAAGGGTGTTGGTATCTTAGGCGACAGGTTAAACAGGGGAGGCGCATTCGTCTTTGAGCTAACTTCCATATAGACCACATAATCCTTGCTATTTGCTTGAAAAATCACACTGAAAATCAACCAGATTAATCGGACATGGCTTTGGGTCCTCCACCATGTTGAGTGTGAACTCAGTTTTGCTCTTGTGTTTGTCTTTGTTTTTGTTAGTGTGTGTTATCCTGTGTAATTGCACGTTTTCTACGTCGATCTCCTTACATTCATCCTTTTCTCCTCAAGAAGTCAGGATATTGGTCCCCATACCCTGAGACCTTTGGTCATTCCTCCTTGGCCATATACCGTGCATCTCCATCTTCTCCTTCTTCCATGTATCCTCCACCATCCACGAGAGACCCTTACCTGTGGACAGTTCCACCTCGACCCGATTATGACGTCAGAACTTCTACTGACTTCTCCACTTCTTCATGTTTCTCACCTATTCCATATTCTAACACTCCAAATCCACTTTCATCTTGGGGTAACTTTCCTTATTCTCGGGAGCTTGTTGGAATCAATGAACCATACAAAGAGCAAGCCACTGTTGAGATAGATGACTGGAAGAATTACTTGGTTGATAGAACATACGAATGGAGAGGCATGCACTTAATGATCTTCTTGACTTGATTGACCCTAGTAATCTAGTATGCATTGACCAGCCTTCAGATCACACAATCCGAGAACCTATACATTAACAGGAATGGATTCATGGATTCAATCAACGAGCCCCTCTATATTAACTCCATCATGTTAGGCTCTGACTAAGATTTGCCATACAGATGGTCCATACTCGACCCATTATTACATGACAGAGTTTAGGTATGTTGAGTATGAGACCCCAATACCTCAGTAGTATCCACTAATTGAACTGAACTCTCCCATGATTTGTCATGAGAATTTTGTGGAGGATGACATCTCTAGACTTACTAAGAAAAATGAATCATTTCGTAACAAGTTGAGAGATGTCATGGAAATATTGCACTCAATTTCTGCCAGCATGGGTATGAAAGTGGAAAAGGAAGTAAGTAAATTTGATGTTGAAAACAGAGCGAACAATAGGGAACCCACACAATTTGTACATCTGGAGTCTATTCTACTTTCCTCTTCTACTAACCACTTGACTTCCAATCCAGAGTCTGACCGTTCATCCATCAAAAACACAAATTGAAAATCCCAAAAAGACCAAAAAAATTGAAAAATACAAAATCTCATTAAAATAGAAAATGAAAAGGACATAAAAAAAGTGGATCCTACCATAAGGGGAGCACTCGATGAGGAATTGATTTTTAAACTTCCCTTAATAAAGGCCATATATCACTTCTCCGACCTCAAACGATTTGTGAGAAGTAAATTAATGCCCGGCCTCTTTGGCCATCTCCTTAGTGAGAGATACATAGTGTCTATGGCCACCTCCTTAGTGATGGGGAGAAAGACCAAGAGCCGCAGAGTAAAGCGGTTGCCTAGGGTAGAATGTGAAATCAAAGATACTATCTTCACTCATGCAATAATCAATTATGACTCTCTGATAAATATCCTCCCGACCTCTGTGTTTGACAAGTTCAAACTCTAGCCAATCAGAAACGGAGCATATGACAACAGTTTGGTGTACAAAGACAATGTAAAGAGTTGGCATGATAGATTTATCAGACGAAAGACCTTTGTTCATGGACAGAAGGTATGGTTGTTCAATGCAAGCTGAAGGTTTTCAAAGGGAAGCTTAAATCCAAGTGGACGGGTCCGTTCATAGTCTGTGGTGTGCATAATAGTGCATGTGTAGAGATCTCAGATCTTATAGATGGAACACAGGCATCCCTAGTTAATGGACAACTGCTCGAACACTTTGTTGAACCTAATGAACAGTTAGTCCATGTTGAGGAGATTTTGTTCATGCGTGAGGCAGACTCAGAAGACACAAATAAAACCGCGCATGAGGCCTTGAAACATTGAGCTCTCGCCATCAGCAGCATCAAAAATATTCAGACCTTGATCCTTATATATACTCACCTTTCTTGTATATATTTTCTTTCCCTCCCTCCACAGTGATTCGAATCACTCACCCCAGCTCCATATCCTTTCATTTTACGGCTATACTTAGGATGACCAGATCCTATGTATAGGGGGAGAGTGACCCGAGTCTATTCACCATTCATTGTACATCCTCCAGATCTCATCAGTTCTCACATTCACTTTTTCCTAGAGTTAGGCTGACCAGAGCCTAAGTATGGGGGGACTGATGCCCGTCATGTATATATTGTTCCATTTCCCCGCTTGACCTCATCCACTCTATTTTTGATCTTCTTCTATACTTAGGTTGTCATAGCCTAATTATAGGGAACGGGACGACTTCAATACATTTTTGTTATTTTAGCTCTAATACACTTAGCACGAGCTATGTCTTTTTCCTCACTTTTCGTGCTCTGAGGGCATAGCACAGGCTAAATATAGGTGGCGTGTATATATTACATATATACCAGACCCATAGCTCCTACTTTTGCGTATTTTTCTATATATTATGTAATAATTACAGGGTGGGTAAAAATTGATATAAATTTGTAAAATACATGTATACTAGAAGTTGTAAAATTCTTGAAAATAATACTTTTGTAAAATTTGTTATAAAATAGGATGTATACCAAAACAATATGCATGTATACTTGTATATTGTGTACAAGATGTAAAATATGTAGAACATCAACGTCCGCGTGAAGCAGCATTGAGCTCTCATCCATCATCCGCAGTAGCTGCCTAGACTCTAGCTCTGTTGTGTGTCTGCGAGCGAGGCATCCTTAACATGAATCTCCTTCACCTCGACCTCTTTCCTGTACCTTGGCTACCTCGAACTCCAGTAGCCAACGTGCGGTACACCTCCTCTAGAGCACGTGCCATCATTGTCCTCCTTCGTCTTCAGGCGCAGCTGCAACCATCCTCCTCACCACCGCGAGCTCGCCACCAACTTCGTCACTCTTCCAGTGCGCCATCATTTGCCTTGCCTTCCAGCCTTGGTAAACCGTCTAGCCAGTCCATTACAGCCCTGTTGCCAATCACGCAACCACACGTGCTCTAGGCGCAGGCAGCGCTACGCGCGTCATGCCGCTCTACCGGTCATGTGTCGACTGGCTAAGTTTTCTCCCTCAGCCACAATCGACTATCGTCCAGACCGACCCCCACTGCTCTCTACCACAGCCTGGAAAGCCACCTTAAGTCACCGCACATCTCCGGGTGACTCAACCTCCTCACGCGTGCAAGTAGTTGCCCCTCGTCTCCACGCTGGCCTAGTGCTTGCGCACGGAGAAGTCGTCCCCCTCCACATCCCGGGAGCTCCTGCATGGTTCAGTCTTTCAGATAACATGTGAAGTGCACCTACCCCACTAGCAAATTTGCAATAGAGCCCCTAGAGTTCTAGTTGTTCATGCCTGATTTCCTGTAAGCGTAGAGCACGTGCTGTACTTGCTCCCTCCTAGGATAGTTGCAAAAATCTGCCCCGAAGTCTAGGTGATTGCACTGAAGTTTCGTTAGCATCTTTGCTTTTATCAAATTTTATTTCTGTTTTGCATTCATAACTATGTGTTCTCATATTTATTTAAGCATCCATTTTACGTCATTTTGTCATTCTAAAAATTGCATATTGTGGAAGAACTCATGTTTTATCATTGTGAACAATAATTATATTTTTGGGAGCCTTGGTTTATTTAATAGATTAATTTGGTGAAAGATTCCACATTTTACCCTATACTTATACTGAAATTGATTCTAAAATAATCGTTGCTTCAAAAATCACCAAAAATTCATAGTAGGTAGAATTTAAATAGTTCTACATTGTGCTCAAAACCCATCATATTTGCACGCATATCTAGGTCAAATAAATTAGTTGGTGATTGGTGTAATTCAATTTTAATTAAGTCCTCACTCGGTATTTTGATAAATTAAAAATTGTTCTGGATATCTCTCACATGGACCTATTTAGCATAAATTTGTTTCTAAAAAATATTGGCGTTTGGTATTTATCAAAATTAATTTTGCGCAAATCACCTTGTATTAATATTTAATTTGTAGTTAATTCATACAGAGTTAAAAAATTCAAAAAAAATGCAGTAGCTTAATTTCATTGCACATTCTGGCCAAGCTTCATAATTTTTGGACTATATTTGATTACATTTTACTTTTTAACCCTCGAATTTGGTTGGAGTTGCATTTGCATTTTCAAATGCATAAAAAACCATAAAAAATATTCTCCTGAAAACCTAACATCTAGATTGATTTTAAATTATTCTAAGGAAATATTTGCCTCCTTGAGTTTGTCCTTGGGTTTTCCCATGTAAAAAAAAGAAATTTGCCACTTACTTTTAATTGATAAATTAATTAGAGTGGTTGATAAGTTCGATTTTACCCGACTGCAACGACATCATTAAATTTATTCGTTAATCTGGTTGAATTAAGAAAGGTAATCTAGGGGTTTTCAGTAAAACAGGTGCAAAAATGCAAACTTTAGTTCTTCCCATGTCATCTCCACATTGCCTAAGTGATTGATCCAATATAGTACCTTATTTTGAAGGCTGAATGGGAAGGCAGTCATGTTGACTACACCCAACGTGATATTGGGGAGTGAGTGATGCGACAGATGTGTCAAAATTGATGCAGATGGATTTATGGTTCTTCATTCACATTTCCATGGAAAGTCAAGAGAAGAGATAAGAGCGGAGTTTTTAGATCGAAGTGTCTGGGGAGCGGAGGAATTTGGATCCACTATGTGATATGCTTGGCCCAAGAGTTTTATGTCTCTTTGAGTAAGGGCTTGGACTTTTATCTTACTACCTCTTCATCCCCTACTTAGGGTACATCTACCTGATATTCTTCATTCCTCTTCTATACTCTCTATCCTTCGTTAATTCAACCAACATCTCCTAGAAGGCATCTTGTGTAGTCAGATGTTGTTGAATCGTCAAGAAAGAAGCAAGCATCTGCACATTCACTTCATTTTGCTCTGCTTATTGGGCCTTCCCTCTCTGAGGAGACATCTCACAATCTGAGTCCGCTAATGAGATATCCATATCGGGCTCTTGGTCTGCAAAAGGAAATATGCCCCCTCAATCAGGAAACAAGCACCATATGTGGAAAATAGTTTGGAACCAGGGCTGATTATAAACTTTATTGTGGTTGGATATGTATATGGTGCAAAGTCAATCTTAATCCAAAAAGGAGTAATTTCAGGACAGGAGTGATTCAAGCTTATTTAAGAAAGAAATGGGGAGTCTTGAGAGTAATTCACTAGGTCCGAACTGAGCTCTCTAGAATTATCCTGATTTATTGAAGATGTCAGTCTAGGTGAATCGATGTGGGAGAGCACTGTTTGGATTAAACCATCCCTCAGTTGTGATTGATGAATAAGAGAGTCGTCGCTCTAGAAGATGAAAATAGACTTTGTTCTTGAGTAATTAGATGCATTTTTCAATCTATATTGCATTATTATTATTCGTATACTTGTAAATAATATTCACATTTTTGCATTCATAATTGCATGAAATATGAAGTCCAAAAACCTTGTACGATATCACCTATATAATACCCTAATTTCCCTTACTTTTATTTATTTTTTACTAACTCGTAATAAAATAAAATGAACACTATTTTCTATATATCACTGACACTAAGCAAAAAAACCAAAAAATACTAACTTGGTAATTTTCCCAATAAAACCCAAAATATAGTTTTGAGACAAAAGGCTTTAAAAATGAATATAACCCTCACATCCTATGAAACCCTATTGACTTTTGATGTATTGTACGTTCAATTACCTACAAAACAAGAACACATTCAAAAGAATTGAAGTTCACATGTGAAACTTGTATTTAGGAGCCTCATTGTATATTATACATATTGACTAATTTGACTTCATTATTTTATGTACAAAAATATTCCTGTTGATTTACTTCTTATTCATATCTTTTCTTTTATTTATATTTTAATAAATTATGTAAAATTCCAAATAAAAATTGAAGCAAAAAAGAAAGAAAATAAGTCATCTTGAGTCTGTATATGGAGTCTGTGTATAAGTCCCCTTACTTTATATCTGTATTTACTTAATTATTAAAAATAAAAAATAGATTATGATGTATATATTTATTTATAAAGGTTGTGATTTTTTTATTTAAAATTTATTTAAACAAGATAAAAAGTTTTAAAATACAAAAATTGAGTTTTTTAGATCTATAGAATACCATCAAAAAAACTTTTTAACAAATGATCTCTTTTGGTTTTGGGACCTTCTAGAAAGTTATAGATCTCGTCAAGACGGGCAACTTTCTTTGAGATCACTTTTTTATTTGACTTTGTTTGGTAATTATTTTAAGATTTTCTTTTATTTTTATTTTCAATTTTTCTGGGAGAGACATGTCGTAGCTCCTGGAGTCGCTACATGTCACCCACTTTTTTATTTTATGTTATTTTCCTTATATTATATTTATTTATTTATTTAAATATTCTAATTTTTATTTATTATAATTGATTTTATTTAATTTTATTATTTTTCCCTTGCCACATGGCATCTCCCATCGCTTTCCACATGGTCATTCCACTTCCCATTGCGCCTATTTTCCTCCAGCGGCGTACATCCTCCCGTTGTTTAACCAGATTTTTCACGGGTCTAAAATACATCAAACAAGGCAGAGGCGCAGTTGTTGTGGCAACCCGTAAGAAATCCCTATTCAAACAACAATTAACCCATAACAAATAGATCAAGCCATGAAAGTAAATGCATAGAATTAAAATTTATTATAACTCTACAACAAATATGTGTATAGGTGCAAGTATGTGTAGAGTGTCGAACACAGGAAGCAAGCAGGCAGATCGGGGCAAATGATGCTAAAATAATGACTGTGATGTGATTATCTATACATGTGCTATGTTTTTGTGGGTTTTTAATTTTATAATTTTTTTTAGATTTTATATTTTTTTATATTTTCTTCTAAATAAGAAAGTAGATATAATAAAGAAAAAAGAGATATAATATATATAGCAAAAAAGGTTAAAAAAGTAAAAATCAGGAAATAATATATTTTTGGGCTTTTTATATTTTTGATGTTTTTGTGATTTTTCTAGATTTTTCATATTTTTTGGTATTTTTAAAGGCAAAAATACTAAAAACAGTGAATAAACTGAAAGGCCGAAGCTAAAATCAGGATGAAAGATATCAAACATAGTCCAAAATTCCTCAAATTAATTTTAAAATAACGAAAATAAAACACAGAAAATTTAACGATGGAAATTGTAATTTTAGGATTTTTGTGGAATATTTAAGATTTTTATGAATATTTTAGTGGTTTGTTATTTTTAGGAGTTTTCTTTTGAATTTTTTAATGATTTTTGGTGGAGTTAAAACACAGAGAAACAAACAAAATGTGATTTTTTTTGAAATTTTTCAAGGGGTTTTGCTAATTTTTATGTATTTTCTAGTGCAGACAGTAGAGAAAATGCATGTTTTTTAACTTTTATAAATATGAAAATGCAATAAAAATGTGAAATAAAAATATGGCGTGAAAGAGCAACAAACATGAGCATATACTAATTTTTTGGGAATTTTTAGGATTTTATATATGCATGAAATAAATGCAAACACCAAAGAAAAAAATCAACACTAGCAAGGGTATTTTTGTAAATATCCAGAAGTCCAGGGACACGGATGCAATTTTTCCACAAATATAAAAAGCAATATCAAATTTTCTGGATGAAATGTAACTATGCAAACTCCCAGGGGCTTCTCTGCAAAAATGCCAATGACCACATGACTCGCACGTGGCTGGCGAGAACCATATAACAAATATCAAAACTTAGAGGGGCTAAATTGCAAAATAGCCAGAAATATATTACTGCATATAAAAGTCTGTATACTAAAACAAAATATTCGATTCCTTAGGAGGTCCTGCACAAAATTTCCACACCCCACGTGCTCCAGGCACGTGAGGTGACATGGACAAGGACCTTAACGTGATAATATAATGTTTGAGGGGTGAAACGTAAATATTACAGAAATATTAAAGCTGTAGAGGAAAGTTTATAATCTAATAACTAAATAACAAAAATGGAAGGGCTAATTCTGCAAAATACTCAGCAGAGTCGATCGGACGGTAGATGATGGTTCACGTGACACGCGTCACGACGACAGGGCCCGATGACGGTTCGCCACCGACGGTCAAGATTTAATCGCTCGAAGACGATCGATGGTTGGACACGCTCAAAATCCGGTGGTAGCTGCACGCCTAGAGGAACAGACCTTCATCCAACGACGGCAGAGGTGCGAGGAAGAACCGGGAAGAAATGCGTCACTGTGAAGTTTCCCCGTCTAGATTGAGCCTCTTCGGCGGTCCTTGACACTTCAAAACGGCCTGGGAGCTTCCTGGGGAGACCTTCTAGCGATCGGAGGCTTCAGAATGGCGTGGGGATCGTCGGTAGGCCGCCGCGACATGAGGGAACTGGGTTGCTCTAGGAAGCTTGATGTCCTTAAAAATCCGACCCCTAGGAAGGTCTCTTAGAACCTGGGACCTGCAAAGAAAACACATGACAACAGTAAGGGGTCCCCAGGGCAATGGCGGGTGGAATGGTGGCGGTTTTGGTGAAAACGAGGTGGTCGTCAGAGCTCAAGAACTCCGATGAGGTGTTCGAGGGTGGAATTGACTCTAACTAATTTGATTAAACAACAAGATAAATGCATGAAGTAACGACTACAACTACTGACTACCTAAATAGCAAGAGAACGAACAGAAAGGTGAACCTCGATGCCTGTAAAAGCCAGTGATAGACCTCACGGCCACTTGGCCAGAGATGGGGGTGAAGACCTCCTCCACGCCGCTCCTCCGAGCCTCCTGACGACGAGGTGAGCGTGGTGTCACCTCCCTCAAACCTCAGCACGCCAAAAGAAAAGGGAAAACGGACAATAAGGGGTTCGAGGAATGAGGGGAAGATTAGCGATATTTTTGAATAGGTGGTGAACGTGGCACAAAGATTGAAGCATAGAGGTCGACTCAGTGATTCAATCCCCAAGGCAAACCATAGGCGTGTATCATGGATTAATGGGAAGGAAAATTACAAAAAAAAAAGCATGATGAAAGGAGGAAAGATGTGACCTAGAAAAATCCACAAAAATGGACAAAAACAAGGTCTGACGCAATGGCAGACCTCGGTCAGAGAGTTGACCTAGGTCTACCAACGGTTGAATCTGGTTGGTCTATGTGGACCAACCAGAAAAATCGTTGGAACACAATAATTTAAAAAAATGATTAAAAATAATACATGATTTTATTAATTTTAGATTATAAAATGAAAAATATTTATTATTTTGTAAAGTATTTGATTATAATTTTTATTTATTTTTTGGAGGTATAAAACTACAAGTTACCCTTTAAGGCTATGTATAGGTATATTTATCTATATATATTAATGTCTTATTTTTATTTTTTATATTTAATTTTATGTGTTTGGTTTATTATTTTATAAATTTATGACTTATTTTTATGGACTTAAATATAATTTTATTTTTTTCTGATGTATTATGTACAATTAAATAAATAGAAATATAATTTACATATATAGTTATAGTTTTTATACCTAGGTATTTTATATAATTATTTTATTTTTGAGTTTTATTGGTGTTTTTATTCTAGTTTTAATATACATATATATTGTAAATAATATTTACAAAATTATAAATATAGAAAATTATAAAAATAGTGAATAAATAAAATGAATATTTTAATCGATACAAGTATACAATAAGGGTCCAAAACCTAACTTTCAAACCGTAACTCCGAAAAATACGAAACTACCTTCATTAAATATATTATGAGAAATTATATATAATTAAAGGTGATTTTAATACGTTTCAAGTTCTTATTTGAGAGATATAAGTCTGGGAAGTTGGGATTTTGGAATCTTATTGAGATCGTAACTTTTTATCTATACATTATTTTTCAGTGAAATCAATTTTATATTTTTCTACATTTAATTATCTACAACATTCATGTACAATGTTTCTTTATTTGAAGTATAAAAAGTGGAACTAAAAATAGGTCCCAAAATGAATAAAGAATGAATTAAAATAAAAGGAAGTTTATTGTATTCTGGCCCTTATCTCCCCCTACTTTATCCCTTGTCGACCTAGTCATCGGGATGCCTAGGTCTTAGGGTTTCAGGTTATAAAATATTTGTAATATTTTATTATTTTTCTTTTCTTTTCTTTATTATATAATTTTGACTTTAAAAATCGCATTTTATACACTATTTGCACAATGATGCGTGAATGCTAAAATGCCTAAATTAAGCCTATTTACACGCATTTACCAGGGTTTTTGAGGCCAAAATGATAGAATAATGATGACGAAACGTAGATTCATCATCCCCCTATACTTGCCGTTGCTAGTCCCTAGCAAACACTTATGTAATAAGTGTAGAAAAGAAAATCAAAGAAAAGAAAAAGAAGAAAGTTGGATTGAATTTAACTATCAAACTTGTCTTCACAAAATCAAAGTTTGGAGCTTAAGTCAGACCTTTGGAATTTAGTGCAGGCAGAACCTTAATGAGAACCAGATTTGAAATCCAACAGCCTTCGAGAATCCCAAAACCCTTCTCAAGTCTCCTCAATAGCCAGGTCAGAAATATTTCAACTCATACGCAAACTCATATGACTATGAATCTGACTCGTACAGTTTAAGTGATAGTGGCTCTCCCCAACTGAAATGACAAAGAGATTGACTTCTCCAATATGACAACCCAATGATTCCCCAATCTAACAACTCATTCCTCGAGGAGTTGGGTATTCCCTTCTAAGTTCAAGTGGCAACCAGCTCAAGAGGAGGGGGTGAAGGGAAGAATGGACGGTAGCTAGTGTAGCTACCTATCCTAGGATGCAAGACCAGTGTAGTCAAGTCATCCAGCTGCAGGCTCACATGATTTGACTTTGAAGCTCAAGCTTGCTTATTGACTATACACATATGTACACTCCAGCAGGCATTTTTATTTTTGTACAGACCTGTCCACTTTTTTGGAGTTTTTGATTTTTTTAATACTATACACAACAGCATTTACATAGGGAGTTTTTCCTCTTGAGTCAGTAGACTATCCCTTTTTTGAAGCTTTATTACAACCCACAATCTCCTGTCCTCAAAACTCATCATCACTGGATGGGTAGGGGTGCACTTCCCTCCCTAGGGGAGGACAAATGTTTCCACTTGTGTGTGTCTCATACCGACAAATCCAACCACCTCACCACTCCAACTGAGTTGAGCCAAGTGAAAGGTGCAAGTGCCCAATCTAGGTCATTATCAACAAGAGTCGTGTGTGTTCTCTCAAATACTCTACTTAGGCAATCAAGAATCCATTGAACCAAGTCTCGTGATCCTCAAAGAATTAAGTCAACTAAACCTTAAGTACCTCAATTCCAGCTACTATAAGGTTCCTGTTATTAGGTAGATTTTAAGGTCCAACCAAGCTCCAATCTTCGGATTTTACTTAGACTTGTTCAACCATCAAACTCAATCCGAAAAATGCTCATGCTATGCAATTACTATGCAGAAAGTATTTTTGTGATGCAATTATCAATGATTTTGAACTTTTTATGGATTTTTTAAAAGATGATGCATATGCATTTTTTTTGATATATTTTTTTTCAAAAAGATTTTTCAAATGTTTTCGGTATTTTAGTTTTGCAAATGTTTTTGGCATTTTTGAAAACAAAAAGGTTTTCGCTAAAATACAGGTACAAATATTTACACAAGGATGCATCTTATATTTACAAGAATTAGGTTTTTAAGAAATTACAAGGGGTAAGTGGTCAGTTTTACAATATATAAAGAATTTTATGTGAGATCTATATATTCCTAAAATTTATTTGATATCATTTTACAACAATTTTAAAAACTATAGTCCAAACTATTTTTTACAAACAATTTTTACAAACATACACACAAATTTAAATATCATTTTGCAAAGGTTTTCCAAATAGTAAATATAGATTTTTCAAATATTTTTGCAACCATTTTTCAAAGCATTTGCAAATAGTTTTTTAAACATTTTATTTCACACAAAGAAAAGAAATTTTACAAACAAAACAAGTTACAAAGGTTGAAAACATGCAACAAAACCATTTCCAAATAGTTTTCAAAAGATTCTCAAACTATTTTTCGAACATTTTACAAAAAAATATTTTCACCCGATTTATTAATCAGTAAATATAAAAAGAATTTGAGGAATAATCAACATATTTTTATTAAGGTATTTAATGAATTTTAATAGTATAATTAGACATATTTATTAAGAAAAATATGAAAGTACGAGTTATGGTTAAAGTATATACGCAGTATATACAACCCCCCTATGCTTAGCTTGAGCTACGCCCTCATAGATCAGAGAGAAAAGAGAAGACATAATTCGTATTGATTATAGACAAGTCTAAATAATAAACGAATGAATAAAGGAGTGAGAAGTTGACCGTCCCCCCTATACTTAGGATGAAATAATCTAAAGTATAGCATATTGTACATAAAGTAGGGAGGATCAAGGGGGGAATGAACAAATCGTACTCAGACTGTCTCCCCCTATACTTAGGGTAAGATATCCCTAAGTATATACAAGAAGAGGAGACAATGGAGAGGATCAAAAAATATAATAACTCGGGGTGTACACCCCCTATACTTAGGTCAAAGTATGTCCTAAGTATAGAAGACTGACAAAAGGGGTGACACCTTTTTGGTAGATAAAGTGAATAGAAAAGGAAAAGAAGAAAAGAAGAGAAGAGATCAGAAGATGGAAAAAGATAGAGAAGGATGTACGCATCACTCCCCCTATACTTAGGGTAAAAGAAGCCCTAAGTATAGGCAACAACAGGAGTGATGAAACGGAACGGCGAATGAACACTCAGCTCGTCGACCCCCCCTATACTTAGGACAAAGTACGTCCTAAGCAAGGTACACAAGAGAATGGGTGAATGAGCAAGACGGGAGAGAGACAGAGGTGAACAAAAGAGAATGTACCACAAGATGGATATACAAAGGATCAAGAAGGTCAAACGCAAACCTTCTTGCGAGATCGCTGAGGAATGGATCTAGTGTGGTGCAGGTCGACATCAGGGTCCTCAGATGACACTAACCGATCAGGGTCGATAGGGTTTAGGTTCTCAGTGGCCCTAGGGTGCTAAGGCACAGACGAGTGAGTGGAAGAAGTGTGGTCAGGTCTGGCCTTGGGAGTCTCGCTGATATCAAAGTAGAATGGGACGAACTCATCATCATCGGAAGAAGTGTAATCAGTGTCGTCCTGCGAGGTCTCGTCCAGGTCAAAACCAAAAGGAACGAACACGTCAATGGAAGTAGACGAACTCTGTTCGTCCTCTATAATCTCAACTGGGTCATCTTTCTCATCAAAAGGACTGAATTCTCGAATAAATGCAACCAATTAAATTCGACCTTTGTCTCATCTGAATCTAAGTGAACAGGAACTGACTCATCAGTGGACGTAGTCGAGTTATTACGTCCTGTCTAGTCTCTGGATCTACCCTCCGGTCAATGGTGTCGACCGTGTAAATTCTACGGATGTCATCAACACAACGCTAACCACAAGAAGTGGGAACTCTAAGGTCTATGCTTTCCGTGACTTCCTCCTTGGAGAGGAACTCCCGGGTCTCGTCATCAGTCATAAAGAAAGACTCTCTGATATCCTCATATAGGTCATAGGTCGCAGGATCAGTCAGAATAGGCGTAGTCGCATCAGGTGCATGTCTTTGATCGGCTGTGGGTGCAATGATGGCCACCTCGCTATCGTCAACAGGACAGAAGCGAATCTCTCCTTATCCATAATCAATTAAAACCCTCGCAGAAGCGAGGAATGGTCATCCCAGGATGATTGGAGGGTGCTCCCCTGTGGAGATCTCCATGGGCAATACGACAAAATCAACAGTGTAGCTCATGCACTGAATACAAATGACGGAGTTTTCAAGTATGCCCTTCGGCCTCTTGATAGATGCATCAGCAAATTTAACTATCATCCTGGTCTTCTTGAGAGGCCCTAAGTAAAGAGACTGTACCAGCGAGAAGGGTAATATGCTAATCGAAGCACTGCCATTGAGGAGAGTATGATAACATATGAAGTCAGAGATGGTGCAACTAATGAAAGGTGTGGCAGTGTTCCTCTTCTTAGGAATGGGATGGTGTGTGATGGCAAGGGCAGTGGCCATGGTCAAGATATGACGCTCAGATCTGCTCCTCCATTTTCTCTTCTTGGGAAGAGGAGCAGATAAATCAGTCATGGCCTGCTGATGTGGGGAACAGATGATCTCATGAATAGTGGCCACCACTTCGGGTTCAGTCAAAATTTTTTTCAACTTTTGGACTTCCTCCATAGAAGTCGGAATCGGTATATACATGAGGAATGCCAAGATCAGTCTGTATAGCGACATCCTCGGGGTCAAAGGTGGGACAATGTGTGAGAGGTTGTGTGGTCAAAAGATCTGACAAGTGGGCGCTCTCCTCACAATCTGAATCAACCAAGGGTCTCGCGAACTTTTTTTGGATTTTTAAATTTTTCTCAATTTTTTGTATTTTGGACGATTACAAGCTCTCATGGAAATCCTCGAATGAACCCATATAATCAAATGGTGGAATATCACGGTCTCTCTTATTTATGCTAGCGAGGTTTTCAATCCTCTGTCTTGCCTGATCCATCATCTGGGTCAAATGCTCAAGGGTGGAGTCCATGAAAGGTGACTCCAACAGATCAGTCTCGGGTGGATGTGAAGGAAATGGGAAGGTGGAGGTGGATGTGGATAGAAGTCTGAGTCCTGATACTGTGGTTGAGGGGAATATGTACAAAGGTCACGAGCAAAGTCCTCCTGGAAAAAAGGAGGTGGCCCGGCTGGAGTGAACAAGGGATCCACAATGTCCGGATAAAATATGCTCCAGTCAGCCATCTCGAAATAAGAGAAAATGATCGGAAGAGCACGATGGTCAAATCAAGAGAAGTGAAGAGAAAGGCACAAATGCGCAGAGGCGATAAGGAATACACACAAGCAATAAGAAACAAAACTCACATAATACAAACCCTCAATTCACCTACTCAACTCGGTAGAGACCGAAAAATCGATCTTTTTATCTTGTTTGTTTTAGAGTTAGGTGAGAAGTGCAGAAATTGCACAAACACTTAGGGGGTTGAAATGGGATTTTGGCACTAATCCTTAGTGTGTGTGCGAGCAACTAAAAGCAAAGACAATGAGGGGATTAATCGCCCCAATACAAGATTTTTTCTTTTTGGTCGATTTTAGGGTCAAGTAATGTTAAAAGTCCCAATTTTATTTGTAATCACTTTTTCTCGATTTGTAATAAGAAATGCACGAGCCTATTGGGGAGTCAATTCCAGTAAGCACCTAGGTTGACAAAATCAGAGGGAGAGTCAGAAAAGTAATGCAAGTGGCAAATCAATGATGCATGCTAAAGAGAAATGCTCACCTTGCCTCCAGCACTCTACATGCAAAGATGCTCAGTAGAATTGAAACCTATTTATATGCAAATTCAAGCCGATGAAATCGCCCTAAGTTTCAGAAATTGCTATTACCGTGAAGAATCGATTCTAATGACTTAGAATGGAACCGAAGTGTCTGGTCTTAGAGTCTCCTTGGTACCCACCATAGTGGGTCATGCACGCGTTGTTTGGAGAACTCTCGCGACGCGGTGGTTCCGAGACTAAGTGAGAAGCAATTCAAAATTTGAATAAGTCCAAACGTCCTATAGGCATAGGCAAATATATTAAGTGTTTGGCCTTAATCTATTGCAAGCAATCCTAAAACTAAGTGCTTAATCACACAAAATGAAGAAAATAAAACCGAGAAAACAAAGGGGAAAATGCGCTGAAAACTGTGAAAAGCCACGGTGAGCCCCCAAGTAAAGAATCACTTGGAAATTGGGCCCAAATGTCCAAAGTTCAGAGTACCTGTATTATTACAGATAATAGTGGTCTCTCTCACTTAAATTACACGAATAAATAAAGGTAAAAAATGCTTAAAATGCAACTGTCTTCTCAAGTCCTCCATGCCTCCTTTGATGCTAGGTCAGAAATCTCATGTCTCCTTCACATTGGTGCACAGGCGCCTAGGGTGGAGCACCTCCCTCGATCCGCGGTTCCTCGCACAAAATCATTTTTTTGTAATTTTTTTGTTTTTTATTTTTTGTTTGTTTTTTTTTGTTTTTTTAAACATGTGGATTTTACAAAATTGTGCACATAACCCCTCAAATAAACGTATTTAAAAGTACGAGTTATGTCTAAAGTATATATACAATATATAAGACACCCCCATATACTTAGCTCGAACTATGTCCTCATAGTGATCAGAGAGCGACAAAGGAAGACATAACTCGTGCTAAGTATAGAAAGATGAAAAGACTCCTATGCTACAACGACTCAAAGAAAAGATAAAAAGAAGAGAAGTTGGTGATCCTCCCCTATACTTAGGATCAAGTAATCCTAAGTATAGTAGAATGTACAAAGGGGAAAACCGATGAAGAGAATGTACATACTCACAAAGACACGATATGAACAACATCATCCCCCCCCCCATACTTACGGTAGAGTATCCCTAAGTATAGGCAACAGCAACAAAGGGTGATAAACAGGACGAATATGAACAACACAAATCCTTCACCCCCCCCCCCAATACTTAGGATAAAGCACATCCTAAGTATAACATATATACACATGGAAAAGGGGTGAATGATAAAACGAGAGAAGAAAGAGTGAAATGAAAGGATATACAAGAGGAGTGGATGTACAAAGGTCAAGAAGGTCGAAAACGAACCTTCTTGCGGGATCGTTGAGGTATGGATTTGACAAGGTGTTGGTCGATATTGGGATCATCATTAAACATAATCTAAGTAGGGTCGACAAGAATGTATCCTCAGCGGTTTCAGATTGTGCAGGCCTAAACCGATTATTGGAAGTAGTGTGGTCATGTCCTGTCTGGGAAGTCTCGCAAACATCAAAGTAAAATGGCTCGAAATCATTATCAGAAAAAGTAGGATCAATTTCAGCCTAGCAAGCCTTTACCGGATCATCATCTTTATCAAAAGGTCCAAATTCCTTTATAAAAGCAATAAAATCAAATTTGGCCTGATCGATCTCATATGAATCAGGGTGAATAGGAACGGACTTATCAATGAAAGTAGTCAAATCATGTCCGTCATGTCTAGTCTCAGAGTCTGCCTTCCGCTCTAGGGTGTCTATCGTATAAATTCCACTGATGTCATCAATGCATTGCCACGTACCAGAAGGGGGAACTCCAAGGTCTGTGCTTTCCAAGTCTTCCTCCTTGAAGAGGAATTCTTGGGTTTCATTATCATCCAACATATAACAAAAATCTCCGATATTATCATCGAAGTCAAATTCCTTGGGGTTGGCTAACATGGGCAGGCTCTCATGGGATGTGGGTCACTGGTCAGTCATGGGTGTAGTGATCAACATATCGCTCCCTGCATCAGAACGGAAGCGGATCTCTCCTGAACCATAATCAATAACGGCTCCCACAGAGGCGAGAAAGGGTCGTCCCAGGATGATTGGAGGGTGTTCCACAGGGGTGGAGGTCTCCATGGGCATTACAATAAAATCCGAAGTGAAATTCATGCCCTGAATAAGAATGACAACGTTTTCTAAAATATCCTTCGACCTCTTGATAGATCCATTAGCAAATTGAACTATCATCCTGGTTTTCTTGAGAGGCCCAAGATGAAAAGATTGTACCATACAGAAGGGTATTATATTGATTGACAAACCGTCGTCAAGGAGAGTGTTATCACAAGAATAGTCAGATATGGAGCAACTCACAAGAGGTGTGGCGGTGTTCCCTTTCTTAAAATACGGACGGTGAGAAATGGCGTAGGCAGTAGCCATGGTCAGGATGTGATGCTCAGATCTTTTCCTTCGCTTTCTTTTCTTGTGTTGAGTAGTAGATAAATCTGTCATGGCCTGTTGAAGTGGGGCTTTAATGTTCTCATGAAGGGTGGCCACCACATCGAGTTTAGTCAACATTTTTTGAATTTTTGGACCTCATCCATACAAAGGAAGAAGGTCGGAATCAACATTTACATGAGGATTTCCAAGAGCAGTTTGTATAGTGGAATCCTCGGGATCAAGGTTGGGACATGGCGATGTGGGTAAATGATCGGTCATTTGGGTCGTCTCCTCACAAAATGAATCAACAACGTGTCTCCTGAATTCTTTTTGAATTTTTTTTATTTTTATGTATTTTGGGTGATTTAAAGCTCTCATGATTATCCTCAAGTGAATCTATATCCTCAAATAGTGGAGCAGCGTTCTGGATCTCATTCATGTTAAATAGATTGGAAATCCTCGAATTCATACGCTCCATCATCTAGTTCATGTGATAGCATGAAAGGTGACTCCAAAGTACCAAGATTGGGTGGGTTGAATGAGGGTGGGTGAAAATCAAAGTCCTCCGACTCCTGAAATAATGGGTTTGGCGGATATGCACAAAAATCACGATGAAAGTCCTCCTGGAAAAGGGAAGGTGGATCAACTGGAAGGTACGAGGTATCTGCAAAGATCGGATTAAAATAACTCCAGTCGACCATCTTCGAAGCAAAAGATGAGAGAGCACGAGGGTCACGTCAAAATATATGGAGAAAAAGGCGCAAATGCACAGTAGGATCTAATATGCACACAAGCAATCAAACACAATAAAAACCCCTAGTTTACCAACTCAACGCAATGTGAAGATCGTGAAGGTTCGATCTCTTAATCTTGTCTGTTTTAGCGTTAGGTGACAATCACAAAGTTGTACAAATACTTAGGTTGAATCATGGGATTTGGGCACTAACCTTAGTGTGTACGCGAGCAAGTTAAAACGAATACAATGAGGGGGTTACTCTCCCCAAAACAATGACTTTTCCTTATGTTTATTTTAGGGTCGAATTTTCTTTAGCAGTCCCAAATTTTAAGCAGTTGTCACTTGGTTAAAATATTTTCAAAGAATCGCCTACCGAGTGTCCAATTTTCTTTTTAAATTATGTGAGTGAAAACAAGGAAGGAGATCGGAAATGCCAATGCGCGATTAAAAATGATGATGCATGCAGGGGTTAGAGATGCGTACCTTGTTGCCAGCACTATACATGCAAGTGATCCGCGCAGAATTTAAATACAGAAAAATAAACTAACCTATATAATGCAAGTGAACCGTCCTAGATGATAACTTCTATTAACGGGCAAGAACAAGTTAATTTGACTAAGTCCAAATTACGCTCTACTCTATAGGTACAGAAATTCTTGTTTAGGGTGTTTGGACCTAATTAATTACTTGGCTCAAGCAAATTAATAAAAGCAATCAATAGGTGGCTCACGAAATCCACGGGAAACAAAGAAAAATACAGCGATGAAAATAAAATCGGTGAGGTCCCCCAAGTGCACCGGCACTTGGTGAAACAGACCCCGCAACAAATGAATGTATGTTTTACAAAGTTCAAATGCTAGAAAAAAATCTCTCTTTTTTTTCTTTTTTTCTCTCCCTTTCTCTCTTTTTTCATCTCCTTCACTTCTTCTCATCTTCTCACGTTATCATGTGGCTTGGTGAAGAATCAAGATGCCTCCACGTCTCTTGGGTGCTTCAGCTCTCTTAGGATCGCCACTTTTGCTAGCAGACCCTCGTAAGAAAAAGAA